>CAOLHI010001619.1:0-410969 GCA_948474755.1 Ctenosaura bakeri
AACTAGTTATTCTTTTCAAATCCATTGCTGCATTGCCTGCAAAAGGACTGACATTTATTTGAGTGTATGGTTGATTGTCTACCAAAGAGTTGGCTTGCTGGCCAACTTAAAATGAACTACTCTGAACTAAACTATAGGATTTACTTGAAGACTATGAAGACTGAACATACTGATAAAAACAGTGAAATACCATTTGGGTGAGAAATGTCTCTGTTTTTAACCTTGCTTCAGTTGGCTTCTTGGTGATGGTTGCCATCATCCTAGGTAAGAACACAATATAGGACTTTATCTTCTAAGAGCATTTTAAGCTGTGTTCTATGGCCCCCCTTTCCTCACTGCTGTACTTCTGTGGATTATCCAAGCCCCTTGCCCCAATCCAGCTTGGTCAACATGACATTTTTAGCAGACAGGGCAAACACATCTGTTACATTCTTTCACAGTTTACTGTGAAGTGAACTGTGTCCTAGATAGCTGTTGGTCTTTGTGACTAGTCCATAATTCTTCTTTTTCATAACCATAAGAGGAGAGATAACCCACTCTTGTCAAATGCCAAATGCCAACAGAAATGCATCCAGCACCAACTGGAATTCTGAATTTATTCTGGCCATCTCACATGTGTTGAATTCCATTTCCTCTATGTCGGACCACCAGGAATTCTAGGGAATTTGGTACAGAGAACTCCCTGGGAAATTCTGGGGCACTTCAGCCATGCCACCAGCTGCATCTGAAAGAAAAAGGACATTTCCATCCTTGTCCCAGCTGGGAAATGGAGTATTCCTGATGACTGGGGAGCAGGGCTGGTGGCGTAGTCTTACCCATGATCATCTCATGGTACTTATCCATGTGTGAATATGAGCTCAAAAAGTTGGCGCTTAAATTTTATTTCCACTTCCTGCTGTCTCAATTTCTTTTGTATTAGCAATTCTTTTTCTCTTAGCTTGTTAGCCATTAGTCTAAAACCGTAAACCATCCTGAATACTTCCCCCTAAAGGCAACAGATACATAACAGTTACTGGCGTAGGGGCTCAAGTGTTAGAATGGGACTCGCGAAATAGAGGTTCTAATCTTCACGGAGCCATGAACTCACTGTGTGATTCTGATTCATTGATTCTCTTCTCTGCCCAACCCTCCATGCAGAGAGTTGCTGTGAGAATCAAATGGTGAGAAAGAGAACTATGTATGCCACCATGAGCTCATTGGAGGGAAGATAGGAAATAAATGTAAGAAATTGGAGAAGTGCTGCCCTAAGATAACTTTCCTGGGAATAATGGTAAAAGAAAAATATGGCTTCCTTTAGCCCTCGGTATACATCTAAGAAGAAATCAAGGTTTTCTTTGATGTTTGCTTATTGGATATTCTCTTCTAGATGAAGGTATTACAGATACACAAACTCCACCATGCTTACTTTAGCATAACATAGATTTCTACAGGACAGTTCAACTTTTAGTTCCTTCCCCAAATTACATACCACCCAACTGTCTTGATTTGGCAGGGATAATCCCTATTCATTCTCTCCCACTCACTTTTTCAGCTGCTTTTAAAATGTCTGTTTCTCCCTTCCACTTTCTCCTTCCTCCATTTACTCCAATTTGTGCAAACTGAGTTCAAAGGGCAAAAATAATTTGCACTCAGTTAACTCAGCAGAGTCTTGCCCTTCCCATTAGGCTCAAGGAAAAGGAAACATCTGCAGCTTCTCCTAGCTTGTCTGTTCTTGTTCACGAATACCTTCTACCATCTTGACCACACTCTGGTGTTTCTTGGCTACACATATCCCTAGCTTCATCTCTGATATGTTGAAGGATATGTACTTCAGCTGGGATGAGAAACATGAAGGGAGTCTGGAGAGGGAGAATGGGTACCTTCCTTGAGCAAACTACAGGCCACTATAGTGTTTCTAAAGATGAATTGAGCAGCTGTGTTTGTCAAAGAAAAAAGTATTTAAAAAGCAAACCTTCTGTATCTCCTGTTCATTTTCTCTCTCTCTTCTTCCATCTGTGCTAGTTCTTCACCACACTTATGTTGAAAACTAAAATGCAAAGAACAATATACATGATCCTTGAAACATTATCCAGGAAAATCAAATGTTTTCTTTTTAAAAATGTAACAACATTATTTCACCCAGCTGTAACAAACTGAGTTGCACAATAAATGCTACATTTGGTTTATCTCTTTCCTTTTCCAGTGACTTTGCTTGGAAGCTCAGCATTCCTGAAACCATTTGTTCCAGAGTAGCACTGAAAGAGTGTCATTGAACAACTTTCTTTGGAAAGACGGTCAGCTCTGAGGACTACAGCTGAAGGCATCTGTTATGTATTATTTGACAATGAACAGCTTAAGCTGCCAAGAGTACCTGGGTGTTTGCAAACATATTCTTCCTCTTGAATCTTTAGCTCACAGACCCCTGAATCCTGCATTTTTTATTTTAACTGAGTGAATACAGATAAGCTTTTAGGGTGTTGCTTTGTATGGTTTAGACTAGTTTATTCATAGCACCATTAAGGCATTTTTTTCAGACTGAGTTATTAAAAACTAATGAAGCTTTGCTTGCTTTCAGACCCACTATCCGATGCCCACCTCAAATGCAACTGCAATTTGCTATTATTTTATTTATTCATCTATATCCAGCTTTGTAGCAGGCCGTGGGACTCAAAACGGCTTACAAAAGTTAAAACAGATACAGATAGTTGTTCACCTACTATCAGTTTTGCCTAGTTTCTTCCCCCAACACACATACACACAACATACTTTTTTCTCATCCCTTTTCTCCTCTCTCTGTTTCTTGACCCAAACTTTTTTTTCCTTCCATGCTGTTTTCTTATTCCCTACCTGTTGCCAGTCATTCAGTCTTCTCTTTTCCTAACTTTCCTCTCCACCCTTTGCAGATTTCTCTCAATGGCTTCCAGAATTGCCATATTCTAGATCCCCAGATCCTGCCAGCCTCATTTGCATATTATTTGCTTATTATTTGCTTATTATTTCAAGCAAATAATGAGATTTGAATAATTACTGAATAATTATTCATGTGATGGGCCATAGAAGTGTTGAGTAGAATCCACATATACACTAATTTCTTAGACTTATTCATTCTCCAAATAGGTGGACAATTTTGGTAGGGCTAGGGGCCAAATTTTGCCCCCAGCATACTGTTACTGTGGTCCAGGCCTACCCGGAGATAGCTTCGATATCGTTTGGATATCAAACCATTCAGCTTTCCTCTGCCACCCTGCTCCATGTGTTTGCGAGGCCTCCGGACAAGCACGTAAACAGGCGTGGCCGATAATTGCTGGACAAGCAAGGGCAAGAAACCATCTCCACACCTGACTCTCAAGACTCTGCTGAAAGGAACCCCCATCTTTGTAGCATTTAGCCAAAAGTGTTGGGGGGAAGAGGAGGAGGCAGGAGCAGGAGGAAGACAGAAAAGAGGAGGGTTGTAGCCAGCAAAAAGTTTGGAGTTGATGCACACACTTGAGCAATAGTAAAAAGATATGGTATTGCCATGCTCAGCTGCATCTTGTTAAAAGCTCCCTGGGGGTTGGCAGAATGAAATCTTTATTTAAAATATGCAAAGTACTGTCAGGGGAGAAAGAGGCAGAAGGGGAAACGCAGCATGTAATGGATGGGGGAAGAGAGAGAGAGAGAGATGTGCACCCTGGGCACTCTACTTAACACAGCAGCTTGAGTCTGACAAGGAGGGGGGCAGAGGCTGAGGGAGGGGTGGAGAGGGCAACAGAGCCCCCCTGTCTTAGGGTGGAGGTGTCTTCTTGAGTGCTCTTTGGTTGCCCACTCTCCTTTCTGTTGTAGTGCAGGCTCCTTAATGGAGGAAAAAGGAGTGACACTTTTTATATTCATAGCCCAAGAACAATCTGTGCTTACACTTGAAAACAAGGCCATGGGGGATGGGAAGCGTCGAGCTCCTTCAACCTGCTGGCTTTCCCAGCCATCCATTTGCAGCAAGACAGCTTTTTAAGTGGTGATCTATGTGACAAGCATCTTTAGCACTACCTCAGTGACCATCAAAAGATGCCTTGTTTTTAATGCATTATTTTAACTGCCCCCCTACTTAGTCACTGACTTGGGAACCATGGAGAGCTGTGGGCATGGGCTGGGGAGAAGGGTTCAGTGGGGAGGAGATTCTCCTGAGGCAGAGTCCAAGGGAAAAGGAGAGTGAGGTGGGTCTCCAGAGAGCAGAGGGGGAAGTGTTGACTGAAATGAGTTTATTGCTGACCCATCAACCTTCAAGAGGAGTGGAGTGAAGGCTTCATGTGCCTCAGAGCCACCTAAGCTGCCTCTTGTTTCCCCTCCTCCTCCATCACTGCCACCACTGCAGCAAAATCTTCAGGCAGGGCTTTTTTGTCCCCCTCCTGACATTGGCACCCTGGGCACTTACCCTATTTGCCCCACGTAGATAGGCCTCTGCCTTTGGAGTATATTTGGACTGCTACTCATCCTTGCTTTACAATTTTCAATTTCTAAGATCCAAAAATGTGATGTGAATCAAAGCTGTTATCTCACTTGTTGGCTAAAAACACTGAAAGTTATTAGCAGTTTCTTTCCTTGGAGAAGAACTGTACAGAACAGTCTTGGCTTCTACAATCACTTGGTAACATAAGGTATTCCTGCAGTGCACAGTCATCAGTTTCATCATATCTCCATCCACAGTAATCATCGGGAATACTGGAGTTTGTAATTTGGTGAGGTACTTAGAATTCTCTCCCAGAGAGCTCTAAGTGATGCCCCATGAACTACAGTTGACTAGCATCTTGCTGGTGATATATGAAAGTGTAGGCTTGCATGTGTACATTTTTGGGCTTTATGGAAGGAAGTATCCAGTACTTTCTTCCACAATGTCTCTACCCCACGACACAACAAGAGCCAGAGAGCTTATGAGGGAAGGAGGCTGTCAGGTAGAACATTATTTACCCAACCACTGCTTGGCTGCACGAGTGCCTCTGGGTGTCTTCCAGCTGCTTTTGAGCTCTGTGGGAAGAAGGAGCAGCCTAGGGGTGGATGCTGATCCTTCTTTGCTCTAGAGTAACATGAATGAGCCTGGGCCCAGCAGCCGATCAATGGTGAGGGAGATGGAAGTGAGCCTGTGCACACTGTGGAAAGCAGCCAGATAGAGGGAGCAGCCTCCACCAGGTAGATAAGCTGGCAGAGACTTAACACTCTGTCAACATGGTTTAGGATTCTGTCTCTTGAACTCATCTAATCCTCAGTCCCTCTCTTCTTAGGATATCTTGGTACCTCTATAAGCACTTGAAAGACCAGCTTATGAAACCATTACAGAAACTGCTGAATTCAATACTGGAAAACAGCCAGATTCTGAACAGCTGGCAAAAAGCAAATATTGTCCTGATCCCAAAGAAGTCACATGTCAAGATTTTAGGCCAATTTCTCTTCTCAACGATGACTACAAGATATTTGCATCAATCCTGGCCAAATGTTTAAAACAGGTTCTCCCTAGTTATATCAATGAAAACTAAACAGGCTTTCTTCCTGGGAGACAAATGAGGGACAATATGAGAACTATTATGAACATCTTGGAATATTTTGAGTCACATAATGAAAAGAAGGGAGCATTACTCTTCCTAGATGCAGAAAAGGCCTTTGATAACATCAGATGGGACTTTATTTTTTTTTTAAATATAATTTTATTAAGTTTCGCAAATAAAAAAAACACCACCTCAAATTGTACTTTTACATGTAATGTTTTTGTTCTTCCAGAAGGTGTTGGAAGAAATGAAGTTTGGGCAGGCACTTCTAACCTGGATTAAGTGTATCTATTTGGTTCAGAAGGCATGCTTGATTATAAATTCTGATAAATCTGAAATATTTTCTATACAGAAAGGGACAAGGCAAGGGTGTCCACTGTCCCCACTATTGTTCATTCTGGCATTAGAAGTGCTTCTAAGAAACCTTAGAAATCAGGAGTATGTCTGAGGTGTGAAGATTGGCAAAGATGAATACAAGATCCGGGTATTTGCAGATGATGTGATACTTTTTTTGGAAGACCCGCTACCTCAAACAGCCAAAATAGAGTGATAAATTTGTTTGGTGAGATGACAGGATTTAAGATTAATAAACACAAAACAAAAATGTTAATTAAAAATATTAAAATCCAAGAGAAAATCCAACTTGAAAAAATATCTGAAATCCAGTGTATCCATAGAGTTAAATATCTGGGAATTCAGGTCTCTAATAACAACAATCAATTATTCCAAAATAATTATTTAACAACCTCAAAATTCATTCAGGGGAAACTGGAGGTCTGGAAACAGTTATGTTTATCTCTATTGGGAAAAATATTGTTGTTTAAAATGAGCATTTTACCACGTATGTTATTCCTATTCCAAATGATTCCAATAGCCATTCCTTATAGGTGGCTTGAAAATTGCAAGAAAGATATAATAAGATTTCTTTGGAATGGGAAAAAAACAAGGGTAAAGCTCAAGCCAACGACTTCAGGAACGAGGTGGATTTTCTATGCCAGATTTAAGAATGTATTAAGTGGGCACATGTTTGGTTTGGATAAGACCATGGGTATTCTTGAACAATCACCAGCTTTTGGTACTGGAGGAGCATGATCTGCACTTCGGTTGGCATGTTTATTTATGGTATGGCAAGGCCAAGGTGCAGAAAGTGTTCTTCTAACATGTAATTTGGAAATCTCTCTACAGGATATGGATAAAGTACAAACCCCTTCTATACTCTAAATTGCCACCCTCCGTTTCCCCAGCAGAAGCACTTCAGATAAAAGGTTTAAGGAGAGAGGGAGAATTGTTCACTTATAAAGATCTAGCATACTTAGAAGATGGAGAAATTAAATTAAAAGATCAACAAAAGCTCCAACAAGATGGGGTTGTTATACAGTGGTTTCCCTACCTCCAGATCAAAGAGAGGTTCAAAAAGGATATGGAAAGGGGTGGCATAACTTTGGAATCACCACTTTTGGAAAAACAATTGCAGGGTGGGAACACCCACCTGCTGTCGAAAATGTACAAATTAATATTAGGAATTGATCTGGAGGGAGAAACCACTAAACCACTGTATGACCAAATGGGCATGAGACCTAGGACATAATGTACATTTTGAAGATTTGGAGAAGGTGTGGAAAAACTGCTCTAAATTTATCTGATCCTATATTCTGCAAGAGAATGCATTGAAAATGTGGTTCAGGTGGTGCCTCCCGCCCATGAGAATTGCCAAAATGTTCAAGTGTGCAAATAATAGATGCTGGAAGTGTGACACAGAGATTGGTACATGTTTTCATCAGTGGTGGTGGTGGGGGGGTGCCAAAAGGTTAAAAAAAATTGGAGGACGATATGCTCCAAAATAAAAAAAAATACTGCATGTTAAAATTGACTTAAAACCGGAATTCTTTTTGCTGTGTATTTTCCATCTGGACAAGGAAGTGGAAGGAAAATTTGGCAGATTGATTTGGCATATGGTAACGGCTGCAAGAATCATTCTTGCTAGATATTGGAAAAAAGAGTCAGTACCACTCGAGACAGAATGGTTAGAGAAGTTGGCAGAAGTTGCCTGAATAGATAAGCTTTCTTATATGATAGAAAACAAACCATATAGTAAATTTTCAAAGATTTGGCAACCATTGTTAGAGTACTTATATACAACAATTCGGATCGATTATGATTCAAGAGGAAAATCTGACTGAGAGTTTAGCTAATAAGAGTCTCAAAGTGGGAAGCATAGAGAAAAAGAGTTGGCAAGGGTAGTCACAGTTAACTATCCATGATAATGGGTATTCTGTAACTATGAGATCAGGAAAAATTTTGTACACATTTTGTTAATTGTATACATACTGATTGAGAATTATTACTTAGGTTAAGACCATCTATCTATCTATCTATCTATCTATCTATCTATCTATCTATCTATCTATCTCTTTTTTTTTTTTTTAGTTTGGAGGGTGGGTTGATAACAGCCTTATGCTGTTTTGTCACCAGTGGGAGAGGTTCCTTTTAATGTTGCTTGTTCAATGCTAGATGTTGTGTGAAACCCTAAGCCCGTGATGGCTTCCAAACTATTTGTACAACTGGGTATGAACATGTGTGCTAGGAAATGTTAGTTTGTCAGTTACTGTGTAATTGATTCTCATTAGTGTGTGATATTGTCATATTGATGTTGTCAGGATATTGTCATGTTGATGTTTTGTTATTTTAGTGCTATTGCTCTATATGCTAATATCTGTGCATAGTAGTGTACTGTATGTTTTATGTGCACTAAGTGGATATATGTTCAATATTGTGTGAAAACTTTTGTATTTTCTATACATGTCATTTTTTTCTTCTTTTTCTTCTTTTCTTTCGTTCTGTTTAATAAAAATTATTTTTTAAAAAAAGGATATCTTGGTACCTTGGTACACATTAAACTACAAATCCTTGGATTATTTAGGATGAACCCTGGACAATTAAAGCAATATGAAGTAGACATAAGTGTGGTGCAGATATATCTTTACTTTCTTTTCTAATGAAATCTGATAATGTAGACCAATTAGTAGGGTAAACAAGCATTGGGTGGCACAGCTATAATTCAACTAAAACTTAACCAATAGGGCAGTATGACAATGGTGCTTTCTATTATTTTTGTTTCTCACTGTTTTCCTTCTAGTAACACCAGCCTTCCTCTCTCCTTCCCTGGATATTGAGCAAAAATTCTCATTTTCTCTTTCACTATGCTATCAATGTGTTTATATGCACATGTACTTTCAGTAAGGAGCAGGCAAGATTCACCAGGTAGATAAAAATTAGGACTTGAGTTATTCCAGTGAAAAAGGCCGAGAGTTTCATTCACTTGGTTTTCTAATACCCTAGCACAAACCATATGGAACAACACTTCCAGCTCTTTTTTCCAAGGAGCCTGATATCTTGCCACCTAGTGTGTGCCCTGGTGATTCATTGTCCCCTAGGAACTCAAGTAGAGAATGGCAGGCTACAGATAGCAATTAATTAATTTGTCAATCTATTTTATATTAATATAACAATGAGCTGCACACGCTTTGAGTGCTCCCTAGGATTCACTACAAGTTTCAGGCTTCTAAGTTTCAGGGGCTTGAAACTTAAGTAGAGACTGACAGGCACTATTACTATGATAGCAAACAGCAGATAATTTATACCATCCTGAGAGGTAGTGACTGGTAAGGCAATCTAGCTGTTGTTGTTGTTGTTGTTTGGCATGAAATCAAATCTGAGATCTTCAAATCACTCACCACTTAAGCACAGGGCATTGTTGTAGTGAAAACAATTTAAGTTTAGCACATACTCACTCAATAAAATCACTGTGCAGATTTTGTACAGACTTTTGACTCTTCTCAATAACATCTCGGTACGTTGGAGAAGCTGGTGTGCTGTCATTCCAGTCAAGGGAAAGGATTGTTTACTTTCTGAACTTTTCAGATGGTGGCTAGAATGATAAATCCTTGTCAAACATTCATGCTGTGCAAAAGAAGTTTTGTTCAATTTGGCCAAACAGGTTGAAAGGTCCTCTTAAATGTTACTGAGACAATAAGTTGACTCTAGACTGAGTAATACTTGGAGTAGCTCCATTCCTCTAAGTATAACTACATTTGCATTCAACACAATGACTACACATGGGCATATATAGTCCAATCCAGTGGGATTTCTCATGTAAATACTGGAATCCTGTGGATGACATAAGGATACATAAGCTGAGAATGCACGCATGTATGTGTGTGCTATTTTGGGTGGGGCACAAAGGGCTACTCATTAGATCATTGTATTTAATTCCAGACTTCTCCCTGGCAGCTGCCAAACCTCATGGGGCTGCTGCTACAGGTGTTAAATGCTGGGGAAATGGAAGAGAAGGAGGTGGTTGAGCAGGACAGACTGCTTCCTGTTGTGAATGCTGTTCATCCCCCTGAACTCCAGCTGGGACAGGAGGCATCCCCAAGCTCAGTTCTCTGCCTGCCTTTCTTTTGAATTTTCCTCATGCCCATTTAAAAACACACATATAACTTTTCTACTTCTGCAGTTCTCAAGGTTTCCTTGGGAATGCTGATGTCATCCCCTTCTTTCTCAAAAGTGGTTTTGGTTACACTCCTATTGTTGATACTTCTGATGATGTTGCTCCCAAAAAACCCACATCTTAAGCCAGACAGAGCCCCAGTTGAAGCACTGAGGCACTGCAGATGAAAGAGCTGGGGAGCAGCTGCAGTGCTGGAATTGTCCTTCCACAGCTCTCCGACCCGCAGTGCTCTCCTGGTAACACTTAAGAAATGCAGCTGGAGAGACTCCCTTGGGGTTCTGCTGTAACTGCTCAACACACTCTATGATCAGGGCACACTACAGGAAGCCCCCCTCCTTTTGATGTCCCCTTATCTGACAATTTTATTCATTATGCTTTTTTGATGCTTCCAAATTAAGAACAAGTTCCATTAATTTGACTGGAGTTCTGCTCATTCATCAGTTCTTATTGCCTTTGGAGGCTTGCTTGGAAGTGCTCACATGTGCATTGTACTTGCAAAGCAGTCCAAAAGGGGGGGAGGCACCAAGATAGCTTAGTGACTTTGCAAGTAGCACGTGCATGGTCAGTCCCAAGTGGGTCTTCGTAAGTCCTTCATGCTCCCTACAGTACAGTACATGGGTCTCACTTTTCAACCAGTTCTGTTTTCTGATAGTGCTTCAGTCCCTAACTTGTTGGATAAATGGAAGAAGCCTGTATGTTCATAATTTCCCAGCTAACTGATCTGAAGAGCCTCAGAAACCCTTCAATTGATGTTCTGCTTGGCTTTAGATGTAGTTCTTTGGAGCCATGACTATAAATGTAATAAATGACTATAAAGCCCAACAAGAACTCAACAGTGAATGTGGCAGGGGAAAAAATAACAATAATAACAATAATAATAATACATTATAGCCTTATTAATATTAATAATTAATAATTGATAAGAGTTATCTAACATCTTTAAAATATTTTGAAAAGTATGGGCAAGTTGGCCTTATATCTAAAACATAATGGAGATGTTATTGAGGAAATTGTTAGGGAAGAACCAGTATGGCACAACAGAAAAAGACATCTCTCCAGAAACTGCCCCCTCAAGCTCCAGAAGTGGAGACATTCTGAAAAGGTTATTAGAGACAGATTGTAGATGGGACAATAGCTTTCTGTGGCAGCATACAAATAATTGTGTGTATTTACATGCCTTCAAGTTGCCTGTTGACTTACAGTGTGACCTCATAAAGGTCATAGGGTCTTCTTAGGGGAGGAATACTCATAGGTGGTTTTGCCAGTTCTTTCCTCTGAAATATAGCCTATAGCACTTGGTATTCATTCGTAATCTCCCATTCAACCAGGGGAGCTCCCAAGGTCACATGGGATCTTGTGCTTTAGGGCATTTAGTCAACTCTTTTATTTTTCCCCCATGTTAGAAACTGAGGAATCTGCCAGGTCAATGCTGTTTTACTATGTCTCATACAGAGGAATTTCTCCCCTCCTTTTTCAGATTTGCGCACCTTCTACAAATTTAGTCCTGTATCAAAATGTGGAGATCTAACTTGTTTTTAAAATGCCCATAGCATTCAAGCAACCTCCCTCCCTACACTGAATATAAGTATAAGAGGATTGCAATGGGTGGATATGCCAACCTTGCATCTGGGATAGTAACTGGGAGGACATGCCAATCTTATCTATATGTGGGGTCACACTGCAGAGGAGA
The DNA here is from genome assembly GCA_948474755.1 of Ctenosaura bakeri. Taxonomy (NCBI): domain Eukaryota; kingdom Metazoa; phylum Chordata; class Lepidosauria; order Squamata; family Iguanidae; genus Ctenosaura; species Ctenosaura bakeri. The sequence goes on from CAOLHI010001619.1 coordinate 11,693, forward strand.
CACCCCAATCTTAGCTACATCTAGATTAAAATGGCAGCTTTGTCAGGACAGAAAGAGTTAGACGACACCTGCAGGTCCAAGACAAATAATCAGAAGTCTAATACTCCCATTACCATCCTAACATTCTATAACAAAAAGTGCATTTATAAACTTTACCAAAATATGAACAATGCTATCAAAAGCTCTTTAATATAGATTTTCCTCATCCACCATTTGGAAACATTTTGTCATAAAGTATTGAACAGTGCTAAGAATTCTCCAAAAGTGCTTCAGGGAGTTTCAGAAATTAATCTTTATTGGGAATAGTCAACTCGGCCAAAATCCAGACTAGCTGGAAATGATTATACTTGCAAGACAGAACAAAATTAATTAAAATGACCTACACTTCCTAAGCCCCTCACAATTTAACAGAAGGAAGCCAGCATAGGCTAGGCACTATACTTTAGAATCGTCTGAATGATTATCGGGTTCAATGTTATAGCCAAGATACTGTGCGTAAACTCTCTGAAAGTTGGCTGGTGCACAACAAAGAGGCTCCAAGTGCTACAATTCATGTCCAAGTTTAGATCGAAAATTGCACATTCTTAGGACCCAGGTGACTGATGTAGCACAGAAAAACACATCATGCTGGAGAACTGGAATATGTTAATCCAGCAAACTCATGAGCTGTGTGCTTACTAGACAACTCATAATCAAACTCCTGCTGGGGGTTTATAGTACTCATTGTCAACATTTTTGCCTTCACGAAACAGACACGCTCCATCTCAATCCTTCTGCTGAGGAGTCTTGAGATCTGCCATGGAAACCTGAGCATGATTGGCCCCCTGCACTTGAATCCACATTGCAGGTAGTTTATTTTGGGCATTATGCCTTTCATTATGCCTTTGTCTGCCATTACGTATCTCCTCATTGAGGGATTTCTGAAAAGGTGTAATAACTTGACCTATAGTGACCCCCCCCCCCTCTTCTAAAGTTTAGACTTAAATATTTCCCTTCCCAACTCCACCCCCATCTAGTTTCCTTTTTAAAGAAGGGAATCAAACCATTTTCGTACAAGTTTCTGAATTTTTCAACCTAATATGACTTAGTTTCTAATTTGTAAAGGATATGGTATTTTGTAGATTTCACTGTGATTGATTCTGTAAGCCCGGGAATTTGCTAAGGTATTAGGGATCCCATGCATCTGAAGATAATACAAGACCAGTGGACTTTGGCCTCCAAGGTTGAATAGTGAACGCTGGAAGTCTGGTCCATCCCCAATATAATGGGACTACAAAGAAGGTAGAAAGAAGCTTTATTATAAATAACAATTTATTGTAAATGAATAAGAATATGTTAAGGAAAATGGAAAAACTTTAGATTCTAATGTGATGGACTAGTGATATACTCTGACTACTATAAACGTAAAAGAACTGTGCCTGAGATCTGTGCCTGAGATCCCATGTCATCTCAGCAAAGTGTAAATATCCACAAGTGGAGTTGCACTACTCTAGCACTAGACCATTCCAATACTGAATACCACTATAGTGCAACACATGGGACATGGTGGCATGTCAGCTGGTCCCTCCCTAAACTGAAAACCCCAGGATTCCATATGATGTTGAAAGTGGAATAATAGCACTATAACAGTCTAGTGCAGAAATGGCCTAAGATGCTTTGCTGAGCATCTGAAAGAGCATCACAAGTGGGACTCTGCTTTTGCCAACATCAGCTGGATACAATCATTGTACATTGTCTTAAAAAGTCACTCTACATGCATGATGCAAGGACACAATTCATTTTCTAGACTGTGCAAGATTTTTTAAAAAATTCAGAGAGAGAGAGAAAGAGAACCATCAATTTTAAAATGCTACAAAAAAGTTTGTTTTTTTAAAAACAAGATGAGGAAAAACAGCCGTTTTAGCTGATGTTCACACAATAATTTTGCTGCGGGAGACAGAAAAGCTTTAAAGTTTTCTATGAATAAGAAATTGCATGGAAATCATAATAATAACAAAAACAACAGTAAATGCCACCCAACCATGACCCACAGTCATTTGACCCAGACCCCAATTATGCATTTGCCATATTATTATAGCACCCAAGGCAGTTAATTCCACCAACTCCACTCTCCAAGAGTTGTGTTTGTTTCTTATAAAATTGTAACCAAGAGGTATGCATATAAGTTATTCTTCTGCATCACTTAAAGGTGTCTTGGCAGGTGGAAGAAAGACTGAAAGGAAGTAAGTATGCAGACGAGAACCACTTATCTCTATGTCCACCCAAATTAATATCTGTAATACTTTTAGCAATATTATGATCTCCATATCATTTCTTATTCACACAAAATCTCTGATACTAATTTCAGAGTAAATCTGATACTAACTTCTCAGACAGTAGTTCTTTGAACTGAACAAAGAGATAGAATATCCCAAAGTTTGGAACAGCAAATCTTCCACAATTTTTAGGGCTGTACAAAATAGCCTTGGTAAAGCACATCTCTCCAGTGCTGCCTAGGATAAATTCATTTAAGCTTTTCTGCATAGATGTTATTTGGAATTGTTAATCCTGCTTCAGCACTGAGGTGTACTTGATTCTGTAGCAAAACAACATGGAGGACACAAATCTTTCTCACTGTTAGGTATTGCCTGTTTTCTACCAATAGTCATCATTAATTTCCTTCTCTGCCCTTTGCCAATTCTTTTTTTTTTAAACTCTCCCTGCTTTTGCAATTAAATTCAGTCTTCTTGTGGTAATCACTATATTCTTCTAATAATATAGTTAGACAGTAAGCAATTAGGTAAATAGAAAGCAAGCAAGCAAGCTTGCTTTCTTTCCTTGATACTGCAGATCAGTTGCCTGAAGCAGCTGCCTCATTCTGCCCTGGCTGGCCCCATAGCATCTGACAGATGATCAATGTCACTGGTAAAGATTATGGCAGGGCTACCTTACCAAGGAGAGTGAAACATTTTTAAAAATGTATTCATGTATTTATTTTTTATCCTCCCTTTCTTCCAACATGTGAACAAAGAGGGTACACTCAGCCCTCAGTATCCACAGATTCTCCATCCACAGATTCAACTAACCAAGGTTGGAAAATATTTTTAAAAATCCAAAAGCAAACCTTTTGGATTGTTCTCCATTTTATATAAAATATGCCATTTTACTCTACCATTGCATATAACAGGACTTGAGCATCCACCAATTTTGGTATCCATGGGAGATCCGGGAACCAAACCCCAGTGGACATTGAGGGCCCACTGTAGCTGCTTCATACAATAGATCTTGGTGCCACAAAAGTTTGTCAAACATTCTGTTACTTTAACGTAGCGTTATACATAATTTAGTGAATGGTAGGGATTTGTCAAGTGTAAAAGAACAGGTACTTGTGTTGTAGCCTTTTTTGGAAACATGGCGTACGTTTTGCTGTCTTCCTAACAGAATCTTTACAAAAATCCATTGTAAGATTTTTTTAAATGTTTCGGTCTGATATGTTATCATCACAGAGCAGTGTATCAATCCCACAAAAGACGGCAATAGGGGTTCCATGAGAAGTCTAGAGTTAGATTTGAGGTCCAACAGATGATATGAGTTCACAGTGTTTTAGGAACAGTCTGGGGAATTGGTTTGGTCATGGTAGCAGACCTGAGAATTAAAAGAGACTGGGGCTGGTGGAATATAAACTGACTCCTTTTGTACACATCCCCCCATACATTGAAGAATCATTATCAGGTTAAGAAAGCAACCTTAATGTCAAAATAAGAAAAACGGGCAGAATAGAACTGCATCTTCTGAATATGGACAAGCATTGGTACCAAACATACCTCTTTCTTTGTTTTCTGTGGTTTTTTCTTTGGTTCTTCCTTTACCAACTCAAACTGCACTATGCAAAATAGAAACACAAGTTCAGCTATTCATGATGTTTTATGGCTTCTATTCTCCTGAGGCACTTGGGTTTCCTGTGGTTAGAAGCCCAAACTGGATCCTGTGGTGCCCCTTATACACCCAACTTTTTTGGTCACTGTGAAGGAGCAACTAGAGTTGTAGGCAAGGCTGAAACCACTTCTGTCTGAACTGTCTAGGCAGAGATCATTCCATGTGACCATGATGTGCTTCGCTAGGTTCCAGGACCAGTGTAGATTTGGAAGTGCATTTGGCAGCAGGAGCAAAAGTTAATTACAAGTGGGAAACAGTTCTGACATTGTTATTAACTGCCATCAAGTCTACTGATTTATGGCTATCCTCTGCATGGGAAAGCTCCAAGTCACCCTGTCCTCAACTGCCCTGCTCAAGTGTTGCAGATCCAAGACCATGGCTTCCTTGATTGAGTCTATCCATCTGTAATGCAGTCTTCCTCATTTCCTACTGCCTTCTACCTTCCCAAGCATGATTGTCTTTTGGTTCTTGTGGGTTTTTCGGGCTTTGAGACCTTGTTCTGGTTGCATTTTCTCCTGACGTTTCGCCTGCATCTTCAGAGGTCAACAAAATCTGGCTGCCAATATTGAAAAACACCAAAATCAAAACACAAAAGATACTAATGAGCCCTAACGAGCCCCACCTGGGCTCAGAAAGTCTCCCTCCAGGAACAAGTATTCAATACAAACAATAGGACTATTATGCTAATTGCTCCCTCCCATTTGGAGGAGGAGACTGACATATATATTCTCCATTCCACTTCCAATTCACCATTCCTCTGAAGATGCCAGCCACAAATGCAGGCAAAACATCAGGAGAAAATACAACCAGAACACGGTCTCAAAGTCCGAAAAACCCACAAGAACCAATGGATTCTGGCTATGAATGCCTTCAACTCTACATCGAACATCTTTACAGGGAGAAACTGTTCCAAGATACTCAGAGACTGGAAAAACTCCGGATCAGGAAAACACACCTTTTGTGTTCTTTAACTTTTCTGTTATGCTGCAGAGACACAAGAACTCTTCCATCCTATCTCACAGCCAAAAGGACCCTAAAATCTGCACAGGCATCTACAACCACATGGAACATGCACTATTATGTGAGAGAATCCACACTTCCCGCAAGGAACTGGCAAACATAGACAAAGAACTGCTATTCTTACATACAAGGATTAGTCAAAAAATGAGCAACCAAGACTGTGATAAAATTGACAACCTCACCTACCAAAAAATGGAGAAAGACATGGCCAACCACACCGAAAAGCAGAAACAAAAATTCAACAAATGCCATAAGCATCAGCTGAAACCCTCGCTGGACACATCATGGACCATTACCAATCTGACAGAGAGGCAACTTTCTGAGGATGAAACTTCCATCCTATTCAAGGGAGGCAACTTTGCTGTGACCACTACCAGAATTCCAGTGGAAGACATCATAGCAAATGTGGAATCTGCCATCCACCATCTCCCAGAGAAGAAAGCGGAAGAGATAAGAGGGGAAACAGCAAGGATCCTACGCAAGGCAGAACTGCCACCCAGCAACATAACGATGAAAGAAAGGAAAGCTATTAGGGAGCTCAATTGGGATCCAGAAATCATCATTCTCCCAGCAGACAAAGGCAATGCCACTGTTATCATGAACACAGAACACTACAAACAAAAGATCAGGGAACTCCTGGATTCCACAACTTACAAAAAACTGAAGCAGGACCCAACCAACAAAATCATCAGGAAAACCAACACTTTGATCAAAATTCCTCAATTCATCAAAGCACATGCCAGCTTTTATGCAAATCGGAGGCCCTCCCACCCAGACTTTATGGACTTCCAAAAATCCACAAGGACTCCATTCCACTCCGACCCACTGTGAGTGCCATTGGATCCCCCACATATGATTTGACCAAGTTTCTGGCCACACAATTACAAACTCATATTGGACAAACCTCCCACTACATCAAGGACTCAGCTCACTTTATAGAAAAAATCAGCAACATCAAACTGAAATCCAGAGACAGACTGATCAGTTTTGATGTGGTCTCCCTGTTCACCAAAGTCCCCATAGCAGACACCATTGCACTCATCAACTGGATTTTTCCCAAAGACATCACAGCGCTGTTTCAACATTGCCTTACTACAAGCTACTTGCCATGGGACAATGAGCTCTATGAGCAAAGAGATGGGGTAGCCATGGGAAGCCCGCTCAGCTTGGTGATAGCAAATTTTTACATGGAGCACTTTGAAAGGCAAGCCCTGGAAACAGCACCAAAAAAGCCCACTACATGGTTCCGTTATGTGGATGACACCTTCATCATCTGGAGCCACAGTGATGAACAGCTGACCTGGTTTCTGGACCATCTAAACAACATCCACCTGAACATCCAATTCACCATGGAGAAAGAAAATGAGGGAAAACTACCTTTTTTGGATGTCCTAGTCACCCACAAACCCAACCATCGATTGGGCCACACGGTGTACAGAAAACCTACACACACGGGCAGATATCTACACAAAGACTCCAACCACCACCAAGGACAAAAAGGAGCACAATAAAAACTATGGTAGACCATGCAAAAAGAATTTGTGAACCTCATGTCTTGAATGAGGAACTGAATCATTCAAACTGGGCTCTACAGGCTAATGGGTACTCCAGCTCAGATATCAGAAGGGCCTCAAGACCCCCAAAAAAACCACAGGAGTAAGGATAAACAGTCACCTGAAGGGAATGTGTTTTTACCATATATCAAAGGAGTCACTGACCAAATAGGGAAACTTGTGAAGAAACATAATGTCTGAACAATTTACAGACCAACCAGGAAAATTCAACAAATGCTTTGCTCAGCAAAGAACAAGAGGGATCCCCTAACTTCTGCAGGAGTTTACCGCATACTGTGCAGTTGTGGTCAGGTCTACATAGGAACCACAAAACGCAGCATCCAAACACGAATCAAAGAACACGAAAGATACTTCAGGCCGATACAGCCAGAAAAGTCAGCAGTAGCAGAACACACTATAAACCAACCTGGACACAGAATGTTATTTGAAAGCACAGAAATTCTGGACCATTCTAACAACTACCAGGTCAGGCTACACAGAGAGGCCATTGAAATCCACAAACACTTGGATAATTTTAACAGGAAGGAGGAGACTCGGAAGGTCAACAAAATTTGGCTGTCAGTATTGAAAAACACCAAAATCAAAACACAAACGATACTAACGAGCCCTAACGAGCCCCACCTGGGCTCAGGAAGTCTCCTTCCAGGAACAAGTATTCAATACACACGACTATTATGCTAATTGCTCCCTCCCCTTTGGAGGAGGAGACTGGCATATATATTCTCCACTCCACTTCCAATTCACCATTCCTCTGAAGATGCCAGCCACAGATGCAGGCGAAATGTCAGGAGAAAATACAACCAGAACACGGTCTCAAAGCCCGAAAAACCCACAAGAACCAATGGATTCTGGCCATGAAAGCCTTTGACTCTACATGATTGTCTTTTCTAGTGAGTCAGGTCTTCTCATGATACAACCAAAGTAGTTCAGCCTCAGTTTAGTGATCTGCTATATCCAATTAAAAAGTGTTAAGTAACAGATCATGGGAAAAACTTTTGAAAGGAGGAGCAAGTCAGAGCAGGTGGTACTGAGTTAGATGGATAAATCATCTGCCCTGTTGTAAGTTAGTTTAACATTATAATAAGTATATAGTTCAAAGAAAGGTCATTTCTAAAGTCTGCAGAAGCAAATAGGCTAGCTATCAGTTACAAGTACATAACCAAGGATGCAAGACAAGACTACAAAAGGATTTGTCAAGAAGCACTACTGTCCAACTGTGGAGATGACAATAGACATCTTGACCAAGCCATTACCAAGCAATCACTTTGAGAAACTTCAAGTCAAAATGGGGTTGAGTGTTGCCTATATGTTTGGTTGTAGAGGATGTAAGCCACTGCATGCTTGTTGAGATAAAATACAGGCAAAATGTATATTCTGTTATGATGTACCTTCTTACCTGGACATGCCTTGCCCTTTCTGCTTGTTCTCTTGACAGACTTTTTCTTTCCTTTGGTCTGTTTTCAGTACCTGGTTTAAATAAAAGGCCCCAGAACCTGTCTGATCTTGGAAGCTAAGAGAGGTCAGCCCAGCTTAGTACTTGGATGGGAGACTGCCAATGACTACCATGTGCTGTAGGCCATATTTCAGAGGAAGGAAACTGGGAAAACCACCTCTGAGTATTCTTTGCCTAAGAAAATCCTATAAAATCCATGGGGTCTCCAAAAGTCAACATACAACTTGAAGGCACATGTACACACATACCACAGGTACACACACATCCCTGCATGGCTTGGTGCAGCAGCAAGGCTGGGCCTGCTGCTTTATAATAGTTGAAGAAATTAAACCCAAGTAGTTTCTTTCTTTACAGAGCTAGCATCATATAGCAATTCCAGCATTGGATTATGACTCTGGAGATGATGGTTTGATTCTCTGCTTGGCCACAGAAACCCACTGGGTGACCTTGGGTGCATCACACACTCTCAGTCCCCCAAAACCCATGACAGGTTCACATAGGATTGTCGTAAGTTGGAAATGATTTGGAGACACGCAACAACAGCAGCAGCAGCAGCAACAACAACACTTCTTTCTTTTTTCACCCCACAAGCTAAACCTATGTTTTTGTACACATGAATGATGTCAAAAGTAAACTGCTTTATGTACTTTTTAAAAAGGAAACCCTGTTCCATAGGCTGGCGGGGGTGGTGTGGGGAGCAGACAGAGAGGTGTCTGGTTAGTTACTGTTCTAATTTCTTTTGCTAATATACCATATTTCCCAGCGTATAAGATGCACTTTTCCCCCTGAAAAATAACATTTAAAAATGGGGTGCGTTTTATACACCAGAGCATCTTATACACCAAGAAATACAACCCTCTTTCCTATGCATTTTGCCACCACATGAGTTCTTGGCACCAATGCAAAATGCATAGGAAAGGGGGGGAGCTCTAGGGGGCTAAAGGAGCACTCCCACAAGGCTTCCCCCATCCCTCCTTCCCTTCTGTTTTGCCTCAGCGTGAGTTCTCCATGCTGGGGCAAAATGCATTGGAAAGAGAGGGGGAGCTCCAGAAGGGGAAAGAAACCTTTGCACAAGACTTCCCCCACCACACTTTCCCTTCTGTTTTGCTTGGGAAGGGAAAGGAGGGAGCTCCGGGGGGGGGGAATTTGCGCAGCTTTCTTTTTGCCCTTCTGGAGCTCCTTCCTTTCCCTTCTCCCACAAAATGGAGGGGAAAGGGAGCTGGGAGAAAGGTCCTAGGAAGTTCCTTTCCCTGTCCCTGAAGCTCCCTCCCTCCCCTTCCCCTGCAAAACAAAGGAGAAGGGGTGGGGTGGGGGAAGCCATGCTATTTTTTAAAAAACTAATTTCCCCTCCCCCAAATTTTTTTTAAAAGGAGTGTGTCTTACATGCTGGTGCATCTTATGCACCGGCAAATTTGGTACTCCATTAGGGAGACATAAACAAATATCTCTCAAATCTCAATTCTGAGTAAGTGAGGACTTGGAATCTTCCTGTCATTGGGGCAATCTTGCACTAAAGAACCAACTTGTAATAGCTTTCAAAAGTCAGCAGTGTTAGTCTATTACAGAAACTAACAAAGAATTCCTGTTCATTTAAACTTGACTCAAGATAAGTGTATACTTTCTCATAAGGATGTTGTTAATACAGTAAAGATACTATCACCCATGACTGTGGTTGTGTGAACCTTCACTGTGTTTATCTGGTATACAAGCTCAATCTTCCGCATTTCAGGCTCTCTCATGGTCCCAGTATTTTCCTTTCTTCCTCTGACTGTATGTATACAATATACTATTAACATGATAAAATGTAATAAAAAGTCTGTTCACTTTTAAAGACAAGGCACTTCTTTTGCTACAGGGGAAATTGCTTCTCAGAGGGGTTTTTTTTCCAGCAAAGTGGGACGGACAGCTTGACTGTTTTCATTTGTCCAAGGAGCCATTTCAGTCAGCCCCCCAAAGTCTATGAAGAAGAAAGAGATTCAGAAAAAGGAGCAGTATTACAGCCCTTCAGGTAATGGGGGAAACAAAAAATATTGTACTCAGACATTCCCAGGGCAAATACACTTTAGTCATAAGTCACCAAGTACATACAAAAGAAAATAACAGTTTGAGGCCAGATAAGGGGCCCAAAATAAGGACATTTTATTTCTGGGCATGACAGGGAATGTACTGAAGCAACTAAATTGCAACCAAATTGCATAAAGACCTTGCACAGTCTTCCAAAGAGGCAGAACCTATTATGAACTGAGAAAATAACCAACACCAACATTTCAAAATCTTTATTTGGCCAAAACTCTCTCTGAACTCTGTAGCAATTCTGTAACTCTTCGGCATCTAACATATTTTAATCATTCCTCCCTATAATTTAACATTCCCAGATCTGCATTTTGATGTGTATTCTGTGCTGACCCACTTTCCCAGACATCACCTGAAAGATGCAGACTTTAGTCTCCCAAGGTGACTGGCTGGTGAATTTTCATTTGTGAGACCTATTCAGGCCCCAACAGAATGTCTTTGTCTGTGTAAATTTTTTTTCCCTTTGACACAGATACCTTACCATGGTGGTGAGATTACATGCTCCTGTGAGGCAGCAGACTACACTGCTGGCAGTTCTGCTGCTGGGAGGGTCTCTCACATCAGATAGACTTTTGCTGAAGAGCGAGACTAAGGCCATTTCTGCACTAGCCTGCTATAGCACTATGATTCCACTTTCAACATCCTATGGAATCCTGAGGTTTGCAGTTTCAGGAGGGGCCAGACGGCCCCTCCTGAAACTGCAAACTCCAGGATTCCATAGGATGTTGAAAGTGGAATCATAGTGCTATAACAGGCTAGTGCAGAATGGCCTAAATGTGCTAAACAGTTACTGGCGGCAGCAGCAGTATTGGGGATGATATTGGTGAAGAATCTCTCAGAGATAATAGCAGGACACTTTGTACGTGTGCCTGTGCCTTCAATTCACCTGTTGAATTATGATGACCCCAAGAATTTCATAAGGTTTTCTTAGGCAAGGAATACTCAGAGGTGATTTTCCCAGTTCCTTTCTCTGAAGTATAGCCTATGTCAGTTGGTATTTGTTGGCAGTCTCCCATTCAAGTACTAATTGAGGTGGACTCAACCTAGCTTCCAAGATCAGACGGGATCTAGTACCTTTAGTGTATTTAGCTAACTCTGAAGAAGGTAGGAGATAGCAAGTCTGGTGTGGTGGTTTGAGCATTGGACTACAACCCTGGAGACCAGGCTTTGATTCCCTGCTCAGCCAGGGAAATCCACTGGGTGTCCTTAGGTGTGTCACATACTCTCAAATTCAGAAAACTCTGTGATAGGTTCACTTTAGGGTTGCCATAAATTGGAAGTGACTTGAGGACCCACAACAGCAACAGCAACAACAACAACAACAAAGGAGGTAGTACTGCATTGAAGAAAGTACTGGCAAACCCCTTTTGAATGTCTTTTACCATGAAAACTCTATGAAAAGACAATCCAAAATGAAGTAGGTGATAGTGCCAGAAGATGAGGCTTCCCAAGTCAGAACACATTGAACCAGCTATAGGGGAAGAGTAGATACAAGCCTGAGCAGTGCTGTGTCTAATGACACAAGTGGACTCAAATCTAAAAGATGTTCAGTGAATGATGTACTCAGATATGAAAAGAAAGTCCAAAGATGTACCACACATGTAAAAGGAACTTTTTTTAACAGATGGATAAACTCAATCAAGGAAGCCACAGCCCTACTTTTGTAAGATCTTAATAGGGCTGTTGGTAACAGAGAGTTCTGGAGATCTCTCACTAATAGTGTCATCATATGCTGAAGCTGACTTGATGACAGTTAACAAGACAGCAAAAAGTCTGCGCTGTGCTGGGAGTCCCATGCCTGGGCCTTATCCTGCCCCCATCTGTAAGTTGCTATCCTTATTCTTACTGATGAGCTTAGTTACCTAATGTTTATGTTCATTTTTATTTCAAAAGAAGTTGTCTCTGAACTGTTCTCTGCTTTGTTCTTTGACAAACAGAATAATTTGGAAATTGGAACTGGCCTGCTTTTCTTGTCTGATTACATGGCCTTCACTCATGACCTGGACTGCTAAAAGGAGTTTAAAGAAAACTCTGGCAAAAAGACTCAATCCTCCTACATAAACATGTAAGTTGGGAGACTCACATATTCTGTCATGAAAACAAGAGTGGTGGTGGCATTTCCTCAGATGGAAACCAACAAAGGATGTCTTCCAGATAGTTCTACCTCACAGGGCTTGAATAGACATACCTGTTTGTCATTCCATGATTTAGTAATATGATTATATCTCAGTTAGGTTCTAAAAGTACTACTGGAGTAGATTTAGACCTGCTTTGAAACTGCCAGAGATCAAACAACCAGCGTTGTTGTTATGTACCTTCAAGCTATTTTCAACTTATGGGGATCCTAAGGCAAAGCTATAACAGGATTTTTTTTACCTTCCAAAATTGTTAAATTAATGCAAGTAACTATCACTGCCTTAACACATTTTCCACTTAGCATTTTTACATCAAGTCAAGACACAACTGCTGGGTCTCCTTTCCAAATGTGAATCATTGTGTCAAAAAGTATCATTCCAGAACTACAATTGATTTACTGGTGGTCCATGTGTTGAAATCACACCTGTATGTATGGTAGAACAGAAATGGTGACAAGATTTGTATGAAGCCATCTTCCTTTACCTCTCCTCTGGCCAGTCATAAATGGTAAGTTAATATTTCAGATAAGCAATTAACCAGACTCTATCCTGCTAATCCTGTAATGAGAGGCCTTGCAAGGTTTTCCAAAAATTTTCAGTTTCCATCTGGGAAATAAAATTTTCCTGGAAATTAACTTTTAGATTCCTTTGATGGAAATACAATCATTATAATTTTAACAGTATCCTAGACAGATTTTTTTTTTAAAAAAACTTATTATGTCCTATTTTTTTTAGAGACACATTAATGCAAAACCTAATTGCTGATTCCTTAAGCATGCATGTATTTCCTTCATTGCCTTCCTCCTGTATATTGCCTTGATTATGGACCCAAATGCACAACAAAAATAACCTGTTTTGTTAATATGCAAAGAGTTAACAAGTACTGTGTCGTGGGATACTTGGAGATAACATGCTGTGTATCCACAAGCCACAATCACTGGAAAACAGTCATTATAATAGCTCCACATGATTAGGAACCAAAACTTTTAATAAATTGCAGTCTCTTTTCAACAGATTTTCAGAAAAATGAATACTCCCTCACAGTTTGGCCCCCCAGTTGTTTTCTACAACTGTATTTACCTCTGCTGCTCTTTCTACTTCATTAACAATTATCTTGGCAGATACATAATTTTGACTAGGGAAACTACGGCAAATTGCACTTATTTTTTTAAAAAAGGCATTATTCATCTGGGATGCACCCTACACATTTTGTCCAAAAAAGGTTTGCCCTTATTGAACTGAATAGTCTGAACTGTTCTGTGTTTGGATATCAGCAAACCAGGGGGAAATGTCACATTGGCCTTGATTCAGCTTTGTGTTTGCATTGCAGTTGGGGTTGCCAACATGCAGAGCTCTGATACAGGAAATTAGGGACTAAATCCAGCCCTTTCTGCAGTTTCTCCCTATCAGATCAGTGATGTTACTGCCAATTTTCTGAAAAGATTCTGTATTCACTGCCTCATAAGCTAGATTGGGGGCCAGAGAGAAACTTTGGAGGTAGCACCCATTTTCATGTATGATTCCTCAATTATTCATACAGGGTAGGATAGGCAGCTTGGGTGGGTGGTTTTGGCACACGATCACCCCTTCAGCCTCTTCCATTGCTGTGCCATCAAATTCTGGTGGCATGGGGAGCAAGTCCATGTGGCCCATGATGCTTACCCCTGTTTTAGGAATACTGCATCATAGTATGCTTTGAAACACATAAGGCCTTTGTGTGGACTGGAATGCCCCGATAAAGTAACATTCAAAGGCCATGTTCCCGTGCTCCGTCTAGCCACATGTGTGCTACCATTTTTATAGTCTGATGCAATTGTTCTTGTTGATGTAAAAGGTTATAGACGATTCTTTCCTCAGATCGGTCTCAGGTCAATTTTCAAGGATCTCTGTGAATCCTTAATATTTTTAAATTTACCATTTGCTTGTCCATGCCCCTTTCTAAGGGTTTACACAAACAACTGGAATGCAGAAAGAATGAAGTTAAACGAAGGCCTATATCCCCACTAAAAGTTGATTTTTCATGTACAACACAGTTCTGGTAGTAGTTCTCTGCCATTCCCCCTGCAGTAATGAAAACATTCTGCTTCTTTATAACCCTACAATGCCAAGACAGACATCTGGCATATTTTCTCCCTTCTTCAATATAATATAGTTTATGGCTCTCCAGTCATGGCAGCAATCTGTGCCTTCAAGCAATTATTTGCTGGGCTGATGTTGTCCATTGTGTTGAACAAGCTTCTCAGACTGATGTGGTTTCAGGAAAAGAGGGTGTGGTTATATTTTTAAACAGCTGACATATGATGCCCTGAAAGTCTGGGACCAACATGCAAAACTACAGCTGCTAAACATAAAGCAATTCCATAAATGTGTAAGCATTTAGGGGTGTTTAGTGTGAGCTAAATATCTACCACATTCCTCATCACTGTTCGAAGCGTTCTACAGTTATAGATCAGCTTTCCAGGCAATAATCAGAAACTGGGAACCCAGAAAGGTAGGACTATAAGACCAAATCTCCATGAATCCACCAGCTCCTCAGGTTTCAGCTATCAGTAAGATTGTCACACAGCTTCTGCTGATCTTGTGGTCTCCAGGGGTTTTGGATTCTAGCTCTGAACCTTTCTGACCATTGTCCTGGCTGGCTGAGGCTGATGTGTTACCCTGATTTCTGGGGTTCCTTGGGGGGACACCTCAATGTGCTCCACGTTATGGGGAATGGAAACTAGTCAGAGCACAAGCTATAGCACTGCCAGAGGCAGGGTAACCTAGTGGGGTCTTTTACCCAGTTTTTATGGGGTCAGGCCAAGCCAAAAACCAACCAAAGATGTCCAATAAATGATTTTATTGAATACAAGCCTTATGCACCAACGCACTCACACACTCACTCATTCACTCACTCAAGACCTATTAAGAAGTAAAAGAGAGGAAACTGGACAGGGGAGTATTGAAGGGGTATAGCTGGGGGTGATACTGCACCTTGTCCTGAAGTCAGTGGTCCGGGAAGGTAGCGGAGAGATGAAACTCAGCACGAGGAGGGCTGAGGGGATTACTCAACGGATGGAGCAACAGTCTGCTGGGAAGATTGGGTGCGATCGAAGAAACACTAAAAAACCGGGACTATTTGCAGGGGAAAAAGTTCCTGGAAGACTAATCCTTTCCCAGGGAGAACAATGGATATTGGAGCGATAACGAAGCTCCACGATGGTAATTTCCTTTGCATGCTGGGATTGCAAGGGGTTGCCAAAGTCTCAGGATCTTCCGCTGTATTTGTTTATGGTTTGACTTCATGTAAATGGTCCTTGCCTGATAGGATATTTGCTCAACTAGGGGCAGACACACTAATCCCCTCAAGTCGGCATCTCAGGGCTGAGGACCCTTTGTTTATTGTGAGTTTACACATCTTGAGGTCTCCTGGGGCTACGTGACTAGAGATTTTACTGGCCTGACCTGGTTTTTGGTTGTTCGACCGTGCCTGCCTACATGCTCGTTCAGGTAACCTCTCAGGCACACAGAATCATGTTTTAATATCAAAATTGTAGACCCCGGGCTAGGGTTTTTCCAGTGGAGTAACAGATGGGAGCTATGATCCAAGATGTCTATGGACATCAGATAGGAAAGACAGTTGTAAAGACATCTAGAAAGCAGTAATTTCAAATGATTTCAACACATCTGAGATTAACTTCCCTCTATCTAAGCAGTGGTGGGGAATCTGTGGCCCTCCATATTTTGATGGAGTGATATTCCCATAATCACTGTCCTCTGGCCGTGTTTGCTAGAACATGTCCAGAGGACAGAGTTGGAGTCCAATGCCATCCACCCTGAACTAAAGCTACTGTCTCAAATCACCTGACCATTCAAACGTCAGGACATCTCAAGGGTTGCAGACAAGACATAGATATATTTTGTTTTCCATATTTTGCAATGCAGTGGTCCAGCTCCCTGTGATCTCTCTTGTCATCTATAACAGAATAGAACCAAGCCCCAGATGAGGAAGGAGGGCACTCAGCCAAGCCAGCACAGAACAACAGTTTTTTCTTGTGCCCACTGCAGGTGTTGTATTTTATTTTCATTTTATTTTATTACGGTCAACAGACCATTAAAACAGCATGTTAAAACATTTTAAAACAATACAAATATAAATAAATATAGTGGCTCACATTTACCAGAGAAAATACAATCAGAATGATAATGGTAGCATACAATATAGGTGAGGAGATATTTCATTTACATAGACAAGGAGGATCTAGTTAAAATAGCTAAGTTTAAAAATTTTGCCACTTGAAGAGTAATCTCTTTGTCAGCACCTTGCAGTAAGATAACCATTAGAGATTCTATGGGATGCCCAGGGAAGCGCTGCGTAATGGGGTGTAATAAATCTTCCCTAGCCCCTTGGTAGAAACTACAACGAAAAAGTACATGTGATATAGATTCAATTTCCTGATTATCACAGAGGCAGCATCTTTTGCTCAGTGGTATTTTGTTGAATCTGCCAGTTAGCAAATTTGAGGGAAGGGCATTAAACCTTGCCAGGGAGAAAGCCCTTCTATATTGTGGAACTGTTAACCAGCTTAAATAAGGCATTCCATCTTTGCAAGGTAAGCATGGTAAACCCAGTGACTGAGGAGAGCAAGGTCCCCTAGCTGTACCTTGCAGCTCCTGGTAATCAATGTCCCTAAACCTCTCCTTGACAATTGCTTTGGCCCCATCTAAGTCTAGAGATAGCAGATGGGATATGGATAATCCCACTGAGATGATCTTGCATTCAATTGCCTTCCTCCAGGGTGATTCAAAGGAGTCAGACATAGTTTTAGCCAGTAAAGAGTTGGAGTTAATTGTATAACAGCAACAGAGCCAAAAGTGGATAGAATACATCCATGCCAGACTTTTTAAAGAATCTAGGCCTGACTCCAAGTAGAGGTGGATCCAGCAACACATCTGGGGACACCATATATTAGCCTCAGAAAGAAAGACGGAATTCCTTTAAAGGAATGCTTATTAAGAGGAAACCAAATTGAGGCCCCATAAAGCAACTGTGGGACAATTTTAGCTTTAAAAACCCATATAGCAGCTGGAATAAATTTACCACCCTTAGTAAAGAAAAACCGAGCTAATGCTCTCAAATTTTGTTCGGCTTTCAGTTTGATATACTTATCCTGAGTCCTCCATCTTATAGCTTCATGAAACCAAATACCCAGATATTTATATGAGTCCACTTGTTCAATTCGATTTCCCCCTATCAACCATGAGGATCTGATCTTTCTTTTGGCAAAAATGAGAACTTTTGTTTTTGAATAATTGATTGTTAAAAAGTTATTGTTGCAATATTCATGAAAGCCTCTCAATAATCTCCTAAGTCCAAGACGAGTCTGAGAAATCAGTATAGCATTATTGGCATAAAGAAGAATAAAGACTTTTGTTGAGTCCATCTTTGGTGGATGGGACGGTAAAGGTGCCAAGGTCTGAGGAAGATCAGCTAAAAATAAATTGAATAGGGTGGGAGCGAGAATGCATCCCTGTCTTACACTACTGTTGGTGGGAGTCTCATTTGTGAGGTGCCCTTGCCTGGAACTACAAACTTGAACAGTATATTATAATACAGGGACAGAATTAAAAATAAAAGTAGCCTATCAATGGAATACTGTTTCAATTTGCGCCAAAGGCAGCCATGTGGGATTGAATCAAATGCTGATTTTAGATCAATAAATGCAGAGAAAAGTTTCCTACCATTTGGTGCAGTATATTTTTGTGCTAAATGAGCCAAACCAGACAGTGGTTTAGTGAAGAGCAACCTGATTTAAAACCAATCTGCTCTTCCCCAATGATGTTATTATCGTTAATCCACTCTTTCAGCTTAGTAGCTAGAAAACTGGCATATACCTTCCCTATAACAGATAGCAGACTAATAAGTTGATAGTTACGCGGGTCGTCTTTAGGACCCTTCTTATAGATCGGGATAATAAAGGCCTTTAGCCAAGCTACAGGGATTATGCCAGATTTATTAACTAAAGAAAAAAGGACTGCCAACATGGGAGCCCACCAACTGACGTTATGTACCAACAGTTCTGAAGAGATGCCATCACATCCTGCAGACTTGCCAGTCTTTAGCTGACCTAACAGTCCCTTGATTTGTTCTGTGGTTACATTTGGCCAATCTGGAAAGTTCAAAGGTAACAAGGGAGGTGTTTTAGATTTGGATGTGCAGGGGTTGTTAAAGATGACTTGAAAATGATCTTCCCAGACACTAGCTGGAATATGACAGTCTGGGCTTCCAAAGCAATTACTTAGAGCACCTGAAACTATCTGCTAAAAGGATCTATTGCTGCAAGTAATAGATGCTGCTAATAACATTTGCCATGTTTCTCTAGTTGCCTCACATTTCTTACAGAGTAAGAGTTTCTTATATTGTTTTTTTAACTCGTAATATGAGTGAGGAAGCTGCCGTTCATACACTGTTTGAATTCCCTTCTAAGATTGACACACTTCTTATCAAACCATCTATTTTTATGGATGTTATTATAATTTATATTATTCGTTCTAGTTTGAAGAGAAGGGTACAAATCCTGTAAAACCCGCTCACAAGCCAGGATTCTGTCCTCAGGTCTAGCATCTGCTTTAATTTGGTTGACATAATTTGAGATGTGATGTAATGAAATAAACCTATTAAAGGCCTCCTTTGTTTCAGAGGACCATTTGATTTTAATTGTTCTTGTGTCAGATGGTAAACATACTGAAATACAATGTTGTGAATCCAACTTTAAGCTGCCTGGCAGATCCAATGAATATTCCAGGGGGAAATGATCACTATCAGAGCACTTTGCTACTCTGAAGTTGAACCTCAAAGTTTTCAAATGTTTGTGAATAAGAATATAATCAATGACACTTGAACCCCTGGTGGAAGCAAATGTAAATTCACCCCATAGGTCATCACGGCTGGAGCCATTTAGAATGTACAATTCGTTATTTGAAACAAACTGAAGCAGACCTATCCCTGCAGGGTTGATAGATTTGTCTTTTGAACTACGTGAATTGACTATAGGTTGTTCCTTAATTGTTTTGGGAGAGTTACAGTCTAAAAAGGGATTGATTAAATAGGATCCTGTCCTTGCATTAAAATCACCTGCTATTATAGATCTTGCTCTGGGAAATTTAGTCATCTGTTCTGAGTAGTAACAGTCAGCCTTAAGCCAAACTGATGTAACATCTTCCTTTCTAACCATTGGGGCAAAATACACATTAAATAAAAGTAAAGTCAGATTAGATGTTAATAATTCCATAACTAGGGCCAGTATAGAAGAGTCATAACTTGATAACTGAGTAATTCTACAATTAACTGAGGAAGAAACCAAGGTACATAAACCCTGACTAGCCCTTCCTTTACCACTTCTAGAAAGTGCAGGGAGGCAATATGATACAAAACCATTAACGTAAACATGATTGCAACATCAAGTCTCTTGTAAAAGAAAATTAGATTGAACTTATTTAGGTATTCCATACAATTCTGATCTTTGCTTTTGGAGGTCCATCCAGCCATGTTCCAGGAAAGTATATTTAGGGAAGAGGTAACAGTACCTTAATGTAGTCAATCCAGTTCTGATATTACGTCCAGTGCACCTTGGAAATTCCTATAAACACAGGGATTACATACTGGAGTCTGTTGAGTTAGCAAGCGCAGGCCTGATCTGCCAGAGTTTGGTGGATTTAGTGACCCTATCTTACATAAGTCTGGTTGGGACGGTACAGGATAATTGTGACCTTTAATATTTAACAAATTGGAATCACGATGAAATGAACTGAGAGGGTATAAACTTTGATCATGATGTCCAGTTTTTGAAAGATTGCCATTTTGACTAGGTTTAGTTGATTTTACTGTTGCAGTCTTGGAGCCTGTTACCATTCCTCTATTATCCTTATCTGCTCTCCCTGGCAATACTTCCTCTTCTATTTGAGAGGTACCTAGACTGTTGTTAACTGATGAAGTGTTGAAATCCTGATAATACTTATCTTTTAAATATTTAATCAGAGAAGCAAGCCTTGACAGAGTCTGCTGTTGGTCCTGCTTTGGGAAAGTGTCGAAACTATCTATTAACATTAATTCTTCTGGTAGGAATTCTATATGAGTATCGTCCCTATCATTGGACAGGATAGGAATAGCACTATTTATATCTGGGGGACTTAGTGAGACTACAGATTTGTTACCTTTATTAGAGAAAGGCCGACAAATGATAGTAACAGAATTATCAGGGGTACTTAAGTCTATCAAGTCCCCAACTGATGGATCCTTAAAGGGATCAAATGAAAAAGTTTCTCTCTGTCTCTTTGTATAACTCAGGGAAAGCCGGGTAATACTCATTCCCACACTCTTAAATCTCTCCTTAACTCTATAAATTCTTGCAGCAATATCAGATGAAGTAAATGAAATAACAGCTCTAGCATTTATATAGTTGAAAAAATATATTCTGCTTTTAGTATAGACTTCATTTCAATTGACATTATACCAAAAGATGTTAAAAGCAGCAAAAATGTGCTTTTCTCTACTGTTGTGATAACATGCCCTTTGGCTTTGAGTAATTAATAAACACCAGATTCTGCCTGATTAATTGTAAGTGTGAGGAGTTAATTATCTGGGGTTGTTTCGAGTTACTTACATATGATGGAACTTTGTGGCCGGAAACGTCTACCTTGTTTCCAGGCTCGGTTTTGTTAATTCCTGAGTTTCTGTTTTTACTCTATTTTCAGGGATTGATTGTAGACATGGGAAACTTGTTTCTAGTACTATACTTACTAGTTATTGACTTTCCAAGTTTACTTTGTTATTATTGTTAAGTTTTAGAGAGGGCATTGTGGCATTCTTGTCCTTTTTTTCTAGTATTTTAAATAAACTGTCAAATTTCATTTTAGGGACAGATTTGCTACTGGGCTTGGTTTTTATATTTTTATCTTTCTTTTTAATACAAGTAGAAATCTTGGAATTTTTACTTTTAGAGTTCCTATTATTAAAGTGTATATCGGGTTTGCTTTTCCATTTCCTAGAGGAAATTTTCCTTGTTCCACTGACCAAGTTACCCTGGTTAGAGGAATTTAAAATACCTTGATCAGTGGATTCACTTAAAGTTTTAATGGAAAAATCGAACTTAGATTTTGTTGTGATTCATTTATTGTTGATTATGTATTATATGTATTATATGTATATTGGCTGGATTATCCTTTCTCATTTTATCTTATTTTATTCTTTCATTTTGTGCAATGGCTGGCTGCTAAAATGCAATAAACTTGATCTTGATGTCACTATTACTTCTAGAAGTTATTTTGCCCTCCCCTTGTATTTTTACCAACAGTAGGTTTGTTAAAGTATTAAGAGGGTCCTTGCATTCAGATAGGAACGTCTTAATATAAGAGATATTCTCAGACCAACCTTTATACAAGCCCCTGATCAGTTTAAGTTGACTACCTAACAGCTTAGTTACCAAACTTGGGTCAGGGTATAAGTCCGAGTCTGAATCTTCATCCACATCAGCTAAAAAAGTTGTTCCGGGGGAGAGAGACTCGCAGTTCACATGATTGGTGTGGCTTGAGGTGAGCAGAGTCATAGGCCATTTCTGCACTACGCTCTTATAGCACGATCATTCCACTTTCAACATTGGCGGCCCCTCCCGAAACTGCAAACCCCAGGATTCCATAGGATGTTGAAAGTGGAATAATCGTGCTATAAGAGTGTAGTGCAGAAATGGCCATAGTATCAACTAAACTCCTCTGAAAAAATTCAGGATGATCAATCTGGGCTTTAGGTACTGGTGAAGTACCAGCTACTAAGCCAGTTATTCAGCCAAGCTGCAATGCCTATCTTCCAAGTTTTCACCTTCTGCTATTTTAATTACATGGTGAGGACCTAATGACCAGTCCATAATCTCCATCTCATGTGTCCCAGTTTTAGAAACTGGGACAGAACAATTCCCGGAATTGGGACAGAAAAAGTCTGTGATTTTACTCTGATCATGATCGTTATTAACTTAAGTGGTAGTAGCAGTAACAGTAGCAATAGCAGTAGCATCTTCAGACATTAAGTCCAGACCCAATTGTTTATGCTTTCTTCTGGTGAGAGCCACCACTCCCCAGCCGTATCAGTTCCGCTTTGGATGTTGATTTAGAGTTTTGCCAGGTTTGAGATAATTAAACAGTTCAGTAGTTCAACACTTTGTGCAAATCAAGCCTGACCATTAAAAAAAAAATACTCTTCAAATTTAAAACAAGCATGTAAATTTTAAAAGCATAGTTACACGGTTTTAAGATATCAAGACAGATAGGTACCAACTGTTCTTAGAACTATTAGAGAAACATGGGGGAGTAACTAGGCATATCTCCTTAAGAGACTTAGCTTCAGAGAAAGAAGTCCATGCAGCCTTGAGCGTGAACCTAATAAAATTAGGAATTTGCAATTTGCAGTTTGAAAGTTGTTTAAAAGTGGCAAATCTTCCTTACATATGATGTGACTGTCATTCCTACACCTCATCAGTTCTTCCTTCCACTTAGGACCTGGGCAATTAGAGGTTTTAGATGCAAAACCAGGGCAGAGGTGAAGATATATCAAGTTCAGGCTCGACTTACTTAACTGTAGGTGTAACCTCCTCTCCACGGCATTTGTAGTATTATTAGTTCCTCCACTCTCCTACTACATACACACATCCATAAACGCTGAGATATAACACTGAAGCTGGCCTCTAATTATCTTCTTCTCTTCTTATCAACTTCATAGAAAATAGCAATTCCCCCAACATTCCCCAAATGAAACCTGGACACAGGTGGCCAAGCCCTCTGCAGGTGTTGTAATGAACAGATCATCACGTCTCCATGGATCTTGTTTTGACCTTAGGTTCCATCTCTGCTGCTTATTGATTAGTCCAGTTTTGGTTTCCAAAGCAGCAACGCACACACACACATATATAGCAAATTTTTCCCTGTTTTGTCTATTTTCTAAGCCATCAACATTGCCTTATAAAGGTATTCTTTCAAATTGCCTCCTTTTCTGCATGAACTGTTTTCTAGAAATTCCTCTGAAAATGTATTTATAGAATATCAATATTGTTCCCATATGTTTCTTTGCATAACTGATCTTAAATTCTTACATGATAAGCAAGATCACTTTCTTGATCAATTCTATGAGAATTGCAATTAATAACATTCAAAGTGCTTGTCAGATTGGAAAAAAAGAAAGTCAGAGATATGAACCAGCAGCAGATGTTGGAGGAGAATACTGATCCAATTATTACCTAGCACTGAAAGTACTGGGAAAATGCTCTGGAGGCCAACAGTGACATTCAGCCTGTCTGGGTGGCCCGCCTATCATTTCTTGCTGGCTGATCTTCATTTCAAATCTGTCATTCCAAAGAAGGCACTCAGGGTCAAATTGACATTGCAAGGGAGGAGAAGATATCTTAAAGAATAATGCCTCTTCCCCTAAAATATCCAGTAGAAAGCTCTACCACATCTTTGTTCCCTCAAGAACAGCATAGATCTGGGATCAGTCCACATCAGCTTCTCTTTGTGCCATTTGTGGTTTCCCATCTATGGGACTCAGCTTTCACAGGTAAAGAGGACCACGTAGTTCTGGGAAGTAAAACCTAGTATTTTGTTTGGTTTGGTATTTGGGGGATTTTCCCCCCCAGATTGTCCTATATTTGCTTTCATGTAGGTCATTTCTTTCTACAAAACCAGCACGATGTAATGGTTTGAGGATCAGGCTATAATTCTGGAGGTCAGAGTTAGAACTTCCACTCAGCCATGGAAACTCACTGGATGATCTTGGGAAAGTCACACTATCTCAGCCTCAGAGGGAAGCAAAGACAAACCACTTCCCTTGAAGAAATCTTGCCAAGAAAGCTCTGTGATAGGTTTGCCTCAGGGTCACTATATGTGAGAAACAACTTGAAGGTAAGATATGTTCAAAGGGAGGTTGCTTTTGACTTCTTCTGAAACTGAGAGAGTTTGACTTTGTTGCCATACCCTACCACCCCTCCTATGAGATATGGGAAAATTTTCATAAATTTAACTTAATTAACCTGAGAACACCATCGGGGTCACACTAGCTGGAGAATGTATTCAGGATTATGCTGACCCAAGACGTGTTCAGGATCACAAAAGGTCAGATAGGACTATCCGGAAAACTCAGCACTAATGGTTTGTGCCAATCCTTTCACTGCTCCAGGCTCCTGGCATTTTTGAATACAATGAAAGATGAACTGCCTTGATTGGTAAGCAGAGACCATCCCTTGATCTTATCCTACAGAAATCTTCCGTGTACATCCTACCTGACCAAACATTAAGAGATTGTCATGAGTCCCATCAATGTTTTGTTAAGCAATCAGCCCATTCCAGACCCCTTTACAGTTAGCACTGGAATACATAGGTGAAAAGATCCTGCTGTTACTTTCCTCTTACAGGGAGCCTTTGAGCTATAATTCTCCCAAATTCTAAGGAGATGATGGTATTGTGGGTGGACCCCAATGTCCCCCACCTCTTATGGTAACAACTTGCTGAAGGTCACTCAATGGGTTTCCACATTTGAGCAGGAATTCAAACCCTGATCTCCAGAGTCATAGTCCAAGGCTCAGACCACTACACCACATTGGTTCTCAAGTGTAACACACAAATAAGCAAAATTATATCCATTTGAGGTAGTATGAAGCTGGCAGAACTATCCTATCAAAAGTCAGATGTGCCTTGGCTCCTTGATTTACATGGTCTATATTCCAGAGAGATGGCTCTGCTACCATCTGGGTTTCAGCTGACACAACAGGAAGCCAGGAGATGAGAATAACTGAACAGGGAAATTGTCATTGTTTTCCTTTGAGACTGAGAGAGTATGATCTGTCCAAGGTCACCCAGTGGGTTTCTGTGAGTGGGCAAGTGAATCCTGGTCTGTCAGAGTCCTAGTTTAGTACTCAAATCACAACACTACATTGGCTCTTTTAAATTCCTACCTGCTTTATTTATATAAATGCCCTCATTCTTAAATGCTCATGCTCTCATTTCTCAAGTAGTAGGACATTTCCTATAAATGGTTCAAGATCGACAGGGAAATTGTACTTATCTGTCATTTCTGTATGTTTTCTCAGGCAGCTTCATGACACTTCCCTCCATGGACTCTATATTTCTAATATTCAATATGAACTGCTTGCAAATTACACAACCTCATACAACCTTGGCAAACGTCTCAGAAGATGGTGGAACAGTTGCCAGTGCACAAATGGCCATTATTTGAATCCCTTTTTCCTCTCTTTAGGAGGAATATATTTTCTTGGGCAACTCCCTATGTATTTGGCTCTTATAGTAAGTGCTAACTTATGCTGTAACACACCCACACTGCTTTGTCTTTGAGGGGGAAAAAATCTAGAGCAGTTCTGGATGCAGTACTGTTGTTCTTTGCCTTTGTAAATATCTAAAATATTTTTAGATGTTCTGGAAAAGATTTTAAAAATTAGGGCATAATAAAT
Source organism: Ctenosaura bakeri (assembly GCA_948474755.1). Lineage (NCBI taxonomy): Eukaryota > Metazoa > Chordata > Lepidosauria > Squamata > Iguanidae > Ctenosaura > Ctenosaura bakeri. Next base: position 37,347 of record CAOLHI010001619.1, read on the forward strand.
TGGGGATGGGGAATTTATGGCCCTCCATATGATGAACTGTGACTCTTAACTTCTCTCAATACTGGCTATGGTGGCTAGGGCAGATATGGCAGCAACCTGTGAAGAGCCATATGTTCCCCACTCTTTCAGAAAATAGAGATTGCTATGGTGTTAAGATGCATAGCAACTTCTCCAGAAGCATATTCTTCATATGAAAATTAAAGGACCTATCACAGTGAGCTGTCTTTTTCCATATCAGAAAATGATCACGTAAAAGTCCCCAAAGCATAAGCTCAGATAATTAAGTTTTTGCCCCCAAAGAGTTGATTGTGGTGGGAGTTTACCTTTACCTCCCTCTGAGTCTGAGAGAATGTGACTTGCCCAAGGTCACCCAGTGGGTTTCCATGGCTGAGTGAGAGTTCTAACTCTGGCCTCCATAGCCTGACACTCAAACCATTACACCAAACTGGCTTTCTAATCCCTACTATCTTCCCGCCATTTTTCCACACACAGGCATTCAAAACGGCCTTTCTCCACTCTACTCCAAGAAGCAGCTGGTTCCTTTTTTGATAAAACTGAAGGGATAATATTAACTCTTATCAAAAAAAGAACCATCCCCAAGAGCTTAGTCAGTCCTGGAAACCTAAAAAAAGCACTGAACCCCTTATTCTCTCGGCACTCCTTTAAGGGGAAGTGCCAAATTGCTCACCGTGGCTCTCTTCTCACCCAGGCATTCAAAGAGGCCAGAAGTGGCACTGGGGCAGAGACAGTAGAGGGGGTCGGTGTGGCTTTTGGTTCTCCCAAGACAGACTAAGCTCTTGCCTTTTGCCATGCTACTCAGAGAAGGGGGATGGGTCCTTTTTTTAAATAAGAGTTAAGGTATAGTATTTACATTGACAAGTCAACCCAGGTTTTCTAGGTCAGGTTTTTGATTGAAATGTCTAGACTTATATATGAGTATATACATTAGTTCCAATAGACTCCCACCAGCTGGTGAATGCCAATGCAAAGTGGGTAAATCCACCCACACATCTCAGCTGGGGTTGCTCTCATTTATTTTAGTTCTGTTATATGGTATAAAGTTCCCAAGATAAATGTCACCATGAACAAGACAGAGCTTGCTATTTAATACTACTGATCAACAGAAGAAAGGAGTTAAAAAGATGTAAAAATAGATGTTTGTTGTAAGTAAAGGACAGATTCTCCATGCCTCAGTGATATTCCATTAAAATAAGAAGGAATTATATTCTGGGTTTTTAGAGAAAGCTTCATTTTTCAATTAAAAATCTTTAATTGACTTTAATTACACTAAAACTTTAAAAAAGACTTGTTATTGGAGAGTTGTGCTATAAGAGTTTGTGACCAACATATTTCATGCATTTATTATATGAAAATATCTGTGTGGCTTTAAATTTACATGTAGCAGTCTTTTCTTAATTCACCAGATGTGCCTGATTTTTTTCAAGGTAGCTATGCTAAAGAGATTCCAGATCCCAGTGACATGTTAAATTTTAAAAAGACTGTATATTCCAGTAAGGACACCTTTTGTAAAACTTCCCATGCTTTGATGGAAAAGATAGGCAGGTGGCTTATCTCTAACACTAGCTCTTTGAGTGGCCATCTGTGTATTCACACAGAACCACTTTGGAAATTCTTGAACAGAAAGGACTTTTGGATGGAATCCTTACCTGGCCCAATTGCTCCTTCCTTGATATGAGCCCTGCGTTCCCGTCGAGTTCTGCCCAAGTGCTGGCAGACTGCTGGAAAACCAAACAGAAAACCATGTCACAATTGTGGAGGGATGGTGCCTCTGGATCACAGGGCTTCCTCTTTCTGCTGTTCCTTCCCTGTCTTCCTCTTCCTGTTTTTTTGCTGTGCATCATGCTTGCCAACTGCTGTCACAGCCACTGCTGGCTGCAGAGTGAACAACTCCAATGAAGATGGCAAGGAAGGCAACAGGAAGAGGGGAACATAAAATCTCCCAGCCTATATCATTTGCTGGACAATGCCATCAAAGTTACACTATATTTTACATTTTATTGGGAGAAAACATCCTGGTTTAAGTCTCCATCCTGAAAAATGTAATTTAGCATAGAGTTGTTAATGCATAGGTTCTTATCTCTGGTTATGATTCAGTCATATTGTGCCTAGGAGGGGTGGAGAGAGGCACACAAAGCCCAGCATGCCCCTTCTCCTGTTATCCATGTTTTCCACCATCCGCCTTAAGTCTGGGAATGTATCCCTCACAGATATGAGGGGCCCACTGCAGTTAATCTCAGATATGTTCCTTTGAGCAAGAAAGCTTGTGCTAAAATAAATCAGTCTCAAAGATGCTTCATTCCCCCACCTCTTTTCATTTCTTTCTCATTGGAAGCAAGTGGATGGAAAATAAAAATTGTTGGCTGTGGACAACAAAATGATAAAAAAGAAGGCAGAGAGAGTGAGAGAGAGAGAGCGCGAGAGCGCATCCTCTTCCACCCTTTGTCCTGGCTGGCACAAGCCTGACAGGGTTTCAGATTTGGAAGTAAGATTCTATCTCTGCAGAATTGCTTTGCCAGGACACTGTTATTTAAACATTCCTTGTAGTGAGAGATGTTCTTGAAATGCTAGCTATTTTACTTTTGCCTAGAACATTATTCAAACTTAATCAAACAATTATAAGTATTTCTGTAGCAATAGAATCAATTATATGTAATGTAGCTGGTCCCATTTAGCATTTTTAAAGGTTTAGCAGCATCTTTTATACTCAGCCAGACCTTTTGGTATGATTTGGAAGGGCTTCTCTTGATAAAACTGCTTAGAAAGGACAAGCTTGTGCCAAAGAGATCATCCAGGATCTCAGTCTTCTATCAACCCACTATGGAGCTTATAAAAAAAAAAATCACAAAAAGCTCCAAACTGGCTGTCCTTACCAGAAAATAGTTTATAAGGAGCCAATGTATTTTCCCCCCACAAAAGCCTTCCAGATTTGAGTAGCACACAGAATAATGAAGGACTGTGATCCCCTACTGGGATAAACGGTTTTGTAACACATTTTGGCCAGAAAGCGCAGTAGTGATTCAAGCAGTAGTGTCTTGGAGAAGTATGTGCTTGAGCTCCAAATAGCTGAGCAATGGTCTTGGCTGATGAAAATATCTTTTGGACTCTACGGGGATTCTATTTCTTCTTGTCCATTAATTAGCAAGCTTTCACTCCAAAGCAGAGCAATGGTCTTGACTGATGAAAATATTTCTTGGAGTCTGCAGGGATTCTATTCCTTCATGTCAATTAATTAACATGCTTTCATTCCAAAGCAGTGAATAATGTTAATGTTATATTGATCTACATGTTATTAGGCTAGATGCAATGCATATGAACATTTTTTCAATAATAAATATCCAAACACAATTGCTGATATTTTTGAAGAGCATACTTCACAAGAGCCACACCATTTACTTAGACAGTACTCACTGTAGAAGAAAAAATGGAGGGTAGTATGAGTATACATGTATTTCTGAGCTCCTGTTAGTGTCTATCACATATTTGGCTTGACCTCTATTATGCAAGTAGATTGAGATGGAGAACCTGTTTCTTCTCCTACACATTGATCTTGAGCCAAAGGAACATGATATAGCCTCCCAGATGACTTATGTGGGAGACAACAAGAGACAAAATTCACAACAGATTTAGAAATATTTGCTGGATTATACCACTTTAGGCTGCAGGTCAGGGAGCAAATGTTTAAATATTCTCTCTTTATTTAAATGACAACATCAACAACTCTCTTCACATGCAAAAGTCTATGGTAGAGTTACTGACTGACTTCTTCAACCTACCAATCACTGTGACAGCTCTCACTTTACATTCTATGCTGTGATAACTGCTACTGGAAATATTCTTAATCTTCACTATATTCAAATAACAATTTTGCTTTCTCTTTTTCTCCTTCCCTGCCTCTTCTGACAGCTGCCTCACTCGATTGACTACCCTGCTCTATTCCATCACCACTGAGCAGCCTGAGGCTCCTTCAGCCACCTTGCTTGGAAACTCACCTTCCCCCTTCAGCTCTGCCTTCATTCTCCCCTACCCACTTCCTGAGTTACTGTTATAGATATTTTTGTGGTCATAGACCAGCATAAGAGCAATAAAATCCAAATAAAAATACATATAAATATACAAAAGGTTACAAACACTGATACAAATACAGATAGGTCCTAACAGAGCCCAACTAGACAATCATACTCATCCATGGTGGAAGTCATCACCTGATGAATTTTAATTGCTACCATGAATTTTAATTTAGCCACTTTCTAAGTTACAATAGGATTGGGATCTGAAAGTAGCAAACATGAGGTGCACCTCACAGCTATTGGCAGGAATGTTTTTGCTAAGAATCTCACAGATCTGATCAGGAGGGCTTTAAACTGAATTCTGGCAGAGAAGGAGACAGCAGGAATTCAGCAATTGCTGGGGAGAAAAGCCCAAATGTTACAGAAAGAGCAGGCCAAGTAGTACTAGAGACCAATAGTGGGAGGAAAAGTAACTTTAGCACAGGACCTCTGCAAAGGGCACATGGTCTTAAATGTCTCTATGCTAATACACAGAGCATGGGAAATAAACAAGATGAACTGGAACTCTTAATACAACAAAATAAATATGATATAATAGGTATCAGTGGAATCTAGTGGGATTAATCTTATGATTGGAATGTAGTAATTGGGGGGTATAACCTATTACAGAGAAACAGACCAAAACAAGAAAGGAGGAGGAGGAGGGAAGAGATACATGACTTAAATCCTTTAAAAAAAAAAATTAACAATACACCAGAAAGAAAAAAGGATAACATACCAAAGAAAAATAAACAATTATACAGAAACACATAAATACAGGTACAAATACACAGAAGAAAACATAACTGCACACACAAATATAAATTGACATATACATAAAATTATATTTTACAAAAAGAGTTTTCCCTACCTGATGAAAATACAGCTAATTTTTTTTAAAAAAAATCTTAATTCATACCTCTTCTGAATTCGAAAAGGGAGAAAACTAAATAGAAATGTAACATAGTGTAAGTATAAATGTAATATAAATGTAATCCCATAATTCTTACTTCAATCCCTTTAACCTAGCTACACCATTTAAGCTTAATATACACAGGTCTTCACATCTTTCTAGAAACTAAGAGACAAAATAAACATTGTGAACTTAAATATGTAAGCTCTGCAAATAATCTCTATTTGCTATAGACCACTTCGATATAAATCATTTCCAAGGCATCAAACCCCTTGGGATTCCTTCCAATGAAAAGCCATAACTTAAATCCAGGGGCCAGGTTGGGAGTATCTGGATAAGAATTAAGGGGCCAAGAAACAATAGGGATGTCATTGTGGGGGTCTACTACAGACCTCAAGCCAGCCTGAGGATTTGGATGATGCCTTCCTGGAGCAGATGACCACATATTCAAAGAGAAGAGATGTAGTAGTAATGGGAGATTTCAACTATCCTGATGTATGTTGGCAGTCAAACAAGAGCATGAACTTCAACACATTCCTCACTTGCCTTGCAGACAATTTCATTGCCCAGAAGGTAGAAGAGGCAATAAGGTGATCAGCTATCTCAGATCTGATCCTAACCTTGTTAATAGGGTGGAAGTAGTGGGATCGAGCGACCATGCTCTATTGGAATTTGTCATTCAGTGGGAAGGGGAGCCCAAGTGTAGCCAGACAAACATTCTAGATTTTAAGAAAGCTGATTGCTCGAAACTTAGGGAATTCTTGGCTGAAATTCCATGGTCAAGAATACTGAAAGAGAAGGGAGTTCATGACGGATGAGAGTTTCTTAAAAGTGAGATACTGAAGGCAAAATTTGAAACTGTTCCAATAAGGAGGAAAAATGGGAGGTGTCTAAAGAAACCAGAATGGTTGAGTAAAAAAACTCACAATTGAACTAAGTATTAAAGAAAACACGTACAAGAAATGGAAGAATGGGGAGATGACCATAAGAGAATTCAAACAAATAGTTGGATATGTAGGGGGAAGGTTAGAAAAGCTAAAGCACAGAATGAACTCAGGCTTGCCAGAGGCATTAAAAACAATAAAAAGGGCTTTTTGATGGCAGTCGCGAAAGACAGCCCAGAGTAATTGCTCTGCTCTGAGCTGCCACCCAATGTGGAACAACTGGTAGATTTTTTCATTAAAACCAGTCATTGCACCCTCTTGGTAAAGGGGCCCCAGAGGGGGCTTGGAGGTGGTCCGGATTCCGACCCCTACCTCCTACAGAGGTTAGCTCGTAGGAGCGGATGGGAATTGAGGGGACTGAAGAGCCATCCACGGCCACACCGTCATCACCGGCTGACTGGTACAAGTGCCGCCACCAATTTTTAAATAGAAACTTCAATAAGTTTTCACTTTGAAAGTACCAACTTAGAACTGGCATCAACTAAGACTCTAGCTTTTCAGTTTCTGAAACAAGGTGCAGGACTGGATGAAAGAAACCATAAGTTACCTATCTGTTTATGTACACAATTTTTATACTTTCCTTTCAACATAAGGCGCTAAGAGCTAAGCCAAGCAAAACAGACTTGGCCGTTTAAGGAAACTTAGCTGAACTGTGAAATCTCTTTATTCTTTACTTTTCTGGATTTTTCACTATTTTGGACTTAATACACATAAAAAAAATCCATACATAAATTGATCTACTTATGGAAGGAAGAAAAATCGATTTAGATCGTTGCTGTGGCTGTTGGGGCTGATTGAGTCCTAGAGGGTGAAGCACCATGATGGAAAGTGCCTGAAAGATGGAGAGCGGATCTGCAGCTAGAGCAAGGAAAGATTTTTACAACAATCTACTGGAGATTCTGAACTGACATTTGATTTTTAACCCCAAACACAATTTAGAAAACGGACCTTTTAACAACTTTATTAACTTTTACTGGGCTTTGGACTGAAACTTTGGCTGGACTTTGGAATTTTTGGATTTGATTCTGAGTTCACTAATCATATTTACTGGACTTGGACTGTGCTTTGGACTGGAGAAATTTTAGGCTTTGGATTGGGTTCAGGATTGGACTTTGGACTTTTTTCAACTTGATTTCGGGATTTTGAGTCAGCTGCCTTATCGACATTGGAGTTAATCAACAGAAGACTATTGGAGACTATAAACCTTTTCTTCTTTTCCTCTTCTGGATGCTTCTTTAATGTTGGGAGTTATCTGCTTGATTGGCTAGCTTTGGAACTGACTGCTTAATTTGCCTGACTCTTAGAGCAGATCACCTGATTTCCTGGACCAACGTTACAACACATATATGAACTGGATCACTGCATAATCTTCTTGTCAATTTAGTGGTGTATAATTTAGATCTAAATATATACTCTTTCCTTGTTTTAGCTAATATAAATATTAAGATACTCTTCAATTTATTTGGTGGGGAGAAATCAGGTAGTAGCTAGTATTTTACTTGCATATTTTGAATGAACTTCACTACTTAAATACTTCATAATCTATACTGCATGATATTTTACATTTCATATTCCTTTTCATAATTTATATTTCATAATTTATATTCTACAACTCAATTGCTCAAACATTAAGTAATCAATTTAAGCTAAGCTAATTTAAATCTATAATCATTGCATTTATTTATCAGGTATCAAACTATAGATATTATTTATACTATTTATATTACTTACATTACATATAGAATTGTCCCATTTTTACTTAGATATTGAGAATTAACTTTGGAGGAAAAGAATTAATGTTAAGGTACCAGTTATTTAGCAACTGATCTTTTTTTTAATTATTATTTATTTGTATCCCGCCTCTCCATATGGATCGAGGCAGTGAACAACTTACAAATAGCATGTATTTTGAAACATTTCTATACATGCCCCCAACAAGCTGGGTACTCATTTTACCGACCTGCGAAGGGATGGAAGGCTGAATCAACCTTGGAGCCCGGCAGGATCGAACTCACAACCTTGTGGCTTGCAGTACTGGCATTTAACCACTGTGCCACCATCTTAATGAACTGAACTGTTTTAAATAATCTTAATATGAACTGAATATGACACTGTCTGTGAGGATTTGGAATGGAACTGTACTGAACTGAAGCACGTTAAGTGGATGCCTATTAGAACTGAGCTTAGATAGAACTTAGAATAAATGTACATGGGCTTACTTTGTCCTTGAATTGGGCATCTGTTAGAAACGTCCTTGAAAGATAAACAATTAAGAGTCCAAAGAGGGGGTGTTAAATTGAAGTGAAGAACTGAGAGAATTATTTTTTGACTCAACACTGCCATTTACTGGAGAAGTAGTTTGTCTTTAGAAATTTTCCGATAAAGTAAAGGATTTGAAATTATACTATTGTATATATTGTTAACTGAATAAGTATACTGTTTAAAATATACAGCTGAATTATCAAGACAGCCTAGTCTAGGCTAACTGAAACAAGTAATAATGGATCCATGCATCAGACGAGGAGCAGCTAATGCAGCAGTGGTAGTTAGTACACTGGTAGGCACTAGTGCAGGTAATATATCTACAACATATACAACATTTCAAAGATCTTCAACTGATGCACCACCCAGGTCTTTGGATTTGATGATGCAGATGATGGAAGAATTCAGAAGTTTTAAAGATGATATTAGACAAGAACTGAAAGAGACTAGATCTGAGATATGATCAGATATGAAACAAGAATTAGACACTCTTGGGGGAAAAAATGGACAATATAACAAAAGTCATAACTAAGCTGAAAAATGAAACTAAATCTTTAAAAGAACAAACATATCAAGTAGAAGAACTGGTCCAGACAATTCAACGGAAGCAAGAAGAAGAAGAACTTCAAACAGATCTCCAAGAGCTTCATAACCACGAATGCTGTCTGAAATTGAGAGGCATTCCAGAAAATACACCAGAGAACTTATATGAAAAACTGGTACCTTTATTGGCAGAGTTGATTACTATATCTGAAGAAAGATTAGAAGCAACAGTTGACCATATCTTTAGAGTTTCTTCTAAAACAGCAAGGGAATGAAACCTGCCTCGAGATGTGGTTATTTGTTCTATGAGAACTATGATCAAAGAAAAGTTGCTCCAAACAAGTTATAAGAAAAAACTTATGATCAACGATAAGGAAGTGAAGATATTCAAAGACATACCTTATCAGCTTCTTAAAAAATGTAAAGAACACAAACCTTTGGTTAATTTTCTTATAAAAAACCAGATATAAGTGGAAAAACCTGAAGGTCTCTCTTTCTCATATAAATAAAGGAGATATAAGATTAACTCAATATATAAAGCCAAGGAAATATTGGAGAGATTAAAGAAAGACTTCCAAAAACTTAATGGACTGGAGGAAGAGAGCCAAATGAAGAAGAAAGCACAAAAATGAACTCAAGAAACTCTTAATCAAGAACAGGAACGAGAACAAGGGGAAACCAAAATGAGAGAAGACATTACTGGAGAAAGTGGAGTGGATGATTATGGATTCAAGGAAGGGGTGAAAGAGATGGAGGAGGAGGAGTTTTGAAAGTTAGAAACACCAAACCAAGAAAAAAAAAGTAGTAGCATAAACAAAATTTAAAGATGGCTATTAAGATACAATCTTGGAATGTAAAAGGCTTGAACTCCTTACTTAAAAGAAGGCAGGTATTTCATTTTCTTGAAAAACAACATCTTGACATTATCTGTCTCCAAGAAGTACGCCTCCGTACACAAGATTTAAAGTATGGAAGAAATCCCAAATTGGGAAAATGTTTCGCTTCAACTTTTGAAAAAAAGAAAAGAGGAGTATTAGTATACATAAATAAAAAATACACAGCAGAAGAGATCTTTAAAGATACTAAAGAACAGTACATAGGCATTGAAGTAAACATTTTACAAACTCAGTTATTGATTGTGGGAGTATTTGCACCAAATGGTGCTAAAGGTGACTTCTTCACTAAAGTACATATTAAGATTATAAAATACATTTAAAACACAAATCAAGGCAACTGTTCTTCTAGGAGAAATGAATGGTGTCATCAATCCTATTGAAGATAGAATTACTCTAAGAAAACTACTGAGAAATAACAGCAAACTTTCCAAGAGTTTCTTTTCTATGATCAATGACTTATCCTTAATTGATACATGGAGACAGAAGAATGGAGGAACGCAAGGGTATACTTTTTTTTCTAACCGACACAAGTCAATGTCAAGAATTGATTTGATTTTAGCTTCTAAAAATTTTCTCATTAAAATAAACAAAATGGACATTTTACCCAAAGTATGTTCTGACCACAATCCCATTCAAACAGAATTAAAATGTAGAATGAAGAAAAAATCTTGGAAATTGAACAATGATATATTCCAAAAAGAAGAGTACATTCAAGTACATTCAAGCCAAAACATCGATTACTATTTCAGAGAAAATTTAACACCAGAAGTTCCAATGAAATCAATCTGGGACGCCAGCAAAGCTGTACTCAGAGGTCACTTTATTAAATGGGGTTGTGAATTAAGAAGGCAAAGGAGAGAAAGAACTCAGAAGATTATAGATCTGATGAAAGAACTAGATAAACAACTGAGGAAAAATCCTACAAACAATACTATTATTAAAGAGTTCAAAAATCTGCAACTACAATTAAATGAAGAAAATTTGCAGAAATTGAACATCAAATTACACAAACCAGACAAAAATTCTTCGAACAAGCAAGTAAGCCATCTAAATGGCTGGCTCATAAACTGTGGAAGAGGAGCGAGAAGAAAATGATTTCAGAAATCAAAAAAGGTAACTCCAGGTTCACACAGCAGGAAGACATTAAGAAAGCGTTTTTCGATTATTATAAAAAACTTTTTGACGCAAACCCAATTACTCAGTCTGAAGAACAAAAGATTTGTTCATATTTGGAAAGAAGTGATTTACCCAAAACTCTCAGATGAACATAGACCTATCCTAAATCAATCAATAACCATGGTAGAAATTATGGAAGCAATTAGGAATCTGAAGTTGGATAAAGCTCCAGGCCCAGATGGATTTACGGCGAGATATTACAAGACATTTGAACATGAGCTTTCCTTACCCCTTCAAAAGACCACGAATGACATCCTAATTAAAGGCATACCAGAGACTTGGAATAAGGCCAACATAATTTTAATTTCAAAAGAGGAAAAGGATGCAACCAATGTTGAAAACTATCGCCCAATCTCCTTATTGAACGTAGACTACAAGATATTCACCATGATACTGGCTGAAAGGTTAAAAAAAGTCCTTCAAGAGATAATCCACGAGGATCAAAACGGCTTCTTGCCAAAAAGAACATTAAAAGATAACACAAGAACTGTTTTGAATGTCATAGAATATTACGAAAAGCACAATGAAAGAAAGCTTGCTATGATATTTGTTGATGCTGAGAAGGCTTTTGATACACTCAGACAGCCTTTCTTGACAGCAGTATTGAAAAAGATAGAAGTAGGATCTAAATTCATGTCCTGGATTGACGTGACTTATGACCAGCAAGAAACTCAACTATTTATTAACGGAGAAAAAATAAGACCAATAACAGTAAAAAAATAAAAATAAAAAAAAAGGAACAAGGCAAAGTTGCCCTCAATTGCCTCTACTATTAATAACAACAATGGAGATTCTAAACAATGCGATATGCAAAGACAATGCAATTAAGGGAGCACATTTTAAAAAAACACCAATTTAAATTAAAAGCCTTTGCAGATGACCTGGTCTTGTTTCTTGACAATCCAACAAGCAGCTTGAAATATCTCACTCAAGTGATGAATGAATTTGGTGACCTTTCTGGATTTAAAGTGAACAAAGATAAGACCACAATTTTGACTAAAAAAAAAGAGAGAGAGAGAGAGAGAGAAAACAAGAAGACCTTAATAGAGATATCAGGTTTCAACACAATCAAGAAAATTAAATACTTGGGAATCTGGATTTCTGGACATAACAACAAACTATTTAATAATAACTATGAAATGAAATGGAAAGAGATTAAAAAGGAGTTAGAAATTTGGTCAAAATTATGACTTTCTTTTATGGGTAGATTGGCATCGATAAAAATGAATGCATTACCTAAATTGGTTTTTTTATTTCAAAATCTACCTATCATTACGAACAATAAACCATTTCTGCAATGGCAAAGAGATCTAAATTTATCTGTGAGGGTCACAAACCACTGATCAGGTGGAAGATTCTTACTGATTTAAAAACTAGAGGTAACACAGGTGCTCCCGACCTCTACATATATTATAAAGCTGCTGCGATGACTTGGGTTAAAGATTGGATTACTTTACAAAATGAGCGGCTTTTAGCATTGGAAGGTGCAGACCTGAGAATAGGCTGGCATGCCCATGTCTGCTATGATAAAGCTAAAATAGACAAAGGTTTTCCCCATCACTATATCATAAAAGTATTCTTAAAAATATGGAACAACTATAAAAGCTTGACTTTTAGATTAATACCATTGTGGGTTTCACCCCAAGAAGCCTTCTATGGTAGATGGACAAGTACACCAAATTGGTTAAGATATGAAGATATAATTATTAAACCTTCTTCGGAACTACCAATAATTAAAACTAGAGAAAATTTGGAGGAAGGAGGTATAGTTCTTAACTGGTTTCCTTAATGACAACTGGTGGAAAGATTCCATATTGATTTGAAATTACAATGCTTTGACATGAAAGAGAAGGATGATTTGATAAAACTCATGTTTGAAAACCCACTGCATTTGCTGGCCAAATTCTATAAGCTGTTGAAAGAGAGAGAAGACAAAATGATTAAAGCAACAATGATTAATTGGGCTCAAAATCTAGGACATACAATACAATTGGAATATTGGGAATATAGTAGAAACTAACTCAGAAATTTACTGTTGTCTAGAACTTAAAGGAAAATTATTTCAAGATTTTTTACAGATGGTACATGACCCCATATAAACCAAAAAAATAAAATAAAAAATAAATCTACAATTCTGGCATAGGAAAGTGCTGGAAATGTCAGACTGAGGTTGGCATGTTGTACCATTCATGGTGGACTTGCAAAAAGGCTAAAGAGTTCTGGAACAATATACATAAAACAATAACTAAAATTCTGCAAATTGACTTTGACAAGTATCCAGAAATCTACTTATTGAACATGCTTCATACGATTGACCAAAGTACGAGGAAAACTTACTGGAGGATCTTGTTATACATGATAACAGCAGCGAGAATAAAATACACTAAACTTTGGAAAAATGAAGGGACCCCCAACATAGATCAATGGCTACACAGTCTGTCAGAAATAAAAGCTGCACATATTTTATCTCAAAGACTTAAAGGTCTGACAGATGAAAAAATAGACAAGGAATGGGCTCCCTTGAACCAATTCCTTCAACAACAGTGAATATAAAATTAGCTGATAAGAGTTTCTTTTATCAGTTTTATAGAGGAAAATCTCATAGGAAATTGAGGTAACAAACTTAAATTAGAAATGCAAGGAAGGAGGAAATATTGAAGATATGACTTGCCAATCAGAGAAAAATCATTAGGCATTATAAATGTGATCAACATGTTAGCTTAGACTTTAATTTTAGATCTGATAGATTTGATTGTTCAGAAACAAGTTAATTTAATCTCTTTTTTAATCTCTTTTTAAAGACTTGACTTATGTATGAATAATACTTGATTCTAGGAAGGACTGGAAGAAGATAATAAGATATCTAAATGAGTTACAGTATATTGTAAATTGGTGGTTTATTTATGTATTTTATTTTTATATTTTGTAATAAAAATATTAAAAAAACAATAAAAAGGGCTTTTTCAGATATGTGTGAAGCAAAAGGAAAAGTAAAGAAATGAGGGTGCCCAAAATGGTGAGAGGCCTGGAAGCCATGTCCTATGAGGATAGACTTAGAGAGCTGGGTATGTTTAGTCTACAGAAGAGAAGGTTAAGAGGGGACATGATAGCCATGTTTAAATATTTGAAGGGATGCCACGTAGAGGAGGGAGAGGGCTTGTTTTCTGCTGCTCCAGAGACCAGGACAAGGAGCAATGGATTCAAGCTGCAGGAAAGGAGATTCCACCTGAACCTCAGGAAGAACTTCCTGACAGTCAGGGCTGTCCGGCAGTGGAATATGCTGCCTCGGAGTGTAGTGGAATCTCCTTCCTTGGAGGTTTTTAAGCAGAGGCTTGATGGCCATCTGTCGGGATTGCTTTGAGGGTGTTCCTGCATGGCAGGGGGTTGGACTGGATGGCCCCTGTGGTCTCTTCCAACTCTACATTTCTATGATTCTATGATAGGGTTGCTGCATGGAGAAGAACAGGTTGCTTACCTGTAACTGTGGTTCTTCAAGTGGTCATCTGTGAACTCACACAAATGGGTTTCGCACCTGCGCAGAAACATCATTTGGAACCTTCGAGAGCCTACTGTTGGTGTTTTGGCGGTTGACTCATCTCCCATCCCCACATGGTATATAAGCCCCCGCCTTATGTAATGGTCAGTTCCATTGCTGCAAGTGCGGCAGCAACAGAACCACCGCACAGCAGGACAGATGAGGGGAGGAGGGTGGGTTTGTGTGAGTTCACAGATGATCACTCGAAGAACCACAGTTACAGGTAAGCAACCTGTTCTTAAAGCTGATCAGAAAGGATGGAGAGTATGTCATGCTGCTGGAAAATACTCATGTCAACTTCTGGCTCCCCCCTTTCCTTCTGTTTTCCTTATCTCTCTCTCTCTCTTTTCAACACCAAGATGTAAAATAATAAAAACACTTATTGACAAAACAGACAATATCGTATCATTCATCCCACAGAGGAAAACAGGACAGCTCTCTCAAAACATGCATCATTCCTAGAATGGTTGTCAACTCTATAATGATTGACAAATGTATGAGGTTGAGACCAGGTAGCTGCTTTGCAGACCTCATAAAGAGATACCTGCAGAAGCTGCCATAGATCTTGTGGAATGAGCTCTAAGGAGTTCCTTTTTTTGCTAGCTCATAAGACAACTTAATAGTGGAAACCATCCATTTAGAGAGCCTTTCAGGCAATATTGGATTACGTTCTTTAGATCCTGAATAACAAACAATTTATTTGACTTTCTAATTGAAGAAGTGCATTGAACATAAAACGCCAATGCCCTTCTGACATCCAAACAGTGGAGCATTTTCTCCATGTCTGAACTTTGATTCTGCAGGAAAGCTGGTAACACTATATCTTGGTTCAGATGGAAATATGACATCACTTTCAGCAAGAACGTTATGTCTGGTCTTAACGCCACCTTATCTTTGTGGAATTTCAGATAAGGAGGATCAACCCTGAGTGCACACAGTTCACTAGCCCTCCTTGCAGATGTTATTGCAACCAAAAAGGCAGCTTTCCATGCAAACAGTCGCATGTCACAGGTTGCCATAGGCTCAAAGGCCCTAGCAGCCAAGTGTTTCAGCACCAAATTCAGATTCCATCCTGGGAGACGTGGTTGGATTGGAGGATACAACTGTTTATAGCCCTGGGTAAACCTCTTAATCAGGGGGTCCCAAAAAAAAAGATGGTTTATCTTGTTTTTGAAAATTACATGAAATTGCTGCTAAATAACATTTCATTGAGGATAAAGACAAACCCTGAATCGACAACTCTGCTAGAAAGGATAAGACATGCATATTGTCACAACCTGTATGGGAAACACCTTGTCGTTTCAAGTAATCACAGAATTTACCCCATTTATACACATAAGACTTCAATGTGGAGGACTTATGCGCAGCCAACACAGCATCAGGTAGGCTATCTATTCCAATAAATTCCATGCAGTCAAATGTACTGTTTGAATGTCGGGATGGAAGACAGTACCATTGTGGATACTGAGCAGATATTGTCTGCATGGCAGCAGATGGTACCTCCCCTGCAATAACTGAAGGAGTGCCTTGGCCACCATGGTGTTACGAGTATTGCTTTTGTTCTGTCTTGGTGAATTTTGGCAATCACCTTCATTATCAAGGGAAATGGTGGGAACGCACACACCCTCGGTCCCGTCCAACTGAACAGAAAGGCATCCCCCAGAGTTTGATGCCCCTTAGAGTGTTGGGAACAGTAAAGTTTGCATTGGCTGTTTAGTCTTGATGCAAAGAGACCTATGTGAGGAAACCCCCACTTTGCAAACACTTCCTGGATGACGCCCTTGTTGATCATCCACTCATGGCAAGACCATGGTGTCCTGCTGAGCGTGTCTGCTAGGACATTCTGGTCTCCTGCCAGATGAACTGTTGAAGAAAGAATGTGTTGTGACAAGCACCACTCCCATAGTTGCACCGACAGGTTCAGCAATGTATGCAACCGAGTCCCGCCTTGTTTGTTTATGTAGTACATCACTGTGGTACTGTCTGTCACAATTTAGATTGATTTCCCACACAGGTAGTGCTGAAATGCTTGCAGTGTTACCCTGTATGTTGGGGATCCCGGGAGGGGCACCCAAATTACCAAATGAAACACAAGCTGGGGGAAATTAAGCTCTAGCACTCTCTCAGCTAAACGAGAGGCAGGGTAACTTAAGCTAGGATCTTTTACCCTATGTCTACGGCTTCAGGTCAGAAGGGCAGGCAGACAAGGTTAGACGTAACAAAAATAATAGTTTTATTGCGAGATAAACAGCAAACGAGACAACACACACACTAGCTAACTGAGAAATAGAAATAGAGAGGTTTGGGAAGTAGGTAATACAACACCTGATCTCGTAGTCCTGGAGAGAAGCTGGGGTTCCAAGAAGGGAGGCAGACTCAGTTGTTGGGAACTGAGGGGAAAACTTCACTGGACAGAGCGGCAGCAAGGCTAGACAGAAGTCCAGAGTGATCCAAGCAAGTGATCCAAAGAGTCCCAAAAGTGGGGACTTTTTATAGGGTGGGTTTTACCTACAGGCTATGCTATGCTCGGTGAGAACAAAGGAAATTTGGAGCTGGACAAAGGAGTTGGAAAAGGTCAGGTTTTGCATGACGAGCTTAGCGCTGGATGACAATAGTATGGACAGGACGCTGATGGCCTGACATAAAGGAATGGCTCGGCTCTTGGCCATGCAGCTTTGTGTAGATACACGCCGAGCAAAGCCGGTTTGCAGGGAGATTTTTCCCTAAAGCAACGGAGAGACTTAAATTGCCTGCCTGAATGAGGTCTTGAAATGTATAACCATTAACGGCCGCGCCCAATACATGCTTGTCCGGTGAACCTCTGCAAACACATAGGGTAGAGAGGCAGAGAAAGGTGAAGCAAAGGCCGAATTATTTGATATCAAAGTGATATCTAGCGCTCTCACCAGACATATCATAACCGTGATAACAGCAGCACCTTCAGTACTGCCATGAACTCCAAAATGTTGATATGGAGATTCCTCTCCTGAAGAAGGAATGGCATTCCCTTCAACACATTCTCTGGTCTTGTCCACCAATCCAGAGACGTGAGGATATTCCTTGGTACCGTCAAGTACTTGAGATGATGGTATCAAAGAGGACTGAACTGACGTATGAAACACTGTTGCAGCGGTCTCACACATTCTCTGGTCTTGTCCACCAATCCAGAGACGTGAGGATATTCCTTGGTACCGTCAAGTACTTGAGATGATGGTCTCAAAGAGGACTGAACTGATGTATGAACCACTGTTGCAGCGGTCTCATCCTCAGCTTCGCATATGGTGTGATGAGAATAGTTGATGCCATCAGTCCTAGCGCAACCTGAACTGCCTTCGCTCGCACTCTGCGAAGTCACTGCATTCTTGTCAGACATCGCAGAATCTTCTCCCATCTGTTCTGTGGAAGAAAGGTTCTCCGCGGACTCGAGTCCAATACTGCCCGATCAAATACTGTATTTGATCTGTCTTGATGGTACCAAGGTTGACTTCTTGTAATTTATCATTAAACCTACCTGCCTTAGAAGACAGATCATGGTCCTGAGATGCATGATAGCAGTTTTCAAGAAGATGCCACTATTAGCCAATCGTCTATGTACGGGAACACCACAATACCTTTTTGACAAAGGAAAGCTGTGACAACGGACATGCATTTCGTGAAGACCCTTGGAGCTGTGCTTATGCTGAAGGGAAGGACGCGAAAACGATAAGCCTGCCTGTCAATGATGAAGGCAAAGAACTGTCTGTGCTCCAGTCTTATGACTATGTGGAAATATGCATCCTTTAGATCTAAGGTTGCAAACCAGTCGCCTCTTTTTAAGAGAGGCAGGATAGCGGTCAAAATCACCATTCTGAACCTTTTTGATTGGATGTAGTAGTTGACACCTCTCAGGTCCAATATGGGCTGGAGACCTCCGTCTTTTTTCTTCACCAGAAAATACCTCAAAGAGAAACTTCTTTTCAATTGAGTTGTGGTGATTCTTTCTATTGCCCCTTTTTGGAGCAATGTTGATATCTCCCCTTCAAGCTCTGGAGATGGCATAGTCCTCCAAATTCAACCTGTTGGTGGTAGATGGTGAAATTCTATGGTGTACCCATATTTTATGATGTCCAGGATCCAAGAATCTGAGGTGATCATCGACCAGATCCTGTCATCAGCCAGAACCCCAAAAGGTGGTTTGCAATGGAGACTTAGATGGTTGTCTGAATGCAAGTTCACAACAGAAGGGATGTGTTGTGGTCCTTGTCGAAGGCTGGTATCCGTCAGAAAGGTCTCATGACGTTGGTTGTCAAACCCTACATTTGCTCTGGTCTGACTGTTGTTTCTTATATTGAGGCTGCTTGTACTTTGCAGACGGAAAGTTCCTTGTCGAGAGTTGTTGAGGTGTGGTCTGTCTATGTTGAGGCAGAGTTGGGCTCAACGTTCTCCACTGAAAAGGCTGATACCGACGGTACCGATAACACTGTTGATATGTCAATGCTGGGAACCCGTACTTCTTAGCTGCAGAACGCATTTTCTGGGCATGTTCCAGCTTTTTGTTGGTACCAGTGTTGAACAACCCTAGAGAATCAAAGGGTAGGTCTTCAATCATCATCTTAGCTTGCTGAGACAACCGAGATGAACAAAGCCAAGCATGTTGTTGAACTGCTATGGCGCCCACCACAGCTTTACTACTACAGTCTGTGATGTGTTTAGCTGTAGTGATTTGTTGAGATGACAGACAGTAAGCCTCACCATATAATGCAGTAGCGGTCTTCTTCTCGGTATCAGGAAGCATTTCCAGATAGGGTTTGATTCTACCCTACAAGAACTGTTGGTATGCGCCCATGCAGGTGGCATAATTAGAAATCCTAAACAACAAGTCTGCATTTGAATAGGATTTCTTAACAATATTGTCCAATTTTTCCCCCTCACGATCAGCAGGAACAACATGAAGTCTCTGTGACTGCTTTGACTGGGCCGCATCCACCACCAGTTTGGTTTGGGATGTTGGACCTACCAGTCATCATCAGGCTCAACAAGACGGTACAGGGACTCCAGTTTCTTGGACGTAGATGGTGGATGTGGATGTAGATGTAGCATATCTTGATTTCAGTAAGGCTTTTGACAAAGTTCCCCATGACGTTCTTGCAATGAAGATGGTAAAATGTGGGCTGGACAGGGCTACTGTTAGTTGGATTTCTAATTGGTTGACTGACCGAACCCAAAGGGTGATCACGAATGGCTGCTTTTCATCCTGGAGAGAAGTGACTAGCGGGGTGCCACAGGGTTGTGTCCTGGGCCCAGTGCTGTTCAATATTTTTATCAACGACTTGGATGAAGGAACAGAGGGCATGCTCATCAAATTTGCAGATGACACCAAATTGGGAGGGGTTGCTAATACGCCAGAGGACAGGATCAAAATTCAAAATGATCTGGATAGATTGGAGAGCTGGGCCAAGGCGAACAAAATGAAATTCAACAGAGAGAAGTATAAGGTCCTACCCTTAGGTAGAAAAAAATGGAATACAGAAATATAGGATGGGGGACACGTGGCTGGATAGCAGTACGTGTGAAAGGGATCTAGGAGTCTTCATAGACCACAAGCTGAACATGAGTCAGCAGTGTGATGCGGCAGCCAAGAAAGCCAATGCAATTCTCGGCTGCTTCAATAGGAGTATGGTGTCTACATCGAGGGAGGTACTGGTACCACTCTACTCTGCTTTGGTTAGACCCCATCTTGAATACTGTGTCCAGTTCTGGGCACCCCAATTCAAGAAGGATATTGACAAGCTGGAGCAAGTCCAGAGGAGGGCGACCAAAATGGTGAGAGGCCTGGAAGCCATGCCCTATGAGGACAGACTTAGAGAGCTGGGTATGTTTAGTCTGCAGAAGACAAGGTTAAGAGGGGACATGATAGCCATGTTTAAATATTTGAAGGGATGCCACGTAGAGGAAGGAGAGGGCTTGTTTTCTGCTGCTCCAGAGACCAGGACAAGGAGCAATGGATTCAAGCTGCAGGAAAGGAGATTCCACCTGAACCTCAGGAAGAACTCAGGGCTGTCCGGCAGTGGAATAAGCTGCCTCGGAGTATAGTGGAGTCTCCTTCCTTGGAGGTTTTTAAGCAGAGGCTAGATGACCATCTGTCGGGAGTGCTTTGAGGGTGTTCCTGCATGGCAGAGGGTTGGACTGGATGGCCCGTGTGGTCTCTTCCAACTCTACATTTCTATGATTCTATGGTACCGAAGATGGTGTTGACCATGACTTCTTCACTGTCTGCGACAGATACGAAAGCGGTGCAATTATAGACAGTACTGGACTGCGGTCCTGCAAATCTTGGAAGATTGGATCTTTCAGATCTTCCTTGTGGTCTTCAATTTGTAAGTTCAACAATCTGGCCATTCGGAGAACAAGATCCGAAAATGATCGCACATCATCAGTAGGTGAAATTCTTTCGGCAATGGAAATGAAGTTGGACTCAGCAGTGTCTCATGGACTCTCCATGAGACACTGCCAAGGATACCGAGGATGGTACCGATGGAGATCGGATCTGATGACCTCGAGGAGACATATCAATAAACTCTCTCCTCCTTCCCTCTGGAAGGCGTTCTTGATGCCTATCAACAGCAATTCGATCCCGCCTGGCAGACTTAGACGTGAGGTCAGAAGACACTATCACCCATCGACATGGAGGAGTCTTTGACAAAGAACGAGAGTGAATGAGTGATATGATGGTACCATTCATCACGAACATCTCGATACTGATAATGTCGTTCATATCGTTCCAATTCGTCCATATATCCCTCAAATCATACGAAACACCATTACGGTATTGACAGGAAGATCTTTCCCTATAATGTCGATAGTGATATGAGGAAGTGCTGACCAACCAGTCGTCTCGGTAAGCCGACGTTGGGGGTGCAGACACCGAAGCATTCTGGATCGCTCAGTCGAAGATCTTATGTGCCCAGAAGGCCTTACAGTAGGAGACAGCACTCCATGGTCTGAAGAAGACCTGACAGAAATTTGAGGGGAGGTTTCCACTATCTCTCCCTGTGAGCCAATGCACACCTCCTCAATCTCCTCAGAAGGTATAACTTCCTAGGATTCCTGATGTTGAGGGGCCCATACTTCCTCTGAGGCAGACACTTGAGGAGTTGGCTTCTTCACCGAAGATGAAAGATGTGCCTTAGACTTATCCTTCCTCCTCTGCCTCTTAGCTTCTGTTGAAGCGGCCTCCTTATTCTTCCCCTTCCGATCCTTCTCCTTCCTAGGCAGTTCGGTACTAAGTGGAGGAGGACGGTCTCAACGATCACTGGCATGACCAGACAATGTCTGACCTCAAGGCCTCGATGTCGAACGAGATCTCAGTCTCGACGATGGTACCAACACATTCTGTCAGGAAGTGGAGGAAGCAGAAGAATGGGCCATACTGGGTGGTGAGGGAGCAGATTCAGCCTGCTTGGGTGGCTCTGAAGCAGTCAGCACGTTCTCTCACAATAGGGGTTTCAGCCGAGCAGCCCTATTTCGATGAGTTTGCGGAGTAAATAGCTGACAATGACAACAAGCTCCCATGTTGTGGCCCTCACCTAAACAAAGGAGGCACTTTGAGTGTCCATCCTTATCAGGTATTTTCCCTCCACAGGTCAAGCAACATTTAAATACAGCCGTTGCCACACAACTTGCTGAACAACAGAATCCCGAAGAATAAACCAAGTCCAATCCGATCCAACGCCGAAACAACTAGTCTAAAATGCCAGAAAATAGGGAAAAATCCTGTTCACGCTAGTGAAGAAGCTCCTATACACTGCACACATGGTGGATAAAAAGGAACGGACCATTACACGACGTAGGGGCTTATATACCATGAGGGGATGGGTCAACCGCCAAAATGCCAACGTTAGGCTCTAGAAGGTTCTGAATGCTGTTTCTGCACAGACGTGAAACCCATTTGTGTGAGTCACAGAGACCACGCATAAAAGAGGATGGCCAAGTACTAACACGAGGCAGAGTAGATTTGCAGATGATACCAAATTGGGAGGGGTTGCTAATACACCAGAGGACAGGATCAAATTTCAAAATGACCTTGACAGATTGGAGAGCTGGGCCAAAGCTAACAAAACAAATTTCAACAGAGAAATGTAAGGTCCTGCACTTAGGCAGAAAAAATGGAATGCACAAATGGGGGACGCATTGCTGGATAGCAGTACATGTGAAAGGGATCTAGGAGTCTTGGTATATCACAAGTTGAACATGAGTCAGCAGTGCGATGCAGCAGCCAAGAAAGCCAATGCGATTCTTGGTTGCATCAATAGGAGTATGGTGTCTAGATCAAGGGAGGTAATGGTACTACTTTATTCTGCATTGGTTAGGCCTCATTTGGAATACAGTGTCCAGTTCTGGGCACCTCACTTCAATAAGGATATTGACAAGCTGGAGTGTGTCCAGAGGAGGGTGACCAAAATGGTGAAATGGAAGCCATGCCCTATGAGGAATGGCTTAGGGAGCTGAGTATGTTTAGCCTGCAGAAGAGAAAGTTAAGAGGGGACATGATAGCCATGTTTAAATATTTGAAGGGATATTATATTGAGGAGGGAGCGGGCTTGTTCTCTGCCGCTCCAGAGACTAGGACAAGGAGCAATGGATTCAAGCTGCAGGAAAGGAGATTCCACTTGAATCTCAGGAAGAACTACTTGATGGTCAGAGCTGTCCAGGAGTGGAATATGCTGCCTCAGAGTGTGGTTGAGTCTCCTTCTTTAGAGCTTTTAAGCAGAGGCTGGATGGTCATCTGTTGGGAACACTTTGATGGATGTTCCTGCATAGCAGGGAATTGGACTCAATGCTCCCTGGGGTCTCTTCCAACTCTATGATTCTATGATTATTCCACTTTCAACATCCTAGGAATCCTGGGGATTCCTTCTCTGTTGGTCACATCTCCATTTTCTTCATTTCATTTGTCACTTCCCTCTGTGCCCCCCTAGCCTCATGCCATTTGTGCGATTTTCACCTGTGGCCCCCTTGGAATATCCTGCCCCCCCAGGGGGCCATATGGCCTCTGATTGAGAAACACTGGGCTAGACAGTGCTACTGTTCGGTGGATTTGTAATTGGTTGATTGACCACACCCAAAGGGTGCTCACCAATGGCTTCTCTTCATCCTGGAAAGAAGTGAATAGGTGGGTGCCACAGGGTTCTGTCCTGTTGTGGTATTGGCTTTCCTTCAAATAATTTGAGAGCTGCAGAACGTAATGGCCTCTTCTTGCCCTATAATTATTTTGAATAGTTAATGAATTCCTCCGGGCAATGTTAGCAACATAATCTCTGTGAGCTTTCCTGCTTCCAGTAGAATGGAAAACTCCACCCATATACTTGAAGCAAGGAATGTGTTCAATTTTGTGGCCATCTATATTCCACTAGACTTTTTGGTACATGCCATAATTTTAGATTTTTTTGGTAAATGAGAACTGAATGGTCCACTTTACAGTATGGAGACAATGCTCTCAGTACTCTTTTAGGCCCTTTCTGCAGCTTACCTCCTTGCAGTGATATCCAGTGGCAATCCTGGCAGCAGTTCTGCTGGGAAGGGAGGGTGACTCAACGCTCCCCTCTGTATGGGACTGGCTCCCTGTGGAAGGGAGCACAATGGACATGCTGCTTCCTTCTGCAGTGCAGCTGGGTACTTTCCTAGGCAGTGCTGGGGCAGGAAGCACAGCCATCATGCTTCCTGCCCTTCTGCAGGATGGGAAAGTGCAGATTGGTGGTGCAATCGTGGGTCATTGACAGGGAAAGCCCATCAATGATTTAACTCATGATTGTGCTGCCTGGGGATGGGAGAAGGACAGGACCACAATGATGTCATGCAAAAGCATTGATGTGGTCTCATCTTTCTTCCGACCCCATGACAGGATGGGCAGGTGCTGTGGAAAGGGCCTTAGGCCAATAGGTTTTCTTGAAAGAACAGCTGCATCATTCTCATAAAGCAGCACAGCAATGTTTCTTCCAGCTAATCTGGAGGGTATGAAAGTTGATTTTATGAAGATGGCTCACTCTGGAATTAATATAAGAATTGAACAGGAGCGGGTACAAGTATACAACCTTGCTGAACTCCTTTCTCAGGTTTTATTGCTCTAATTAAATGGTTCTAAGGATTACATCTTACTTTAAGTGAGATCCCTTCATGCAGCATTTGCATTAGGTGAAGTAATTGTCTTTCAATTGAGTATGCCTCCTATTTTCTCCTTAAAAAGGTTTGAGATGTGGAATCAAATGCTACTTTGAAATCTGTAACAGCAACATAGGCCCCTTCCACAGGGTGATGCTCTCATATGTCACCCCATTACAATCCCAACAGCATCTCTGCCAGGATGGGAGCATGTCCCCAGAACTCCTTTCCACATACGACTGGTTGCCTGTGGAAAGGAACACAAGGGACATGCCCCATCCTTCCACATTGCAGCCAGCCTTCTTCTGATTTTGCAGTGGGGAAGGAGGTGTGTGATCATGCTTCCAGCCCTTCTGCATGGCCAGCTGCAACAGAAGGCTTTCATGATCGGGGGTCATTGATAGAGTTTCTCCATCACTGATATACCCCCCCCCCAATCATGTTGGCTGGTGATGTGAGAAAGGCAGAACCACTATGACATTGTATGGGAGCTTTGTTGTGGTCCTGCTCCTCTCACATCTCCATGCCTGGACACTGCCATCCTACAGAAGGGGCCATACCAGAAAGGTTGTATTACAAGAGGAATGGTTTTCAACCAAGTGTTCTAATACTAAACATTGATAAATAGCAGATCACCCTTCCCTAAAGCCAGCTTGATTCTCTGCAAGAATGTTCTTTTGTTCCATCCAGTCCAGGAGTTTCCCATATAGATATCTTGCATAAAGTTTGCTGATTGTATTAAGTAAATTGGTCTATAATTAGTCAACTCATCCTTTCTCCCTTTTTTATGAATAGGAATAATGACTGCTAGCCTCCAGTCTATAGATACTTGTCCATATGTGTCAATGCAGGTGGAAATGGAAGCCAGGATAGGGGTCCAGAAATCCAGGTTATTTTTAATAGCCTAGGCAGAATTAAGTCCTCCACTGAGGCTTCATGAGGCTGCCTTCTTTTAGTGCTCCAGTAATTGTTTATACTGTCTCTTCTTCTGAAGGAGTTCCAATATGGCTACTGATGAGGTGGTAGTTATAAAGGTCTGATAAGTGGCAGTAAGAGCTTTTTTGGTTTTGACACAGTCCTTATCAAACCATGGTTTAGAATAATGTGGTGTAATCTTAATTGTGTACTACCATTATCTGATAAATACTGGTATAGATCTTGGGTAAGTATGGTATAATTCTCTAAAAACACATCTGGCAGCCCAGCTAATATCAAAGCAAGTTGAAGACACTGAAAACGATCCATGGCCAAAAAGTTGATTATCATCTCTTTTAGATGAGAAATCCGTTTATCTGTATGATAACCTCTTTTTTCTGACATAAAGGGAAATTGATAAAAATCCTCAACTTTTGGCTCTTGTATGGAATTATTTAACTGTAGAATAATTGGGAAATGTTCGCTATCAAACTTCAAACTTATCAAACTTTCAGATCGTTGACATACATAAGATCCCTAAATGTAATTACATAATCCATTGCACTCATTCTGGATCTGGAAAAATTAGTGAATTCCGCTGGATGATTCTGAATCACTGGCTCTGAATATTCTGCTGGACCAGCCTCCATCCTTTCTCATAGCAGAGTTCTTGATGGAGCTGGCAAGATGACAATGAGGGGGTGGCATTAGTGGGCAGGAGGAAAAAAAACAGGACATTTTAAAAATCCTGCTAGACAGAAATTTCAACTCTGAAAAATAGGACGTACCCTGGAAAAGGAGGAAGTATAGTAACCCTCACCTACAGTAAAATTTTCTACATGCAATAATTTAATGTACTTAGAAGCATGCAATTCTCCAAGTATGAAGAGGTATACTATGTAAAACTACTAAGCATGTGCTCTGGTTCTAATGCAGAAGGTTAATAAAACCTGCTTGATATCACCACAACCTACTTTTGAAGAAAAGGTGTGTTGTGTTTTGACAATGGGAAAATGTCATGTTCCAGCTATGGAATTCCCTTTGTTGAAGGCTTAAGTAATTCTGTATCGGTCTCAGTTTAGTATAAAATTAAAATGTGGCTGTTTAACCTAGCAATTAGTGCTTAGTGATCATAGAATGGATCTTGGTTTATTGAACTGCTTTAAACTGTTTAAATTGTTTTAAAATGTTTTAAAGGTGTTTTTATCGTTCGACATATGGTGGAAAAGAATGTTGTAATAAATGAAGGAACAAGGATTACTGGTGCTTTACTCTCATAATTCAGTGGAAACACCTTAGTGAAAGTGGTGAAAGTTAATTTGCAGTGTTAAATCTATTGCAATCTTTAGGCACTGGAAAAAAAACTTTACTGTGCACATTTTTCATTCATTATTTATCTACAAATTCCATCATCATCATCATCACCATCACCATCACTACCACCAGCACAACTACTGCAATCATACTGCTTAGCAACTTTGTAAATACATCTGTGATAAAACAATAAGTTATAAAGAGGTCATAAGAATGCAGTTCTGAGATGAAGCTTTTGGTTCTGACTCTAGTGAGGGAACCCAAAGAGTAGCCACTTCATTTAACACAAAGGAAGATATAAAGGATTTTGAAATCTTAGTTTAGTAGTAACACCTTTGTACTTCAGAAACCAAAATGATGCCAAAGAGAAATAAGCAAGATTGCCCAACCCTTTTCAGAATGTGGGCCAAAACATTCCTTGGCTCCTGAAAATACATTAGTTTTCTTTCTGAGAAAGTTATAAGAGACAGATCATCTATTAAAACCATGTAGTGTCAGAAGAGGACTAATCATGAAATCTCCACAAATGTCAAGTGAAAGAAAGTTTGGTTAAGAATATCAACTCCAGTACCAAAATCCTGTTTCAGTGTTGTTATGTGCATTTAAGTTGTTTCCTACTTATGGCAATGCTAAAGCTAATCAAACACAGGGTTTTCTTGGCAATATTTGTTCAGAGGGGTTTGCCTTTGTCTTCCTCTGAGGGTGAGACTGTGTGACTTGCCCAAGGTGGGTTTCCATGGCTGAGTGGGAATTTGAATTCTGGTCTCCAGAGCCATAGTCCATTGGTCAAGCCACTACATCTTGCTGGCTCTTTCCATCTCTAAAATTCTAATAATAATTATGACTTAGGAGCATTGGTATGAAAACTGTGCACAAAAAATCTGAACTGTATACATTGCTATTAGTTTGAAGTTAGGAAAAAGAGATTTATCGTTACACAAATACTAGGTAGTTTTGTTCTCTACAACAACCTGGGAGTTACATTCAAAGAAATGATGTTTTGTAGTCTTTGGTTTTTCCTGCAATTGGGCATCAAAATACAGGGTACATCATCAACACCTATAGAGATAGGTCACAGTATGTATCAATTGTGTCCCTATCACTTTAAGAAGATGATTTATTGCTTCAGTAATAGCTTTGCTAGTCAAAGAAAAAGCAGGCAAGTTTTAAAGAGAAAGGTCTCAAAAGCCACAGACCTTTGTGGGATGAATCAAAGTACAGTGCTCTGTAATCTGAGCTTTCTCAATAAATCTTTCCCAATAAATCCTTTCAGTTCTCTAAACAGACTCTGCAGAAACACAGGGGTATGTTGGGAAGTTCCTGGAACCTAATCTGAAGATGGTGTTTGAATATGTACACTTTAATACAAAGGCAACAGAAAAGTAACTTGAAGATATCATCACAACCAAAAGCAACAGAAGTGTTTGCATTTGAACTTAGGCTTATAGCTATCATTTTAAAGAGGACTAAACAAGAGAAGGCGGCAGTGGACCTTTTTTGGTTACACATGGCTTTATTCCAATCATCCAGCGTGCGAAGGTTCAGTATTCTCCCTCTGGAGGAATAGTGTAGCTATTCCATGGTGTGTCTGCTCCAGGAGAGAGACATTTTGGTATGCCTGGTGCTCCTGGTGTTACCCTGTTTACTGGGGGTCCCGCGAGGGACACCTAAATGCACTCACAAATAAACAAGTTGGGGAAATTAGTCAAAGAGCACAAGCTAGCAATGCAAGAGGCAGGGCAACGCAGCAGAATCTTTTACCCAATGTCTACGGGGTCAGGCCAAGTCAAGAAGCAAACAGGATTGAAACAATAAATGTGATCTTTATTAAAATACAGACAAACAGTGTATGCAACACACACAGATAACTATAGAAAATAAAGGTTGGAGAGGTATAGAGGGATTTTTGAGAGAGATCGTTGATTTGAGTGATACTACACCTGTCCTGAAGCCCGGGTAGATCACTGCAAAAGTTCAAAGGTGTGTAGTCTCAGTACTTGGGACTGAGGGAAGGCTTGCCAAGCAAAGCGGCAGCGAGGCTGGATGGAAGTCGGGAGCAATCCGGAAGCTCTAAAAATCAGGGTTTTTTATAGGGAGAAATGTGGCTACAGGCTATTCCGTACTTGGGGAAGACAATGAGTTTAGGGCTGGAGACAAAGCCTCCGAAAGATCAGAATTTAGTGTGATTAAGTCCGAATTGAGAAAGGAGTAGACAGTATGCAAACGCAGAGTGCTTGACAGTTGAGAATTCAGCTTGCCAAGTTGCCTGCTCGGGGCAGGGAGTTCTTTGTAAGTAGCATGCATACATAATAGTGTGCTTGCCGGGAGGTCTCCTAAAGCGGCGATCTGGCTATTTCTGGCCTGCCTGGGTGGGAAATGGAATGTCCAGCGATTAGTGGCTGTGCCTAGTTTCATGCTTGTTCGGGGGCCTCACAAACACGTGGAGAGGGATGGTAGAGGTAAAGCTTGTTGTATCATATTAGGTAATGAATAAAAACTGATAAGAAATACTGACTAGATGCAACACCATGGCCCTTTTTGCAGCGCCAGCGCTTGTGTGACAGAGGAGAGCGGCTCACGTGAGAACCCTCTCCCGCAACGCTGCTGCTCCCCCCGCCTCTTTACCACACATGGAGTCTTCTTGCGCAACGGGCGCTCTTCAGCCACGCCCCCAGCTTCCGCAGCGCCCCCAGGAACTGTAGGCGCCGCGGGGGGCGGAAGTGGGGAGGAAGCGCGACAGGCCCGCCTGTGACGGCGCTCCGCACTCCGGTAAGTGCGGGATGCTGTCGGGAGCCTTGCGCGAGTGCCGTTTATTTTCGCTTCAAGCCGAAAATAAAAAAATACGCACTCGCGCCGCTTCAGCCCTGTGAGTGCCGTGGAAGTGGGAGTGCGTCATGCAGAGCGACGCTCCCACTCCTGCGAGGCTCCCGGGGCTATTTCGCGAGAGAAAGCCCGTGCGAAAAGGGCACATGTCAGCTTGCTTTACTCTGCGTAGGATTTTCAGTAGCATCATTGGGACTGAACCTTGGCGTATATATTGGGTGGAGGGTGAAGAACGGCTCAGCCAAAACAAACGTGGAGTTGCTTCCTTAGCTACAACTGCCTGCTCAGTCTGGGTAGAGGATGAGGATGGAAGCAAGCATGTGCTAATGTATGGTACCGTAAATGAGTCTATGAATGCATTAGATTCAGCCACCTTTCCTATAATATCAAGATATAGAACTCTCTGTTAAGCAGTCAAGATTGTCAAGGAACTTTATACTAGTATTTACCTGTTCTATGGTTGGTAAATAAGATACTATCACCCAAAGGGACTCAAAAACATTGTTCCTCTAACTGGTACAGCCTCATCAAAATCAGTGGATTTACACTAATATAAATGGTGTCCTAAAATCTTGCCAAGCAATGACAGGTTTTGGCAAGAATGATAGGTTTTCCTTAAGGTCACCATAAAATGGAAATGACTTGAAAGCATACAATTCCTTAAAGTTCCCTAAATAGATGATCAGGAGTTATTGCAAGCCTGGTGGGACTATGCTGGAGTAAGTACTATGAAAGCAAAGCCAAAGGGCTTCAGCACAGCTTACATCTACAATAAGAAGCAGAAATCACTGATTGCCCTAATTGTTCTCTTATGTCAATGTATCCACGTATCTGTTATTAAAGCTCTTTGTGAGTTTTATCTACAAAGTCCATTGGGCTATACCATTAGTACACTTCTAAAAACAGTGGATAAAACAGTTTTAAATTACCAGAAGTTGCAGCATTATGGATTATTGCTTTAGCATTTCTAGCTCTCTCTAATATGATGTTGTTCCCAGAGGAATACTGATTAAAATGAAAACCAGATGTGCTTTCCATAACCAGATTGGAAAAAAAGGAATGATAAACTACTATAGAAAATCAATTCAAATTAAAAGAATGCCCTGAGGCTGTTTGTAGAGATTTGGGGTGATTTGGGTGGCATTGGAGGCTATGTAAGTATTTCAGAAGGGTGGAGTGGCCATTGGAAATACATTGAAATAAAACTTTCCCTTCCCACTCTTAAAAATAAAAGGGTTGCTTAGACCACCAACATTCTCAGAAACATATTTGGATTGTACTGTAAGAGCCATATCAGGTTAAACATAAAAATAAATGCCACTGAATACTAAAGAAGATCTCTTGTGAAATATCTCTAAAGAAAAAAAAATGATGAAAGGTGAAAACCATTTATAGGAATGCACTTTTGGTCTGAACACTAAGTTAGCAGTGTAGGGCAGGGCTGCCTATATCTTTCAGTGAGGAAGAGAAGAGACATACCCTTTGACTCCTGATTTGGCAGGGACAGTCCTGATTAATCTTATGTTGTTCCACTTTCTCAGCTGCTTTGTAAAATGTCTTAGTTTCTCTCTCCTCTTCCCAGTTTCTTCTGTGGTTCCCAGCTTACTTCAGTTGCTACAAACTGAGTTCAAACTGCACAAATATTTCATTTTATTTATTCAATTTATTCCCTACACTTTTCCTAGCAGGATACCTATGTACTCAATTAATTTGTAAGTGGGCAGAGCCCTTCCCAGTAGGCTCAGA
This sequence comes from Ctenosaura bakeri, assembly GCA_948474755.1. Taxonomy (NCBI): domain Eukaryota; kingdom Metazoa; phylum Chordata; class Lepidosauria; order Squamata; family Iguanidae; genus Ctenosaura; species Ctenosaura bakeri. Next base: position 68,618 of record CAOLHI010001619.1, read on the forward strand.
CAAAAGCAAATTGCTGCAGCCTTTCCTAGCTTGTGTGTTCTTCTTCATCTTTTGCCACCATGACCACACTCTAATGTTGCTTGGCCAGACGTGTCCTGGTTTTCACTTGTGAAATGGAGGAAGGTATGAAAAGAAACTGTTACCCTGCTTGCTTAGGGCTACTTTAAAAGGGGATTCCCAAAGCTGTCAAAATCATCTCATGTGGGGAAAATTAGGTCTGAGCACTGCTTTAGCCATGCAAAGAAGGCAGGGTAATTAGGATCTTTAACCCAATGTTTACGGGGTCAGGCCCAGTCAGAAATCATACAAATTTTTTAAATTTAAGTATTTTATTGACTTAGATGTTAAAGTCCATGCAATCATTCAGCTGCACTCACTCCAACAAGCAGACAAGACTATAGAAAGTTAGAAAGAGGTGAAAATTGAGAGAGAGAGAGAGAGAGAGACATAAGGGTTTGATTTAATACTGTACCAATCCAGAAGTCTTCAGCTGGGAGAAAATGATCTCAGCCAGCCTTTAGAGGCTGAGGGGAGCTTACCAGCTTCATGGTTTGCAGATCTGACAGAACTCCAAACTCCCCAAAACTCCAAAACCTCCAAACTCCAAACTCCAAAAAACAAAACAAAAACAAAAAACAAAACAAAAACAAAAACAAAAAAACAAACAAAAAAAGGAATGAGAAAATCGGCCAAGTTATAGAGCTGACCCATGTCCTGGGAAACAGATGGCTGCAGTTTTATTAAGATGGATTTCAGCTTTGTAGTTCAAAGAAAATACAACCAAACATCCTTGTAGTTTCCTGGAAAATGAGTTTCTCATCTGGGGATGCATACCTCAAGGTGTCAAATTCAAGGCTGTTTTGCATTGTTTGTTTGCTCCCAGAGAGTTATCGTCTCCTGATCGCTGCTGAAAATTCATTCAAGTGGCCTTTGAGCCATTTGCAAGATTTACGCAGGATGTGACAAAAAACCAGCTACTCTTTTGATCTATCTCCATAGCTCTACTGCCTACGTGTCCATCCAGTATATCTCTATGGCTCACTGTGTTTGATATAAAATAATTAGGATCCTCAGGACATAGTTTTTAGGTGTGTTAGGGGGCTTACAAAACCATACAAAGCCTTGTTTTGCTATCCCAGTCTGCATGAAAATATTTATGCACCCAGGCAGTTGACAAGGTTTAACTCATGGGATGAGGACCATCTCACAGTGAACCAAGCCCATGGAGACAAACAGAGAAGCTTTCCCTAAGATGACAAGGAGATTGTGGGGCTTAGAAATATGATGTGAAACATCAGCTATTGAAGTATAAATTGTGAAATCTCTCCACTTGAAATGGGGCGCATATCTCAACTTTGGTGCTACCTGCATGTACTTTTTACTTCTCCTATCCTGTCCTGTTGGTTTTTAAACTTCAAATAAGCACCAAGCTCCTTAGAAGGCCCTCATCCCAGAGGTCTGGCCTTCCTTATACACCATAAAGGACTGACTCTTATTATAGGCAGAATGAGATGGCTTTTGTTTTCTTTATTAACTGCAGTCAAGTTGATTTCAACATGGCAACCCTATGGATGAGAGATCTCCAAGGCGCCCTATCATCAACCACACTGCTCAGGTCTTGCAGATTCAGGGATGTTTCTATCCATTTCTAACGTGCTCTTCTTTTTTTCCTAATGTCCATGCATTATTGTCTACCTCCTCCAGTCTGCTGGGACTTCTCCTGGCAGAAGTCATTTCAGAACCACTGGCAATAATCTTTGAGAACTCTTGGAGAACAGGAGAAGTCCCAGCAGACTGGAGGAGGGCAAATGTCATCCCCATCTTCAAGAAGAGAAAAAAGGGGACCCAAATAATTATTGTCCAATCAGCCTGACATCAATACCAGGAAACATCCTAGAACAGATCATTAAGCAGTCAGTTTGTAATTACTTAGAAAGCAATGCCATAATCACTAAAAGTCAACATGGATTTCTCAAAAATAAGTCATGCTAGACTAATCTTATCTCTTTTTACAATAGAGTAACAAGCTTGATATATGAAGGGAATGTTGTAGATGTAGCATATCTTGATTTCAGTAATGCCTTTGACAAAGTTCTCCATGACATTCTTGCAAAGAAGGTAGTAAAATGCGGGCAGGGCTACTCTTATGTGGATTTGTAATTGGTTGACCAACCAAACACAAAGAGTGCTCACCAATGGCTGCTTTTCATCCTGGAGAGAAGTGGCTAGTGGGATGCCACAGGGTTCTGTCCTGGACCCAGTGCTATTCAACGTCTTCATCAATGACTTGGATGAAGGAGTAGAGGGCAAGCTGATCAAACTTGCAGATGACACCAAAATGGGTGGGGTTGCTAATATGCCAATGGTCAGGATCAAAATTCAAAATGACCTTGACAGACTGGAGAGCTGGGCCAAAGCTAACAAAATGAATTTCAACAGAGACAAATGTAAGGTCCTGCGCTTTAGGCAGAAAAAATGGAATGCACAAATATAAAATGAGGGACATGTGGCTGGAAAGGGATGGGAAAGGGATCTAGAAGTCTTGGTATATAACACGCTCAACATGAGTCAGCAGTGTGATGCAGCAGCCAAGAAAGCCAACACGGTTCTTGGTTGCATCAATAGGGGTATGGTGTCTAGATCAAGGGAGGTAATGGTACCACTCTATTCTGCATTGGTTAGGCCTCATTTGGAATACTGTGTCCAGTTCTGGGCACCTCAGTTCAGGAAGGATATCAACAAGCTGTAGCATGTCCAGAGGAGGGCAACCAAAATGGTGAAGGGTCTGGAAGCCATGCCTTATGAGGAATGGCTTAGGGAGCTGTGGATGTTTAGTCTGCAGAAGAGAAGATTAAGAGGGGACATGATAGCCATGTTTAAATATCTGAAGGGATGCCATGTAGAGGAGGGAGAGGGCTTGTTTTCTGCTGCTCCAGAGACCAGGACAAGGAGCAATGGATTCAAGCTGCAGGAAAGGAGATTCCACCTGAACCTCAGGAAGAACTTCCTGACAGTCAGGTCTGTCCAGTAGTGGAATGTGCTGCCTCGAAGTGTAGTGGCGCACGTCCTCTGGAGCTGATTCCGGGAGCGGTTCTCCGAAGCCCAGCGGCGGCAACTCATGGGAGGAAGGTGTGGACTCCACGGAGTCCGAGTCCGTCTCGTAGGACTTGCCAGATGGAGATGGTGAGCGTCCCCCGGCCTTCTCCTCCGTCCTCGGTGGTGGGACCAGAGAGGCCACCTGAGCTGCAGGCTGCGTCGAAGGGGCGGCCGGCGTGACCGTTGATACCGGCACAGTCTCCGGGGGCGGTACCGATGGTTTTGGGTGTACCGTCGCCTCCGTTGTCGACGTGCCGGTCGTTCCCACCCGTGCCGGAGTGGCTTGAGGGGTCGGCCTGGTCACAGTGGCCGTTGTCCGCGGGGGCGGTGAGGCCGGTCTGTGGTGGGGTGATGGTTCCCAGCTCACGTGGGAGCTCGGAGATCCGCGCTGTGGAGAGCGCCCATAGCGGGAGTATCGGTGCTCCCGTGGTGGCGAACGGGAGCGTGGTCGTGGGGACCAGTACCTCGGGTCGGGGTGGTATCGATCCCTGTAGGAGGGTGAGTAGGAGTAATAAGAGCCCGGGGGCTCGTGCCATCCTTGCTCCAGCGCATATCTCCCCAAGTAGCCGGGGGAGTGAGTGCTCTCGCCCGTGCACACGCTCTCCAGGCGCATCTCCCGGTATCGCGGAGACGGAGGCCTGGCCCAATGGCCCGGAGACTGGGACTCGCCACGCCGGGGGGAGGAACGTCTCTGGCCTGGGGTGTCCACGTGGCGCTCCGCCGGGGATGGATGGCGACTTGGTGGCACAGTCTCTACCACTAGCTTTGGAGGCTGGGCGGGTGTGGCCTGGGCGGGTTGGTCGTCGTCCAAGAGCTCCAAGATCTCCTGGACCTGCGGCGACTCTTCCTCTGGGAGGTCGGAGAGGGCCGACCCTTCAGTGGGCTGGGTAGGCGGTGGGGTCGGTGGCCGGGCAGACTCCGCTGGAGAGTGCCGCTTTTCCTTCCTCTTCTTCTTCTTTTCCCTGGTTACCTCCTCGGTGGCGGGGCGCTTCTTCTGGGCCGAAGTTAGCAGTTTTGAGGAGGAGGAGGAGGGGGCCGCGGGGTCGTCGCGTGCCCGGCTCGCCGACACCTTTGGGATCCTCAGTAGCTTCATCACCGGTACCGAGGGCTGCGATACCGATGGTACTGAGGTCCCGGTGGCCGTTGGAGAAGAGGAGGAAGGCGAAGAAAGGTGTTTCTCCATTGAAGAGGTCTCAGTCTTCTGGGCACAGAGGGACTGTTCCCAACAAAAAGACTTCAGCCTCGCCGCCCGGTTCCGAAATGTTTGGTGGGTGAACTCCCTACATGCGAGGCAAGTCTGGACGTTATGCCCCTCACCCAAACAAAAAAGGCACTTCGAATGTCGGTCTGAGAGGGCGACCTTCCTTCCACAGGAGGCGCAGGGCTTGAACAACGCTGACATAAAATGCGGGGCCGGGGCGAGGAGAAGGGGAGAGTCCGAAGACGTCGCACCGAGCCGAGAACCAAGCAGGGAGAAACAGCCGAAAAGAGTAAAAAATCGTGAAAAATGTACCGAAAACCAGATGGAAGTCCGTAGGGAGGGCAATCCGAAATCCAAACAACGACGCAGAGAAAAAAGCACAAGCCAACAAGAAGAACTTTCTGTACGCTGAGGTGGACAAGAAAGAACTGAGGAGAGACCGTTGCTCGGCGGGAGGAGCATGCGCAGTACGACCGTGGGGGAGGGGCTCCCCGCCAAGCCAATGAGCTCTTGAATCTTCCGAACGCTACCGCGCAGGCAAGAAAGCTCCTAATGTATGAGGCACAGAGACCACGAAGAAGAACTTTGTATATTTGCTGGTTACGGCAGACCAGATTTGTCCCTGACTGCTAGCATTCTGGGAAGGGCAAGTTCTGAGCCCACACAGCAACACTGGCAGGGGGTAAAGAGAGTGTTAAGGTATCTAAAAGCACTCTGGAGTACTGTCTATGTGTATCACCCTCTGGGAAACCTGAATTGGTATGTTACTGTGACAGTGACTTTGCTGAGGATTTATGTGACGGGAGGTCAACCTCAGGAATCCTCATAATGTACAGTGGTACACTATACATTATGAGGTATTAAAAATAGTATTAAAATATCATATCTTTATTGAATCAGTCTACAGACTATATCAAACAATTAAAAAGAGGCAACAAAACCCGAAGCATGGAAAAGAGAACAAAAACAGCATCATCAGCAAGGAAACACATCGACAAGCAATAAAAAGAAATACAAAACAATACATTCAGATAAAATGGAAGACTAAAAAACTAAGTTCTGTGGCCACTTCAACTGCGGAAGCAGAATATGGTAGTCTCTTATATTTATGCAGTGAACTAATTTGGTACACACAACTCGTAAAGGTCCCAGGTGTTGTCATTCCAATCGCTGTGCCAGTATTTGATGATTGTCAAGCTTGTATCCAAATGGCAAGTAATGAAAAGGTCAGGGGGCGCACTAAGTATGTAGATATCAAATACCAAAATATAAAACAGACAGTAGAGAGTGGTGTGATCAGATTAAAGTATTGCCAACCTGAAGAAAACGTGGCAGATGTGCTCACAAAACCACTCACAACTGTAAAGCTCCGGACATGTTCAGGAAACTGGGAATGGTAGAGCACAGAGTGTAAAACTGCTGGTCCACTATAGAGGAAAACGAGAGGTGTCAAGGTTATATGCTGGGCAGGCATGGTTTCCTCTAAGTGGAAGGCAGAGAAAGAGGTGATGTGGCCAGATGAGCAGGTGCAAGATCACCAAGATTGTTTTGACTATGATTTGGGTACTGGAGAAGGCCACATGCCAGAACACTGATTGGGTCACCCCACTTGTTCAGGGTGACAAGGAGACTTAAAGAGCCTGGTGTCTGCCTTTACCAGCTGCCAGTCAGGATTGCCTAGCTGGACCTGTCATGCTGCTGACAGTATACGTTTTGTAAGAGGAGATGCTGCCCGTTTATCTTCTGTTATTTTTACTTGCTTAATTGCTCCTGCTGTGTTTTGCCAAAAGCCTTTATCTTAGTGTGCTGTGATAAATCTGCCTCTATGCCTAGCTTAATGAGCCTCTGGAATTTTTTCTGCTTCACTGGGAACCTCTGCCATGGTGAAGCCTTGCTTCATTGTTTGAACTCTGCACATACTCAGAGGAGCCAGAACATGCTAACCCTGACAATGTTGTTTTATTGAAATGCTTTTTTAATAATAATAATAATAATAATAATAATAATAATAATAATAATAGTAATAATAATAGTAATAATAATAATAATAATAATAATAATAATAATAATAATAATAATAATAATAGAAAAAAGTAATGTATTTGTCAAGAAGTTTGATCAAACAATCCACTCCATATTAGATAAAGAATATAATGCAATATACAACACACAGAATAATAGCCAAAATTACAGTAATTCATTTCTCCAGTTAAAATTATAGAATCTGTCATATAACAAATTGTTGCAGACAAATGTACAGACAAAATGCTCTATCATTTCACTTTCTCAAAACAATTCTGCACATATCAGTTAAAGATTCCTCTGCTTCATTGGTGTCCTTAGGTTTCTTTTCATTGTGATCCTTTGTTTGTTTGTTTTATTAAAATATTTCAATCTTGCCACATAACCAGAGATCATAGGGAATAAATAAAACCAACCTCACAAAGTTAAAATAGTAGGAGTAATTTACAATGATTGTAAAGCTAAAAACATATCAAAGAATTAAAAATGAATTAAAAGCATATGTGTGGAAGAGTTCTTTATAAAACCTCCATAAAGAACCATGTTTTCACTTGGCACCTAAAGAAGAGCAATGCTAGCACCACCTGGGCCTCTTACCTCCTTAGGGTGGCTATGAAGTGACCATGAGATTAGGATACAAAAAATAACTATGCAAAGAAATAACAGAATTCTGTTCTCAGTCATCTTCCAAAATTTCATTTCCATATTAAGACATGTGAAATAAAGACTCTTTAGTAAATTCAAATATCCTGAGATTTTTTTTTATTCTTTGGCTGCTTTCAGTTTCACATTCCTTTAATCTATTCATGTCTGTTATCTATTTTGCAAACCATTCAGACAGCACTGGCTATATTGAATAAAACAGAAATGCAATGTACAAATAAATAATCTTAAGAATTCCATTAAAAAGTTTTATAACAATTAATTGTACAACAAAAGGTATTGTGCTTGGTGAAAGTGAGCAACTAATACTCCAGTCACAGGAACAGTGGTATACTATTAGCATTCCTTCTAGGTCCTTCCTGCTCTCCATGATTTGAAGATCTATCACAATCTAAACAACAACAAGACCTTTTACTCCATAAAATAGCAAGAAAGATTGAGCCACAGCTAATGCTGTGTTTTGGAACGAAGCAGCTGCTTCATGAGTGCTTGGAGGATGTGGCCGAAGTCAGCTAGCTATAAAATAAGCACTAGTTTGGCTGGGAATCAAGTAAAGGATGGTGAAGAAAGGTTATAAGTCTTAGAAGATGCAAACTGTAAAAAATGAGGAATTCTGTTCAATCTAGGTTGTCAAAAGATAACTTTTCTGTGTGGAGAACATCACACAATCCTACAATCAGGCATTCATGAGTGAACTGTACAATCTTCACTTGGACCAAAAACAAAAACAAAAAACGGAAGAAAAAAACAAAAAACACCCACCCCTCAAAAAACGAAGAAAACCAACTTGCTCCCATCTAATTTAGGGACAGGAATTACTAGGCACGAAAGTCCCAGGTAGTTCTTATGCATTTCCCAATGCATAAAGTAAAAAATGTAGAATGGAAAACACATTTTGAGAGAAACACAGAGTAACAGTAAGATCTAATGGCATATTTTAGCTAGATTCTGCTGCCTCCACAAAAACCAGTGGATCCTGTCTCTCTTGCAGTCTTCATGCATCCTAAAAAATGTTCTGGAAGGCTGCAAAAGAGTTTGGAATAGATTTATAGCATCATGTATGGATGCAGAAGTGAGAGATGGGAAGAAATTTCCAGTTATACCAGCATTACATGGAATTACATGGCTGAATCTTCATCTGTTTCCCTCATTAAACTAAATCAAAACTCATGTGAATGGGAAAAATAATGGAACAATAGCATACAACTAGTATTTTAGTTATACAGGTTTCTTGAATGCATTTGCATGGACATTTAGCCGTGCAATGCAAGGAGACAGAGCTGGTTTCCTGCTTTAAGCTGTGAAACACCAACTTCTGTTTCTGTAAAATATTATTGTCTTATTCACATTAAGAAGAGAAGATATTACACGGTTTCCTTTGCCAAGGAAGGGGGAGGATGCAAAAGAAAGGAAGATTCTAGAGGAGATTATAACATTAGTGACTTTGCTAAATGAAAACAATGTGGCTGAAAGAGAAAATACCAAGAAGATAAATAAGACTGGTTCTTTCAAAACATTGTAGCTAAAAGGAAAAAAAGAAGACTGACAACTCTGCACTTCTGATATTCACCTGTTTTGGCATGAGGCATAAGGAGGTGCCTTTGTGTTTATTCATTTTTTATATGGATAACCTGCCCTAAATGTCTGGACTGGATATGAATTTAAGCATACTAGGCTGTTGCAGTGAACAAATGCCATTTAAAATCTTCCAGCTTAATCTGATCTTCCAATAGATAGCCCAGACATGGGTGTGAACAACAGTTCTAACTGCTCACATAGTAATAATTATGAAGCATTATTTTCTTTTGCAAAAAATCACCCTGTCCCTCACAATGTAGAGCGAACTCCTGCTGTTGGATGGAATAGGTATGTATAAGAAAGAATTTTTACTAAAGAAAATACAGGCAGAGTGCTGCCAAAGCTGGACCACTGTGAGTGGTAAGGAATTAAAGCACACAGTCACCATCACAACAGGGTATCAGTCTTGACCAGGAACTCCCATCACTGCTAATTTGTAAGAAAAAAAAAAAGCAACATCTATACTAGGATAAACAGTCTGTATATTTGTCTATGGGAGCTTTCAGAATTCTTCATCAAGCTAGATGATGGGAGAAAAAAGCAAAGGAAGTCAAACAAAAATTCAAACTTGGCTAAACGTTTTAACCTACTGAGACTGACAATTCCACTCAGATGGAATGAGCTGGTATCGCATAATACCCTAACAAAACCCATTAGGAACAAGACAATGTAGTAGTTTCCCCTTTTGTGGAAATACAAAGACTACAGTCACTCAGGTGTCTTCTTCTAGCCTTCGGTGAATTGCACACATTTCTGTGATAGTACCTAACAGAAGGGCAAAGAAACACTACTTGTATAAATAGATCTCAAGATTACACTTTAGGTGCAGAGCGAGTCAAGCAAGACTAGAAACACAAATTTCTACTCAGCTTTTTAATGCTCTCTAAGGTAGTTGAGACAAACATTCTTATCCATTGGCTGAACTTGCCCTGAATGGGTTAACATGGTATTTTCCAATAGAAGTCCCAAATAAAAAATAGTCATGTTGATTTATAGGAATAAAGCAATTTCCAAAATCTACAAGTGGACAATATCCTTATTACAATCAATTATGAATTACAAAATTTGAAAGCTTTTGAATTCTCCAGAACTCAAGACCATTTTGCTACAGCTCATCTGATAGCAATGCAATATTCTGACTCAACAGGACCCTAAACTCTATCTTGGGACTGATATTAATAGCAGATCCAAGTAGCCTGAAACAGGGACTGGGGAAAGAGCGGCCCAGGCCCATGGACAGCATGCCATTTTTTGTGTCCCCCGGCTCCCCATTTTTATAAAGAAGATCATTCAAAACACCTACCACAATTCATAAAGAATTGTGTGGGGTAGCTTTGCTAGGTTTTTTGCCTACTTTATCCCAGGAAAGATAATTGATTAACATAGGAGTAAACTGGAAACTGACTATTGGTTCATTTCCTTACTAAATAAAGACATCTCCTGGGCTAAAATAGTCCATCACCTCCCACAAATGTAGCAAAATGTTTTGAGTGGAAAACATTTGAATAGGAAGATGGTGTAGCTGATGCTTCCCCTTCCTCCCCAACTTTTCCAATCTAATCTGATGAACAGCACTGGAGAACTTGCAATTTGCATATTTTTTAATATAAATTGGTCCTAATAAAGGTACTGCCCACCTTAGAGTCTTGAAAACATATGGCAATATTTCTTGAAGCTGTGAGCAAGCTAACAACAATACCACATTAAGTATGGTAGAACAGTTACTAAGTAAGTTGGAAGAATGCTGCTATGAAATTCAAGGATTATAATCAGTTGTCATACTTCACTAAAATCACTGATAACCAATCTTGAGTTAGTTGAAGCCATACACTTTAAAAACATGGACTATTTTCCATTTTTTCCCCATATATTTTTTATTGATGTTTGAAAAAAATAAAAATATCATGAAGAATAATTAGCAAACAATCTAGTATCTTATCCAATATTTTACCTTGTCCTTCCTTGCAACCTATTTCAGAGCAAATAAATATTCTTGTTCTGTTTTAACTATGTCCTCAAGTCCTTACGAATACTTATGCCTGATATTCACAGAATAGATTTAATCAGATCTTTTATCTAACATATTACTGTATCAAACATGTATACTTAATGTTACCTTACTTGTATTAGATTACTTCTATAACTTATACAAATTGTGTATATAAATCATTTTAGTCCATAACCTTTATGTGATCATGATAGCTTCAAAAACATTATAGTAGCTTCATACCAGTCTATTTCTTTTCATCTGACCTTATTACATCTTACCATTTAATTAAAGTTTTCTCCTAATATTAGGCGTTTCTCCAATTTAGGAGAAACAGATTACCGGGGCCCACTCTCTCTCTATTTTTCCATCCGTACATCCCCTTAGCCTTTGTGTCAAAGTGTCTGTTAACTTAATTTCTTGCAATTTGTTAATCCAGACCTCAATATCCAGTATTTCTTGCTTTTTCCACAGTCTGGAGTATTCTACCCTTGCTAGAGTAATCATATATAACAATACCCTGGCATATTTCTTCTTAATAACCAGGTCTATCATGTGCAGGATATTTAATAAATATATTTCAGGCATCTTCACAAACTGAATTTGAAGAATTTCTTGTATTTTTGTGTGAATACCATTCCAGTATTTTCTTGCTCTTTCACAAGTCCACCAAGTATGGTATGTTGTGCCCGTACTTGTCTGACATTTCCAGCATTTGCCAGATCCCAAACTATAAATCTTCTGAAGCTTAAAAGGAATCATGTACCACCTGTGGAAGCTCTTCAGGTAATTTTCCTTAAGATTTTGAGCGGCTGTAAATTTATGTGTTAGCTTCCAGCTCTCCTGCCAGTGTTCGAGCTCAATGTTATGACCAATATTCTGAGCCCATTTAATCATCACCATTTTAACCATCTCGTCTTCTCTCTTATAAAGTAGTAGTGACTTGTATAATTTGGCTATTACTCTTGGTAGATTCTCTCTTATGATTTTTATTATTTCATGCTGTTTTTTCAAAATAAAGCCATACAGTTTCTGGTCGATGTTGAATCTCTCCTTCAACTGTCGATAAGGGAACCAATTTATTTTTATCCCCTCTTCTTCCAACTCAGATCTGTCCTTGATTTTTACAGTTCCATTTTTCTGTTCTGAAATTATGTCTCTATATCTAACCCAGTTGTTTGTACTCTTCCATCTTCCATAGAATGCTTCTTGCAGGGAAACCCAACCTGGGATCTGGTTAATGAATAATCTCTTATAGTTATTCCTCACATTCAAGAGGGCTTTTCTGACGCAGTGCTGAGAGAAATCTTTATCTACCTTGGCTTTATCATAGCATAAGTACGCATGCCATCCCATTTTGACATCTGCGCCTCCTAACACTAACAGTCAATCATTACTTAGGTTAATGCAGTCTGCAATCCAGGACATAGCGGTGGCTTCATAATATGTATGAAGGTCAGGGGCACCTATTCCTCCTCTAGATGTTAAATCTGTCATAATTTTCCAATTAATTCGGGGTTTCTTCCCTTTCCAGATAAATTTTGTTAAATCCTTCTGCCACTGCATAAATGGTTGTTTGTTGCATATGATGGGTAGGTTTTGAAATAAAAATATCATCTTTGGTAACTCGCTCATTTTAATAGCAGCCAATCTTACCATAAACGTAAGTTTTTGCCTCGTCCAATCTTCTAAATCTTTCTTGATATCTTTCCACTTTCTTCCATAGTTATTTTCATACAGTTCATTATTCTGTTTGGAAATCCAAATTCCTAAGTATCGGATCTTCCTAGTCAATTTGAAACCCGTTATCTCCATTAATTTCACTTCTTCTTGTTTGGATCTATTCTTTGTCAAGATTGCAGTTTTTTCTTTATTTGCCTTGAATCCAGATAATTCCCCAAATTCCATCATCAGCACGTTGATCCGATTGATACTATGTAAAGGGTCATCTAGAAAAAGTACAAGATCGTCTGCGAAGGCTTTTAGTTTGAATTGGTATTTTTTGAGTTGTAAGCCTTTCACCCCTTGATCGTTACGGATTACATTATTTAGTATTTCCATTGAAATTATAAAACGAAGTGGAGAAAGAGGACAACCTTGTCTCGTACCTTTTGTAACCACGATTGAATTTGTTTTTCTCCATTAATGATTAATTGCGTTATTTGCTCCTGGTAAATCGCCTCTATTCAGGTTATAAATTTCACCCCAACATCCATTTTCCGTAGTATTGCCTTTAAAAATGACAATTTCAGCATGTTGAATGCCTTTTTGGCATCTATGAATATCATTGCAAGCTTCTTTTCATTGTGCTTCTCGTAGTATTCTATTATGTCAATTACTGTTCTTATATTTTCTCTTAAGGATCTTTTTGGAAGGAATCCATTCTGATCTTCGTGTATTATCTCTGGTAATATACGTTTTAGTCTATCCGCCAATATCGCTGCAAAGATCTTGTAATCGGTGCTTAACAGAGAAAACATGGACTGTTTTCCATTTTTGACTTTCATCCTTTGGGTACTGTTACATAGCAATGCATTAGCTATAATGGAGGACATTCACTGCTTGACCACTGGAGATACATTGGAACACTACTAGATGAGTAAGTGTTTGAGAAGATGTATGATCAGTAGTGCAAAAATTCCATTAATGAGTGTCAGGTCAGCTTTGCCCTTCTTGCCATGCAAGATGATGTCAGGTAATGAATGTCATGTAGTGCTCTAATGTTTGAAACAAAAGCTGGAAGGGAATGATGGAACTGACTGAGAAACAGTGTGCTGGGAACAAGGGAATGAACGGGTTGCTTACCTGTAACCGTGTTTCTTCGAGTGGTCACCTGTGCCCTCACACTATGGGAATCTTCGCACATTCACAGTAGTGTTTCGGAAAGTTCCAGAGCTGAGCAGCTTGGCGGGAACGCCTCCTCCACTTGGTACTGAGCATGCTCAGTCCCACCAAGCCAACAGTCTTCCCTCAATTTCGAAGTCTGCCAAGGAAGGGACCTGAAAGAGGGGAGGCTGGGCAGGTGTGTGTGAAGGCACAGATGACCACTTGAGGAAACACAGTTACAGGTAAGCAACCTCTTCTTCTTCTTTGTGGTCTCTGTATCTCACACAATGGGAGATTAAGTAGCTTACTGTTGGACGGCGGGTCAGGTCCTAGAGGATAGAGGACAGCACTGCACAACCAAAGCAGGCATCACATTGGGCTCTGCAATCAAGGTGGTAGTGGTAGTGGTAGACAAGCATCAAAGGTTGCATCCACAAGCTGCAGCCCTGGTGGAGTGGGCGTGTAGTGGAGATGGAGGTAGTTGTCTGGCAAGTTCATAGGCAAGGTGAATTGCCTGATCCACTTAGAAAAGCGTTGAGTGGAGACTTTATGAGCTTTCTGCCATCCACCATAGCAAACAAAAAGATGTGGAGTAACGTGAAAGGTCGAGGTCTATTGTAGATAGAAAGCCAGCGCCCGGCGCAAGTTGAGTGAGTGGAGAGAGCGCTCAAGAGGTGAAGATGGTTCAGAATAGAATGTTGGCAGAATGATATCCTGGTTAATGTGGAAGTTAGAAATGACTTTAGGGAGAAATGAGATGTCCAGGCATAGGACCAATTTAACCTGATGAAACACTAGGAAGGGTTCATCTGAACATAGTGCAGTCAGTTCCCTCGCTCTTCTAGCTGATGTAACAGTGACCAGGAATGCTGTTTTTAGAGTAAGGAGATGGTTGTCAGACCTGGCCATAGGTTCGAACGAATGGCACATGAGGTGGGAGAGGACGAGAGACAGTGACCATGGAGGAAGAAGAGGAGAGACAGGGGAATAGAGGTACTGAAGGCCTTTGAGGAACTGCCTGACTATAGCATTTCTGAAAAGAGCTGAGGAAGGAGAGTCACATGGTTGATAGGTGACAATTGCAAAGAGGTAGACCTTAAGAGAGGAGAAGGCCAGTCCTTGTTCTCCAAGAGACAAGAGGAAAGGCAGCACTGTCAATAAGATGGCAGGCGAGGAAGCTTCGGTGCGGGCATCTGCAAAGGCAGTGAACTTGTGCCACTGGTACTCATAGGATCTGCAAGTGGATTCCTTCCTAGAAGCTGTGAGAAAGGCAAGGATGGTCATAGAGTCTAGAAGGTTATCCTCCAAGCATGCAAGTGGAGGCAAGGGAGGTCTGGATGAAGCATGCAACTGTTTGAGTGAGAGTGGAGGTCGGGTGTGTGGAAGGGGCATTCGATGGCCCCGGGAGATGGTGAGGAGACATCTGAACCAATGCTGTCTTGGCTAATAAGGGGCTATGAGAATGGTGTCTGCTTTGTCCACAGCAATCTTGATCACCACTTGGCTCAGGAGAGGAAGCAGGGGGAAGATGTAGAGGAATCCCTTGTTCCAGGAAACTGGAACACATCTCCGAGCGAGCGGTGCCCCACGCCGGCTCTGGAGCAATAGCGGGAACACTTCCTGTTCTGGTAGGTGGCAAAGAAATAGATGGAGTGCCCCATCAGGACACTATCTGGTGAAAGGCGGTGTTGGACTGGGACCACTTGTGATGGCAGACTGTGTCTCTGCTCACTGTATCCATTGTGGAGTTGTCCTGTCCTGCAAGGTGGACTGCAATCGGGTGGATCTGCAGTGGGACACACCAATCCCATATCTGTAAGGGGAGATGGTGTAGGAGGGACGAGTGGGTGCCTCCCTGGCGATTGATGTAGCAGACAGCTATTGTATTGTCAGACAGAACCTGGACAGTCCGTCCTATCAGGAGTTTTCAGAAGGCCCAGAGGGCTTTGAAGATTGCCAGAAGCTTCAAGGTGCTGATATGCAGATATTTTTCGTCCAGTCCAGTGCTCCTGGACAAAGAGGCGATTGCAGTGGGCTCCCCAGCCAAGGAGGGATGTGTCGGTGGTGATAGTGAGGGATGGACAGGGTCCAGTAAAGGGCATTCCAGACAGCAGATGGTGAGGCAACAGCCACCAGTGGAGAGAATCCTTGACCAGACATGGGACCCGAAGCATACAACGCTGGTCATCGAGGAGAGGATCGGAGTGCCTGAGGAACCAGTGTTGGAGAGGGTGAGCATGGAGGCGAGACAGGTAACTGAGCACTGTCGTGGCCGCCATGTAGCTGAGGAGCTGTTGAATTTGACAAGCGGAAATAGAAGGGCTGTGTAGAATTGTGGCTGTAGCTCGGCACAGGACCCACACGCGCTTCATCAGGAGGAACACCATGGCGGAAGTGGAGTCCAAAGAGGCTCCGATGAAGTTGAGGGTGAGCGTAGGTTCCAAGTGAGATTTCTTGGGATTCACCCTGAGACTGAGATTGGAAAGCAGAGAAAGAGTAAGATGAATGTCCTTGTATAACTTTTGTTTGTAGGGTGCCACCAATAACAAATTGACAAGGTACGGATACACCATGACATGTTTCATATTGAGGTAAGACACCATAGGGGCCAAGCACTTGGTGAAGACCATGGGGGCGGTGGACAGGCCGGAAGGAACAACCTTGCACACGTCATCAACCGCAAACCGGAGATACCTCCTGTGCTGGGATGGTGATATGGAAGTAGGAGTCTTGCAGATCTATTAACACGAACGGCAATATGGAAGTAGGTGTCTTGCAGATCTATGGACACGAACCAGTCCCATCACTTGAGGAGAGGGAGGATGGAGGACAAGGTGACCATCTTGAACTTCTGGGGGAAGATGAAGGAGTTGACTGCCCGGAGGTCCAGAATGGGTCGAAGGGTGCCGTCCGCCTTTGGCACGGTGAAGTACTGGGAGAAGAAGCTGGTGGATCTCGCCAAAGACGGCAGCCTCTCTATGGCCCCTTTGAGAATCAGTGTATCTATCACCTCGAGAAGAGTGGGACTGGAAGGCGTGAAATAGAAGACGCCCAGAGGAGGAATATTTAGAAACTCGATGGCGTAACTAAGATGGACAATGGTCAGCACCCAGGTGTCCAAAGTGATGGTGCACCAGGTATTGAAGTGGTGAGACAATCCTGGGGTCTTGGACAGATGATTTGGAAGATGGAAGAATGGTAGATGTGGTGACCTGCGAGGGCAGTCAAAAGCAAGACTTCGTGGCAGATGAAGATTTCTTGGATGAAGGCTGGCAACACCTGAGAGAATGGTGAGATGAAGAGGCCAGCAAAGAAGACTGTTGGGAGGACCACCGTGGAGACTGCGGCCAATAAGAGTAGGAAGAACGCCTCCATGAAGAGTGGAATGAGGGAGCCCTCCTGGCCTGAGTTGATGGATGGAGACCCATTTTCTTCACTCTTCACTGTAAAGTGAGCTTTCACGAGGTGGTCCATGGATCGTCCGCGGTAGCATGGAAGAGGCCCTGACCATCGAAGGGACGATCTTCTATCCTCTTTTGATCATCCTCAGTTAGGATGGTGGATTGAAGGCAGGCAAAATGGTGTAAAGCGATTGCACCCACCATGACCTGCGCTGCACCCTCAATGGTGTGTCAAGAAGACTGAATTTCTTGATTAGTGAGTGTGACAGACTCATTGTAAAACTGAATAGCAGTGGTCTGGTGGTCATTGGGAAGATGGGAAATTAACGGGAAAAGTCTATCCCAGATGTTTCTCTGATAAGCCGCTAGACAGGCTTGGGTGTTAGAGACCCCGGTGATCAAAGAAAAAGCTGAGTAAAAACGGTGGCCAAAAATATCATGGCGACAACTCTCACAATCAGGGGGAGTCATGTGGATGTTGGGACCCAACACCGGACCGGTACAGATGTTCCAATCAATGAGAAATTGGCTGGAAGGAAACCAGCTGAGACCACAGATGTTTAATGACTTCCTGCAAGTCTGGCAGAAAGAGAATTGGAGCTGTTGTGGCAGGATGTGCATCAACATAATGAAAGATCAGGTCCTGGACCGTTGGGGCAGGGCCAAAAATGTTGAGGTTCAGTGCATTGGTCATCCTGACAAGTTTGTCAGAGAACTGTTTGACGTCCTCAGGTGCGGTATCCGGAGTTGGTTCCTCAAGCGTAAGTGGAGGAGAAGTGTGAGACTGACAAGCAGAATCAGAGGAGTCTTCGTTGGAGTCATAAGAACCAGACGACAGAGAAGATGGAGGTGAGCGGGACTCTTGGGCTGGATTTGACAAAGACTGATCCGGTACCAATGATGGAACTGGTACCAAGGTCAGTATTGAAGTCGGTACCGGAGCCAGAGCGGATGAAATTGGCAGGATGGCAGAAATAGGAGTGGTGAGGGACTGTGTCAGAAGAGCAGCCGACAAGGTAGGCAGAGGAGAAGGGGTGCATGGTCAACCAGTGGAGGCCAGGACAGTGTAGCAGTCACTCGTGGTGGTGGTGGAGAAACAGCCCGGTATTGAGGGGACTGATCACGGGACCAAAGACGGGAATGAGGAGATGGAGAGCATCGGTAATATGCAGACAGAGATTGAGAACGGGACCGAGAATGGCAGTACTGAGATGGATGGCGGTAGTGTAATCGCAAGGGGGCGCGCGATGGAGACCAAGAGAGGTGAGGTCGATATGGAGACCAGCAGCGGACACCGGCATGGTATTGGTCATGATAAGCCAGCGAACACGAGTAGTAAGAGCCGGGCTGCTCCCTCCATAGATGCTCATGACTGTAGTGGGCTATGTAGGATGCTGACAGAAAAGGGGAATCCTCTCTGGCCGATGGGACATCGTAAGTACTGTGGTGCCTGTGGTCACGATGGTGAGGAGATCTACCTCGATCAACGCATCCCAGAGAGTGAGCCATGCTCAAACAAGGCCAGTCTTGGGAAGGAGCCCGAGGAGTGTCCAATGCCGACGGGTGGTCCACCTCAGGATGGCCAGAGGCCATTACCGGAGGAAGGGGATTTTGGGAGGACCCTTCTCTGGGCTGGTCCAAGGTAGCAGGAGGAGAAACAGTCAGAGTAGGTCGACGGTCCAGCTTCAAAGTGGGGTCCATCAGTAACAGAACAGACAGTACTGGGAGCTGAATCGATTCATGCACTGGTGAGAGGGTAAGAGCCTCTGCCTCCTCCAAAGTGACACACTGGGGCTGCATTGGTGGAGGTGTTGGTAAAGGCCTGAGAACGGTCGGTCGAACTGCCAACAGATGGGCAGTAGGTGAAGGAGAGCAATGTTTCTCCTTCTTCTTCTTCTTCTTCTTCTTCTTCTTCTTGGGAGCCACAGAAAAGTAGCATGAAGAGATGCGCTTACGCTCCACCAAAGTAGACACAGTGTGAGGCTTTTGGGTCGAAGCCGGCTGTGAAGTAGAAGAGTAGAAGAAGACTGAGGCACCACTGGCATCTTCAAAAGCTTGGGATCCTCGGAAGAGAGGAGATAGGTGGCAGAATCAATGGAGTCGATATTGATACCAAGGGCGCCGGTACAGAAGATGAGGTTGATTCCAATGTAGTCGGAAGAGAAGACTGTGACGCCGAGATGCCTTGAGATGGATGGGCTGACACCAAGGCAGTAAAAAGAGCCATGTTAGAAGCTGCCTGGTCCTTCAAGCGAAGAGCCTGTTCCCAGCAATAGGACTTCAAGCGGGAAGTCCAATTTTTCAGGGTTTGCAAAGTGAAATCCTTGCAAATAGAGCAGGCCCGAACGTTATTGTCCTCTCTGAGACAGAACAGGTGCTCAGAGTGGGTGTCAGAAAGTGAAACCTTGTGGCCGCAAGTTACGCACAATTTGAAGAGTGAAGACATAAGAAGAAGAAGGGGTCCTTACAGTTTTCCTGGAAGGAAAGACCAAAAGTCTGAAGAAAAGCGCTCAGCAGAGGAAACCTTCCGAGCTGCTAACTGATCGGCGGACAAAAAGAAACTTCGCATGTGTGAAGATTCCCATTGTGTGAGGCACAGAGACCACGAAAAAGAAATTATTTTAACTAGACTTTGATAACAAGGAACCAATGCAGCTTCAAGGTTATGTAGCTGGTGGGCAGGATGAAAGCCTGGGAAAGGAGTTGTTTTTAATTAGCTGTCAAATAGGATGCTTGCCTCTGCAAATTTGTAACGTTACAGCTTAAGAGGTACTGAAAGTCCAGTAGTTTCTAGTCTTGGCAATTGCCAGAATGTGCTGCTGTTACTCTAAAGTCTCCCGAATAAAGCTTTTGCAACCTTCTAAGCTGAATCTCTGGGACTAGAATTATCCTGTATGTGACAATGAGATTTTATCTTGCAATTGCCCTGCCCTCTTCTCTAACTCCAATTGTGAATTTCAATTGTGAAGGGTATAAGTGCTTCTCAAAGAAAATATTAGTTTTATTCTAAATCAAGCTATATCATGGAAATGCAGATTACTGGGTGGTGCAAGTCCATAGCACCAATGAGACTGAAAAGCAAACAGGTGAATTGAACCAAAAAGTTTATTATGAAACCTGTCTTTACTGGAAAAATGTTTTCCACTAAAGCATTCTATCAATCACTGAAATTCCAAGAATGTGCTGTTTCATTGACCCATATAAGATACATTCAACAAATAACTGCTCTGAACACCTGGGGCACATGTTCAGGAATATTTTACCCACTGTTTGTACACAATAACTCATACAACCAGAGCACTGAAAGAATTAAATGACAAGCATCAGATTAAGAAATTGCAGAGGGGGAGCACTAGTGAGACTCAGCTGTCCATTCTAACTGGGACAACTGGGAGCCCAGGACAGGATGCACATAGGTAAGCAAGGGAGAGAGAGACATTTGCTCTGGAGTGCAATTGTGACTGTCTTCCACATCTCCATCAACCCTCAGATAAGTTAACTGTGTTATACTAACAATCCTCTACCCTCCAACAATAGAGGGACACCAGTGTGTGCATATATTAAGTTCTATACTTTGCCCAGCCAGTATATGAAATGGCAGCCTGAGAAGCATATATACATTTGGTCATGTGCCTTCACAACTGTACAAACCATATCCTCAATTAATCTGTTCTATGGCTTCAGTTCTATGTTTCTATGATTCCAGTGAGGGTTGGAGCAGGAGAGTATATAAATATTTTCCAAGGAGGAAATGGAAATCATTAATCTCCTAAGTGTTTTGAATGTTTTAACAGACAACACCAGAGGTGTCTTTTGGCCCTACCTCTGGCTGCTGCTTAGTTCTCTGTATTTCTTGCATGTCAGGGTTGTGCATAACAGGTACATCATAGCTCAATGAGTACGAATGAGACTTTTCCATTGTTGTATGGCATGTGGGTTTTTCAACTATCATTCTGATTTCTGACTGATGGGCACTGCTGCTGGTATGCCTGACATTTTAATGCAGTTTTTATATCTTCTGTTGTTGTTGTTTTTAAAACCTGCCACCCTTTTGATCTGAACATACATTGGATATGGTGGCCATTCTGTTTTTGAATGGATGGTATGCTGTAATGTGAGGAAAGCATTGCTCTGCTGAAGTCTTTAAAAGATCACAGCTGAAAGAGCATCAAGAATATACTGCTGTGCAGTTTACCAAAATGATTTATTTTCCAGAGCTGCAAGAAAACACATGTGAAACATTTGTAGTGAGAGCATGAGTATCTCCAGGTTTCTGGAACTGAAATAAAACATCAGGTAAAATGTAGCAACTCATTTTGATGGTGGAGAAAACAAACAAGCCAACCACGCAAGGGAAAAGGGTGATTTTATAGTTTTACAAATAGTACCATTTCCAGTCACAAAGCCAATCTAAGCAGTATTGCAGATACACTGTATCCAGGGCCTGAATTAGAAGCCCACTCTCAAATGTCACTGCTATGCAAAATGCTCATAAGATACCCATGAACCCAAAATTCCACAAGATAAAGACCTGAACATAATAAAGAGGAGATTGCCAGAGTGGTACAGTGGTTTGAGTGTTAGACTATAACTCTGGAGATCAGGGTTCAAATTCTTGTTTGGTCATGGAAACCTACTGGGAGACCTTGGGCAAATCATACTCTCTAAGCCTCAGAGGAAGCCTAAGTAAAACCACCTCTGAAAAACTCTTGTCAAGAAAATCCTGTATTTGGTTAGCCTTGGGTTTGCCATAAACTAAAATAACTTGAATGCATACAACAACAACAACAAAAACAACAACAACAGCAAAAATTGTTACCACAAGTAAGAAATGATTTGAAACCACACACCAACATAATAAAGAAGAGCTAATAATAATGTTTTATAAAGCAAAGACTGAAAAGAATAAAATGCTTTGGTAATTAAGGAAGTAATGGCTGCAGGAGTATATTGTTTATGGATTTAAACCATTATGCTGACCATAGGCAATGAGGGCATGTATGTACTTTATGAAGTAGCAATTGGGGAAAGAAAAAGGACATTCTCTCCGATTACAGAGCACCTGTTAATAGTTGCTTTCCAATTTTTTTTTACAAAAGGCTAGTTCAATAAAATGTTAAACTTTTCAGGGGCACTGAAGCCTTATTGTTTCATGGTGAATTTCCTGGAGTCTGCCCCTTGGGAGTCGGGGAGGCGGTTGACTGAAAGAGAAAAAAAAAAATTACAGGAAAAAATGTCAGAGGGACACCAGAGGTTTCGGAAGTCAATAGTGGTCATGGAAAGTCAAGGGCCACATTGGATCTGCCCCAACAGCTGCTTGCACCTGTAAGCAGCACGGCCCACATCCACTGCTGTAGGTGGTCCTGGAACATTTGAACAACATGCTGCACTGCTCTCAGCTTAAACCAATTGATTGAGCACACCAGACTCCTAAACAGGACCTGGTTCAATAATTTATTGGAAATGTGCTTTCCTTCCAAACAATCTAAAATTCACTACAATCACAGTGAATAGCTACACCTCTGAAGTGCCTTCTTTCATTAATGTGTCAGTGGAAAGTGAAGCTGCTGAATGATGTGAGCATGAACATTAATTTAATTCTAGAGCAACACAGTATGAACTTTCATCCAAAAAAAATTATATCAGAACAATAGATCATGCTCAGCAGTAGGAAGTATGAAGCTCTGAATTTCAATATGGAGAAATGTAAGGTACCACTTTTAGGCAGGAAAAATGAAATGCATAAATATAGGATGGGTGACACCTGGCTTGATAGTAGTACATGGGAAAAGGATTTAGGGACTTATTGGACCACAAGCTAAACATGAGTCAACTGTGTGATGCAGAGGCCAAAAAAGTCAATGCAATTCTGTACTCTATCAACACGAGTATAGTGTTCAGATAAAAGGAAATAGTATTGCCACTCTATTCTGCTTCAGACACCACCTGGAGCCCTATGTCTACTTTTTGGGCTCCACAGCTCAAGAAGGTTATCTACATGCTGGAAAATATCTAAAGATGAGAGACCAAGATGGTCAAAGGTCTGAAAACAAAGCCTAAGGAATGCCTAAGGGA
This sequence comes from Ctenosaura bakeri, assembly GCA_948474755.1. Taxonomy (NCBI): domain Eukaryota; kingdom Metazoa; phylum Chordata; class Lepidosauria; order Squamata; family Iguanidae; genus Ctenosaura; species Ctenosaura bakeri. Next base: position 91,467 of record CAOLHI010001619.1, read on the forward strand.
GCTGGGTATGTTTAGCTTGGACAAGAGAAGACTGAGAGATGATATGATAGCTAACTTTAAATATCTGAAGGGATGTCATGTAAAAGACAAAGTGAGGTTTTTTTCCTGCAGCTCCAAAGACTAGAACACAAACCAGTGGATCCAAATTACAAGAAAAGAGATTCTACTTAAACATTAAGAATTTTTTTTAACTGTAAAAGTTTTTCAATAGTGGAATAGACTGCCTCAGAAGCTGGCAGATTCTCCATCTTTGGAGATCTTTAAAGAGAGGTTGGATGGGAATCTTTCAAGAGTGCTTTCACTGTATATTCCTGCATGACAGAGGGTTGGCCCTTGTCATTGCTTCCAGCTCTGTTATTCTATGGTCTTATTTAGCTCCAGAACATCAGGGAAAATCCCTAGTACCTAGGCATCATCACCTGATGCTCTACTGAAGACCTAGGAGGGAAAATCTCTTACTATAATGGATTTGCAAGTTTTCTGGCATCATGTTTGGAGTACCTTTGTGCTGGAACCAGTGTTTGATGAATGCCAATTACTGCATGATGTATTTTCCCCTGAAGACTTTGAAAGATCTCATCAAGCCTTAAAGCATCTGCAATGTCTGGAGCAAGTGAAAGTCTTGTAGAAATCAGAGTTGAGATCATTTACTTCCCTCCGTTTCCTATCTTGAGATAAAGAGATAGTTCTGTTTAAATTTGGTTTCTATCGGAATAGTTGGTAGATAATCACCAAAATCTGGAGACAGAAAAAGGAATGTTAGCATAGGATAGGTGTAGCTGCTGGCGTGGAAATCACAAGGATTCCCTATGCACTCTTTCTGTGAGAAACTGCATAATATTTTCTGAGCACGGAGTTAAAATCTTACACTCTTCTACTAAACTCCAGAAGAAGCCTAGTGAATAATTACTGGGAATGCTTTAATCAGTGTTAAGCAATACTGTAAAAGCAGATTTAATAGACTGCATTCTAGCAAACATTGGATATCAGGAGGTTTCAGTAAAGATCACTATAACCTGTACCTTCTATTCTCTACAATTTACAAAAATATTAATCTCATCTGGAAAATGAATCTATTTCTCACACTATGTTGTCCTACTGAAGCCACTTTCCTAGAGAATAGGGAATAACTGTGAAGCCCCTATATACTTTCTAGGTCTGTATCTAAACCATTAGCATTAGTGATACTGGCTTCCACTAACACTGTACAAAATATATCTTGTCCTTTTAAAGACACCAATGAGAGTCATCTACTATGGACAAAAAAAATCATTCACTAAAGAGGTAGAATAATCCAGAGATAACTCAGAAGGTGAGTGTAACACCTTTACCATACTCACAAGAGTTGCAATTCAGTTTTAGAATGAGCAGCAAGAGTTTTTCTGTTTTTATTTCAACCCAAGCTGGAGTGGGCTTAATATTTGTAATGCCGGGATGTTCAGCCAAACCAGAACAAATGGTAATTTTAGTGTGTTGCTCTATATGCACTGCTCCTCTAGTGAGCTGTTGATAGAGCTGACACTGGTAGGAGACAGAAACCACAGATTAATTCAACTCTTGACAGTGGTATGATTGATTATACTTAGAAAAATCTTAGCAAAATAACAGTTACCAGTGACAACACTTAACAGTCCATAAAATGTAGTTCTTCTGTACTGTTTCCTGTGGAGAACAGTAATTTGAAGGTACAATCACCAAGTTTTAAAAAATGGACTTAGAATGTGCATTTTCTTCAGAAAAGGACCAAACTTTGTTAAATAAAGATCCAACAAGGTTGGTGTCCAAAGACAGGAGTGGGAGAACCCCATGTTTCTAGAGATGTATCAGTTTTGAGATTCAAGGCATCAACCATGTTTGTAGCTCCCTCTGATGACCACAGAACTTCGCACAGTTTTATTTTTGTTCATGCATTCAACTGACAGCTGACTGGTTATATCCTAATTGTTTCCAAGAGAGGTCAGCAAAGGTTTCCTTTAAAAAAAGTCTGAAAAGTCTTAACACAACACATTCACTCACATATACACACAAGTGTGCACGCACAGACGCTCGCACACACACCCTCTTGCGCACATGTTGATTTATGGAAACAATTATGATTCTGTTGCAGTCTTTCTGAGTTAGGAAAGTTTGTAGCTACAGTAAAGCGTCTCATGTTGCCAAAGGCAGACAACAGAAATGAAATACTTGTGTGTCCAGCTGTTATCAACAAGAGCAAGTAAGTCATTTGTCTTCTTTAAAACTCCTTAAAAAGATTTCTTAGCTGCTAACAGCATTTTCTGTCCTCATGGCTCTATAGTATCTGAAGCAATGCTCTTGACATTTTCTTATGGGGCAGTGGCAATGGAATTGCATATGTATATGCAAAAATAGAGCTCAGTGTAGTTCTATTAACCTGACAATTAAAGCTATGACGACGGGGTGAACATTTAGGAAAATAATTCCTAAAAGAGATTATGAAGCAATCAAGTGAAAGAGAATGCAACACGGTTTTCTAGAGAAAAGTTTGGTAATTTAGCTGATTCATCAGACACACTACTGCAAAATAGGAGAAAGCAGGGTTGCGTATCAAACTTTAAAATGCTATGTTAATGCCAGAAACCCTTGCTAAGATGTATGTGTTAACTTTTTGTCGTCGTTGCTTTCCTACTGCTTTACTCCCACAGCATAAATGATAGTTTCTTTGCTTATGTAATGCCTATAAAATTTTATGCATACCACTTTCCTCATGGATCTTTTGCTTTCAGCACAAACAGTGAATACAAGTAGCAAAGGAGGTCACAGCAGCTGAGCCTATTACTACCTGTTTCTTTAAAGGACATCCCGGCTGGATACATATTTAAAAGGTCAATTATCTTTGGTAACCTGTATTTTAAAAGAAGTCAGGAGGACTGGAACTCTGGGAGCAGTTGCTGGTTAAATCGCTTTACAATTCAAGAGAAAGGCAGACGACAGGTCAACGAACCACTGAAGACGGATTTTTCTCATTATGTTGTTCATGAGCACCCAGGTCACTGCACTATAATGCACAAATGGATATTGACATGGATCCTGCCAACTTTGCTCTACAGATCATACTTTTACATTATCTTCCTCATGGGTGTTATATCATTAGCTTGCAATGACATGAACCCAGAGCAAATGGCTACAAATGTGAACTGTTCCTCCCCTGAGCGACATACCAGAAGTTATGATTATATGGAAGGGGGGAATGTAAGAGTGAGAAGACTTTTCTCTGGAACTCAGTGGTATATCAAGATTGATAAGAGAGGCAAAATAAAAGGAATACAGGAGCGGAACAGCAATTACAGTAAGTAATTTCTCTTTTGCAAGAAGGATCAAAGTTTTGCAACCATATGTATCATAAAAAAACCTGTTAAAGTGTGATAACTTATATTGCTCTAGTAATTTTAGAGCATACTGATCATGCTATCAGCCACATGACTTTCCGTTAATCATACTACTGGACATTTGGTACTGATTTTGAAATGTATCATTTTAAATAATATGTTTCCAGTAAGTTGTAGATCAGCTAATGTAGTACTTGCAGCTGGCAAATATTAGCAGAGAAAACAAGTGAATTAAGATTATTAACTATCATTGCCTCAGATCACAAAGCTATGAACTCATAAAATATGCTTGTAGTAGAGAAACCACTTGTAAGCATATCGGTCATATCATGAGTTTACACATCACAAATGTATGAGGAGATAATGATGAAAAATATCTGCAAAAGCTAGCCTGAACAATCCTGGAATGAAGAATCCTCATTATTTCACAGTTCTTTATTAGCATAGTGATAATAAAAACACTGTTCTTTTCCATTCTACCCATTCTTTTTTTTTTAAATCTATGTAATTTAATAGGGGAATTTAATGATTTATGATACTACAAGAGACTGTTTTAATGTCAAAAGTAGATTCACTTTTCTTAATTTTTTTCATCTGTCTCTATTTTAAATGTATTAGAGGATTTATTGTTACAAATTTGATGGTAGCATGTGATTCTGCACAGGTATGTACCATCTGAACACTCATAATTATCCACTAGAATATAGTTTTCAGTGCTGCAGAAAATGGCAAAGGAAAAGTGTCAATCAGCAATTCTGATTTGTAGCACATGGTGGCTTGTCATAGTTGAAGGTTCTAGTTGGTCTACTAAATTCTGTATCCAAAAAGTTATGTTGTCAGTCACAACTTGCTGTAATGCAAGATTTGCCTGTATTTTAAAACAGATTTCTGTATTAATCTGTTATTATTGCAGTTACCTGTTCTCGTGTATCTTCAAGTCATTTCCTACTTATGGCGACCTTAAGGAAAACCTATGATAAGGTTTTCTTAGCAAGATTTGTTCAAGGGTGGGGTTGCCTTAGGCTGAGATCGTGTGGCTTACCCAAGAGTTTCTATAACCAAGGTGGGATTCAAACCCTGGTCTCTACAGTTATAGTCCAACATACATCAACATAAAAACCTAAAAGCATCTAAAGGTTCAAGCCTCATTTCAGGTAGTCTTCCACCTATATGCCAAAATGAAGTAAAAAAATGGAAAACTTTTCATTTTACTTTTATATAAAACAATTTATCTCTAATTTCTGCAAGGCAGGAAAAATGATAGAGGAGTTTCATAAATTCCTTAACTGTAGCCTATTTCTCTAGATGGGATCCTAGCACCTCACACTGACCAATAATGATAGAACATACTTTTCTTTCAATAGCACTTAAATACATGTATTTGTTTTTAAAAAGTTTCCCTATTACACAAACGTTTGAGTCTGGAATAGATGCTTTTAAACGAAGAGGACAAACAGTTCAGTGACAGAATTAGAAGCCATAGGAGGTAAAAGGATTGCATACTGTGCAGCAGTTTATGAACACATGTAGCAAAGACTTAATTTAAAGCAAATTAAAACTGAACTTATGTACAGGATTACTCACTTAAATTGCATTGTATATAATAAATTGCATTGCATATAACTTACAATTTTCTTTGAAACATCCAAATAGTAGACAAACAGTTGAAAAATAAATGCCATATTTATTATCTCAACCAGATAGGATATCTGGGTAAGTTTTCATCACACCTAGTTTAATGAGTCTTATTCATTGAATTAATTTGGTTTATCTTGTGCTGGATTCCTCCTATCAAATATATAGCAACAGTCATATTGATTTCAGTAAGCCTAATTCAGAATTAGCATTTGGAAGCAAAGCCATTTCACCTGTCAGAGGTGCTTTGAGGAGCATCCCTTTTCACATCAGTGAATGGTTACTACTGTGCTAGCAAAAAGAAAGTTTGCCTCTCCATTTAAGATGGAAGCAAAAAAGGTGTTATCTTCCAGATGTTGTTGGAACTATAACTCCTATCACCCCACCTTGTTGCTTTAGAGTGATGAGATCTGTAGTCCAACAACAGGTGGAGGGCCATGTGTTCTCCACCCATGCTTTAAGACACATGGAAGTCTTTATATGAATTGGGACTGCTGGAATGCCACTGAATAAAGATAAAGAAGGCTCCTTGGTATTGTTAATCTGGAAAAAATGCCTTTTGAGATGATGACTTCTCCATCTGCCAACGTATTCCCTGAAAGCCACAAAAACCATGTCACAGCAGATTCACACCATTTTTATTGAACCCAGATGCCCATACTCTTTCTTTACTCTCTAAATCTAACTGAAAAGAGAAATCATGATAATGATCCATCCATTATCTTATTCTGTTTTATTCTCTAAATCTGTCTGAAAATAGAAATTTGTAATTTTATTTTAATTCACTTCCAGGTTGATCATAGCCAAATATGCTTACATGGGAAGATATCAGAGTGTGTGTATAGGTAAAAGATGTCATAGCTAGAAAACAACTATTAATGAATGAAAATAAATGTTCTCCTACTGCAGCTGTTGTATTAACAAGAAAGCATCCTGCTCTTACAGCTACAGAGGCATCTCATGGGAAACAAATGGAACAGACCTATCTAACTTTGCTCCATTTCTCAAACTCAGTTCCTGTGCTGTATTCTTGCTACCAAATTTGGCATTGAGCAATAGCACTTAGGGGCCAACTCCTTAAGTGCAAATGTGTACAAAGGAACTCCAGCACTTTTCTTTTAAAAAAAATGCAGATGCAATGAAGACATGAGTAACCTTTTCTTCTCCACTTTTTTCTCTACCTCAGTTCACCACCCTATCACTTTCCACTTACAGGGCTCAACAGTGCAATCAATGTTGCTGCATTTTGTGCTATACGTGTGTGACAGAGTTGAACTATTTGATGTGGCCAACATGAAATATAGAATCAATGGGTGGATAATGCTTTACTCAACTGTTTGACCCATTGTCCTTCTGGTTAAAATGCCTTCTGAAGATGTTTTATTTTTGGATAAGTAAAATGTTGGGATTATGCTACATGCTTTGTGCTTAAGCTGTATTTTAGGATTGCCAGGTAAAATATACAGCCTTTAATGGCTGTGTAGAAAAGGAAATTTCAGCTAATGTTGCTGGTCATGCAAGCAGCCTCTGCTGAACTCTCCTTTTTCCTCACATAGTCCTTAGTTTTACAACCATGAAGCCTTCTCACTATTAAATCTCGAACATTCTAGCAAAATATCACTACACTAGTAAAAGTATAGGAATGTAGAAAGTAGTCTTATAGTGAGTCAGCCTTCTGGTCTATGCATCCCAGGGCAGGCATACCTCAGTTAACAAAGCCTCTGACAAAGAATCCCCCTTTCACAAAGTCTTTTTATTTCTCCCCCAGCCCTCAACTTTTCTTCCGTGTGCTCTATCTAGCTGGAAGTCTTTTAGCAGCATCAGCACTGGAAGTAAAGGAGGGCTTGAGAAACAAGGCTATTTGGTGGCAGTTGCAGCAGTGTGTCTGAAGTAAACAATTCAATAAAGTTTGAGCTTGGAAAGAATTGGCTGATCCTACTGTAGCTAACTGTTCCTGCCTATAACAGGCAAGGTGAACTGTAGCTGCCTTCAGAATCCCTTACTATGCATTCGTGAACAGCAAAACAGAGAGAAAAAAGGACAGAAGATAAGCCTGTCACACCAGTTCTCCCCTGTTAGGAAAGATCTAGAAGTCTGATCACCAAATGGAAATCATAAGAAAAGTGGAGGCTGGTAAAAAAATTTTTTAAAAAAAGCCTCCTCAATACATTTTGGAATACACTTCAAGTGACCCCTAGAAGGTTCAAAAATTTTTGTATGTGTTCATCTGTGGTTTGTTTGACCTGCTTGTTTCCTTTCAACCATGTATCTTGTTAGTTTTGGATAAAATGTTTGTTGAAACATGTTAGATTTTGTGTGCGTGTGTGCACGCACATGTGTTTGGTGTAGAAACCTATTCTCATTCTTTTCATGTCATTGCTACCTCTGGTACCAAATTTTCTGTCACAGAAGGAATGCCTAGGAACACATCTACTTCATCAACTAAGGTACACCTCCTGTACCGTCAACTTTGACTGGGACAAGCTCCCAAAAGTTTCAGGCAGGATTTTTCCCTCGTCCTATCTGCATATACCTGATATTTCCTTATGATCTTCCATCCAATGACTAACCAGTCCTGACCCTACTTAGCTTCCAAACTGAGACAACACTGGATAAGTTCAGGATGTCTGAGCTTTGCTGATTTCAGCCTGAACAGTGTACATCTATACCCTTTTATAGCCTCCATCACAATAAAAAGCGGGCTTCCTTTCCATTTTTAAATATTTGATTAGATCTAACAGCTGATCATCTCCTACCTGTGAAACTTTACTCCATGGTCTAGTTCTGTTTCCTGCTTCCATTACTAAAGCCTCTTCTATTAATCTCAGCTGTTAAATCTAAATCTATCCAGAACTCTCCTGCCAAAATCAGTCCACCGAGAACATGTGACATCTGTCACTAAATCCCTTCATTGTCTTTCTATTCATTGCTGCATCAAGGCAAAAGTAAGAATTCCTTATTCTTACATTCAAAGCCTCCCTTAGCCATATCCAATTGCTGGGATACACTTTTCTCTGGCTCCTCAATTCTCTGCTCTCCAAAGCAATCCTGTTCCCTTAACCTGTTCTCTTTTGCTGCTGGTATCTGAATATGCCCCACTGAACACTCAGATTATGCTACTTCATCCACTTCCTTCAAATGTCTCCTTAAAATGCATCCACTTCACAAGGATGCTTGTCAAACCCCTCCCAGTCTTCATCTCCTTCTCAGACTAAATATGTAGACATTGTAATTAAATGTGTGCACATTTTCCTGTTACTCTCCATGCAGCACTCATCTTTCTCTAAGATCTCCCTTTCTGCTGAAACATATAGAATCATCCTTTTCCCCACAACTTCATATGGGTCTCAGCAATCAGATTTGCAAAGTAAGTTCATCTCTACCATTTTACAATCTGTCAAAAATTACCATAAAGGCAAAGTATGTATGTGAAAAAAATAATGTGCTATGACAACAGATGACTTTCACTACTTGGGGCAGCAACTCTACCCCCTTCCTCCCCAAATTGACTCTAACTTTGTAAGTTCCTGGGCACAGATGCTGTCTTCTTTTGCTTGTGTGGTGGCGTTTCTTTGTTAATACAATTAACCCATGTACGGGGAAGGAAGTTTTAGTTCAGATAAACATTTTAAGAGGTTAGGGCTTTCCTCCCTCCCTGGGGCTATCTTTTCTGTAGGCAACTTGATGGGGCATCCTCTTTATTTACTTATAGTACTTATTTACTTATAGATGTTCTGTTTAGACCAATGTGGCTCTCTAGATGTTGGAGGGACAAAGTGCAGCCCTCTACATGTCCACCAGCAAAGGTAACGATGAAGAAATCTGGGAAAACCAGCACAGCAATATCCAGAAGGCTAAATTTTTGCCCACCCTGGTTTAGAGAAGTCTGCTGGGGAGCAAGGTCTTATAAAACTTGGCAACCATATTATTCTGTATTGCCTAGTTGAACTAACTTCCAGCCTTCTCTAATAATACAAATCACAAATGAAATATGTTCTAAAATACTCAACATAAGTTTACAGTATGATCATTTTACAACCCATAGGAAATGTAAAAATGCAGTTGTGTCCTCAAGTGAAAGCTCCAGTGGCACAGTCATGCAGTTTCTAGGGTGTGTGTATGTCTGGGTGCACACATGCACCCATGCCCACACATGCTCAAGTCACCTGTCCAATTATAGCAACTCCATCAATTTCATAGGGTTTTCATAGGCAAGGAATACTTGGAGGTGTTTGTTTCCAGTTCCTACCTCTGAACTATAGCCCACAGCACCTGTTATAATCCTACCCAAGTATTAACCTACTTAGTTTCTAAGACCAGATGAGATCTAGTGCCTTTACGGTATTTAGGTAGTTAGCAACATTAAATTACTGCAGTGAAGCCAGTTGGTCTGACCAGAGCTGGGAAAAATTAGTGTTAAAGCAAAGGCCTTACATTAATTCAAACATTAATTCTAATTGAAAATTAACGTAATTCTAAGCTGCATCAACAGAAACATAGCATTCAGTTCAAGGGGAGGAAGCGTATTGCCCTGTTCTGCTCGGTTCTGTTACTCTATTTCAGTTGGAGCGCTGTGTCTACTTCTGGACACCACTGTTTAATAATGATATTGACAACTGGAATGTATCCAGAGGAGGACAACAAACATAGAAACGAGTCAGGAAGCTAAGCCCTGTGAGAGAGAGATGAGTATGTTTAGTTTGGAGAAGACTGAGAGTTGATACGCTAAGGAAGACAAGGCATTTTCTGTTGCTCTGGGGGACAGGACTCAAGCCAATAGATTAAAATTACAAGAAAAGAAATCATGACTCAACTATAGGAAGAACTTCCTGACAAAAAGAGTTGTTCAACAATGGGACAGACTACTGTGGACAGGGGTGGTTTCCTTTTGCTGGACATGTTTAAACAGAGGTTGGTTGATCAGCTCACAGTGACACTTTAGCTATGGATTTCTGTATAAGCACAACTTCCAACTCTACATTTCTATTATTCTATCATTTGTTAACATTAATTGTTTTGGGGATAAACAGTTAATTCATTTGCTAACTATTATTAATGTATTAATGGCTTTTTATCTTTAAATTATAAATTAAATTAAAATTATTAAAAATGGCCAACTCCCTATAACCCCCAATGGCAACTAATTAAAATAACAGGAAGCTTAATCATTACTCAAGCTGCTGATACTGCTGATTTTAAAACAAAACAATGACTTAATTATGAGAAATGACAAGGAATTAAGAGGCAATGGATCAATTTTAAATGAATTAGAAGCTCTGGATCAGATGCACCTGAAGAAGTGGAATATGCTCTATGAAAACTTACACCAAATACAATGTGTTTGTTGTTAAGACAAAACAAACCTAATTCAAAACACCTCTACTGGTATGGCTGACTCTAACACTGGCATGACATCTCTGTAGTGTTATTAAAATATAAAATACATATTGTATGATGCAGCTATAGTACCTCACTCTATGAGCATATTTAGCATTTGGATGCAACTTCCACATTCTAAAACAAGTAGATGAGAATGGTTTGTTATAACGTCATTCCAAAGCACATCACAATACCCTGTTCCCAAGACACCTCTGGCAGTTGCTTTTGGTTATTGCTTTAGGTGAACACAAATACAACACTATAAGCTTCACATAAAAGTGGTTTGAGCAGTTTGTGACCCTCCTAAGGTGGGGATGGCTTTTAAAATTAGGTATGGCAAAGGCTGGCCATTGAGGAATTACTAAACCTCTTGGGTCTGATGGATGCTTATAACTGCAAAACAGGCTAGTTGTCAAACACCTGTGAGATACATGGCAGGTGGGCTGCACTAATTCAACCAATATAGCACAGGTTATGCTGGTTTGCATGAGAAAAATGCATAACTATGGAGATGGTCTTCTGTTTTGAAGCAACCTTTTTGTCATTTCCCCAATGATGGCTCCATGTTGAGCAGAATGCTGCAAATGGGCCCTTTTTTTCTTGCCATGGTTGCTCATTAACTTCTGAGCCCAGTTCACATAACTGTCCACAAGGAAAATGCAAGGCAAATGGAGGCTGTCACTCTATCTTTTCACGGTCTCAAGGTCTGTTCCTATCATTAGGCCAGTTAAGATGGCTGCCTCAGACCACGGATTATGAGAGCACAGAATAGCAGCATGCACTTGGAAAACTCAGCTGTGCATACCATACAGCCTGTTGCGCATTCATCCAAGCTAGTCTGGTGATTTCAGGTTTGGGGTAAGATGCTGATCTCTACTGGTACTGACATACCGTATTTGCCAGTGTATAAGACACATCAATGTATAAGATGCACTCCATTTATACACTTGCAAATACTATTTGCCAGCATATAAGACATACTGGTGTATAAAATGCACCCCATTTTCCAACAGTATTTTTCAGGAAAAAAAGTGAGTCTTATATGACAGCAAATACAGTACATTAAACTCCCAGTCCGTTCAGTTATTATACACAGAATGGGAAGGAGAGTACCATCTTGTCCTTCAAGCACCAAAATTTCTGGCTTGAAGGAGGCAGATAAACAGAGCAAAAACAAGGAGCATAACATCAAGGCTAGGAAGCTCTAGGAATCAACAGAGAGCCCTGCACAGAGATGTAGAACTTATCAGATGCTTAAAAGATGTTGGTACCTGTTCTGTTTTCTCTGACAAACAAACAAAAACCAGCCAACATCCAGAAAGTATTACAAGATATTAGAAGTAACTCATTTTAGTGAACAAAATGTTGAAACAAGAGCCTACCCTCAACTATTTAATCCTTACTTCTAACCATCTTAGCTAGTATGGTAGAAATAGGTGCTAGTAGAAATCTTTCTAACTGAAGTCATTCAGGACAATTTACAGAAACCAATTTTACTGCTTCAGTCTTGTATTCTAAGTGAACAAGGCTGAAAGTGTGACATCATCATTATCGCCATGTCTGGATTTTCTCATGATTAATGTTACAGATTCCTAAAGCTGGAACATGTGTGTGGTTTCTGTTTTCACTTAAATCTGTGCTGCACCAAGCAGACTGTAAGAGTACGGAACAGCATGGAATTTACACATGACGAAACTATGCACTCAGGATTTCACAGCAACATAAAAATAGATGGTCAAACCACTAATATATACAATGAGCTCCGTGAAAGTGCCCTTACTCCTATTCCATCTAAGTATTACACAAACAGGTAACAAGCAAAGATAGTATTATCTCATTTAAATACTTGATGGTTCAATATAACAATCAGGACACATTGCAAAATAAAGAATATTGGAATACACATGTCTTTTCAAATTGGTCAATATATTAGTGTAATAGCCCATCAAAATTAAGTTCTAGAATATCCTGTTTTTAATACCTATTCTATTAAACCACAATAGAAATTACATCCAGCTAAATATAGAATCCATATTTTTGTGGACTTTCATTTCAAAACTATATACATCACATATTCATACAACTCAGTGCAAAGAAAAACAGAAGAAAAGGAAATGGCATTGTCATCAGACTTGATGATGACAGGCCCTTTGTTTTACTAATCATATGTGGGTCTAATTTTCTATATTCCTTTGGAACAATGAAACATCCATAAACTATGTTAAGTAACATTTAATACTAGGCCTTTTAATGTTGTATTGATTTTAAATAAAAATGTATTTTTAGATGTAAAAGTTGCCATGATTTGGGTAGTGGTGGTAGAAAGTTTCTGTTCATGTAAAAATTCTGCTTTCCACTTTTGAATATTTTATACTTATTTAAATAATTGCTTCCACTCTTTTTTTAAGAAGGAAAAGGTTGTGTGTGGCACTGCCAGTAAGTTATCACACTAAACATGATGCTCCTAGCAGATCAGAAATCATGGTGAACACGGCAATGTTATGTAATAATACCATCTAACAGTTACCGCCCAGGATGAACATATCCATGGCAGCATAATAAGCACAGCAAATAGTTTAGTTTTGCTGGCTAGTAAGTGAGTTATCAAGTGAGTAAAGTAAGTGAGTTATCAAGCCACTAGCAGGCCACAGATGTGGCCAGTAGGCTGCAGAAGGCTGCCTGGTTTATTTCGTTACAAGCATATGTTCTACCCACATAGATCCTAACCATAACTGATAAGAAGGATGGATAAGAAAGAGGCTGGTGCGACCCAGAGGGAGACTCTAGAAGCCCAGCTGCCTTTTGCTGTGGCAGCACCAATATTTTCCCCTGACTAGCATGCCACACAAAGGCTGTTGCATTGCTCTGATGGAAACTGATCTGATCCCAACTTTGCTCAGCATTGCATATTTTTTAATTAAGACATAGAAGCCATGCTGATTAGCCAACTAATCTAGTTAAGGGATGGGTTAAGGTTTTTGGGAGGGAGGGCAAATAAATGCTTCTGTACCAGAAATATGATGGATTGCACTTTGGTCTGCTGCTGGTCCATAAGATAAGAACATGCAGCTCAAAACAATACCACTGGGTAGTAACAAACAGTTCTCAGACTGAAACACAAGTGGTGGGTATACATAAATGGCCATAGCAGCTCTCATTTAGTACTGGAAGCTCAACATCCTTTGTAAAAATTAAAATTTAACACTGATCATCTCATGGGAATATTTAAACCCCAGAAACATAGTTATGCAGCGTATATAAATTAAACTTTGACAAATTTCAGTCTCAGGTCCTTTCTGCAGCACCCTCCCATCTCTCTATGGGGATGGGAGAAGGACGGGACTGTGACAATACTTCTGCATAACATTGTCACGGTCTCATCCTTTTCCCATCCCCAGATGGCCTGACTGCGGGTTAAATCATTGATGGATTTTCTTCATCAATGACATGCAACTGTGTCACCATCTCGCATTTATCTATCCTGTGGAAGCCCCGGGAATACAATGACTGTGCTTCCTGAGCCAGTGCAACCTGGGAAAGTACCTGGCTGTGCTGTGGAAGGAAGAGGAGTGGCAATCATGCTTCCCTCCGCAGGGAGCCAGCTGGGGCAGAGGGGAGAGCTCCTGTCATGTTCCCCTCCTGGCAGAACCACTGCCAGGATCCCCAATGGACAACTTTGTCAAAATATAGGGTGTGAAAAGGCCTCAGTGATGCATTTAATTCTTAGACTGACATCAGCAAGAATGACTGCTTTTCCTAGCTGGGCTTCTTCTTGGACAGCAGGTTGGTATCTAAAGAATGAACATGATGAATTATGATACAGCAGGACATTAAGAGCCAAAAGAAACCCCATAGTGGCTGACAAAAATAATTGATCTTCAGCTTGGAAACTGACGCATGGAATCAGAGCCAAAACCTATTCTCATTGATTGAAACAGATAAGAGACAAACCCATGATTCATTTATTTTTGCCTTTCTTTCTTCTTCCTGCCTTCACTGAAATGAAATAATCTCTCTCTAGCAAATTATAATGTGTCTTCTTCCATTCATACAAACTGTCCTTTCTTCCTACCCTTGGATGCCCAGCTTCAGCATTTTGATGTGGTTTCTTAAGTCATAGGTCTTGGTTATGCTGGAATGAGGAAACTGTTGTGTAATCTCAATACTATAAACCAGGTTAATGAACTACAGTCAGCCATGACTTGTAAGATCTAAATTTTACATCTTATTTTTATCTAGGTGTCTGTTCGAGTTAGGCAGCACCCAATCTTTCTAACATAATTTTCAGCACCGTACAAGCAAAAGAATGGATACAATGCACTGGCTATGGTGTTGGCCACATATTTGAAGTCCCTATTCAAAGGTCATATCACCCATGAATATACTAAACAGTGAGGCAAGCTAGCAGTTCCCAGATTGTGCTCTCCATTTGCAATATGGGATAGTAACCCTGATCTGCATGCACATCTGATAAAGGAATTATACAAAAGGGATGTGTTAAAATCCTCAAAAAGTTATATACAGCATGCTGTAAAAACCAAACCATTTTACTCTGAAGGTCTCCATGTATAGTGTTAACTAATATTGTAATTAATAGTTAATAAAATTATTAAATATTAGCACTAATTAGTATTAATATTGATTTGGTTTTATTGCTATCACCAACACCATCATCATTGTTTTTTTGGCATGGTTGTTAACTTTTTTATATCCCATCTTCTCCCTAAAAGCAGAACTCAAGTCAGCTTTATTGATTATACACATACATCCTTTGTGGTCTGGTAAATGCTCAAAATTCTGAAGTATGTTTCCACAGTATAATTTTGCTTTCATCTGTATTTTGAAACATGTTAAAACCATTTTGTTTGGCATGATTCTTGGTGGTCTTGTCCAGACAAATAAAAACATAGATTCTACTCACTTGAACAGTTACATTATTATGTTTGTATTTCTAAGTACGGATACCCACTCCCAATGTACAAACTGTTTAATTGATAGTTTTGCTGTCAAAACTAGAGCTTTGCTTCACCACTACAACTAATTTAGTCAACTAAAAGACTTTATATCACTTGCTTGCAGTTTGTGCATAATTATCAAGTATATAATTAACTAGTACTAGAAATTATATGTGACAGTATGTCCTTTGACTAAATTTAATTACAGTGGTCTCAGAATAGTAAAACCGAGGCAGGGGTGATCTGGCTATCTTAAGAAAAATGATATGAACCCTATCTAACATAAATGAAAGATTCACAGTAAAAAGAGGCAACAGAGGACAATTTTTGTACTTGCTGTATTCTTAGGCTGTGAAGGTTTCATAATAACATGACATCATTCATATGCATGGAAAATCTTTTTTTGTGTAACAAATGGTGCTGAAAACTTGGAAATGGTTATTCACAGATGTGGCTGACAACTGCACGCACAATTCAAAGAAAGGCAGTGAAAACAATAATGAACTTAATATGTCTTATTGATCTGTTATGTTCCAAAGTTTGTGACACTAAACTTTTTTATAAAAATAGATAGATAGATAGATAGATAGATAGATAGATAGATAGATATAGATATAGATACATAGATATTTGAATAAAAGAAAATTAAAAAATCCTTCCCCGCTTCCAAGCATTCTTTTTTCCGATTGAGTCTGTGTTTACATTCCTTACATACATTATTTCTGTTTAACAAATAAACTTACACTATTACATTTAACATTGTTACATTACAACTTATGTTTTATCTATTACATCATTAGTTTACATTACCAACAATCTTTCTTTACTCCTTCCTTTTCTTATTCTTTTATCTAATCCAGAATTTCTGGCCATTCTCTTTCAAAGTTCTGGATTGGCTTATATCCAGAACTTTTAATTTCCATTCTTTTATATCAATATAGTTTCTTTCTTTTCAATATTGTGCATATGTCAGTCTTGCGGCAGTTATGAGATATAACAATGTCTTCTGATGAAATCTTATTTCTCTTTGTTGTCCTAACATACTTAACAAATAGAATTCAGGCTTCATTTCAAAGTTTAAACTGTACATTCTTTGAATTTCATTATGTATTCCCTTCCAAAATTTTCTTGCTACCTTACAGGTCCACCACATATGAAAAAAAGGATCCCTCCTTTTCATCACATTTCCAACATTTTCCATTCCCATTTTTTGTTATTTTTTTCAACCTTTCAGGTGTCATGTACCATCTATGCAACATTTTATAAAAATTCTGCCTTAATTTTAAACTTGGTGTAAATTTTACATCTGTTTTCCATGCCCTCAGCCATATATCCAAATCAACTGGATGTCCAATATTTTGAGCCCATCTGACCATATTATCTTTAACAATCTCTGGTTCCATTTCTCTTTGCAACAATATTTTATAAAATCTAGAGATTCTCTTTTTCTGGTCCTCCTTCATCAGTACATCTAATTCATTTTCATTTCTTTCAAACCCATATAATTTTTGATCCATTTTGAATCTCTCTTTTAATTGTCTCCATGGGAACAAATTAAATTCATGTACTAACTCTTTTAATTCATCTTCTGTACACACTCTTAATTTATCTCCATCCCATTCAACAACTCTTGATATGTCAATAAATTCCCTTGTTTTGTTGGGGCAATTTTAAAAGTCTCTCGAGGTGAGGTCCACAATGGAAGTCTTCTATAAAATTTATGCTTTATTTGTAACCACATTTTCAATAAAGTCTTTCGGAATGATTATTAAAATCATTATTTACAATTGCTTTATCGTAACATAGGTATCTGTGCCATCCGAATCTATTATTTATTCTTTCCACTTATTTTACTGTTGTATTCTCCACTTGCATCCAGTCTTTTATTATTTCTAAACAACATGCTTGATAGTAGATTTTCAACGATGATACCTCAAAACCTCCTCTCTCCTTTGTATCTTGTAATGTTTTGAATCTTATCCTTGGTTTCTTTCCCTGTCAAATAAATTTCTGCAGTTCTTTTTCCCATTCTTTCCTTTCTTATTATTGGTAAATTTTGGAAAAGGAACATTAGCTTGGGTAATAAGGATATTTTAAATGCATTTATTCTTCCTAGGAGAGACAAATTCATATACATCCATTTTTCCATTTTGCTTTGGATCTCCCTCCATGTCTTCAGATAGTTATTATCATAATTCTTGATTTTTATTTGTTATTATTATTCCCAAATATTTTATCTTGGGTATCACCACTATATTTGCTTCTCCCCATGACTGTGGTTTCCCATATTTCTCTACTTCTTGTAAGGGTGCCTGATATGGAAGAATTATTTCTTTTACAAATCTTTTGTAATAGAGTGCAGTAAATCCATCTGGCCCTGGTGCCTTATCCATTTTCAATTCTCTTATTGCCTCTTCTATTTCTGTTAGTGTTATTGGTTTGTTTAGCTGTTCCTGTTTCTCTGGTAATATTTTTGGAATCTTTATCTTATTAACAAATTCCTTCCACTTTCCTTCTATTCAATGATGGAGAATGTTTTCTTGAAATAGTTTTTCAAAATATTCTTTAAATTTCTGTTTTATTTTTCCATGTTGTCTTCTTCCCATTTTTCAATTCAGCTATTATATTTCTTTCTCTCTTCTTTAGCTTATATGCTAACCATTTCCCAATCTTATTTGCCTGTTCAAATTGGATTAATTTCAAATATTTCATCTTCTTCTCTATTTCTTCTTGTGAATTCAACGTTATCTCTTTTTGTATTTTCTTTATTTCCACTTGTATTGATTTCTTTGTTGGGTTTTCCCTAAATTCTTTTTCTTTTTCTTGAAGTTTTATTATCAATTCTTGATATTTCTGTTGCTTTTTCCTATTTTGGATTTGTCTTTTTTGGATAAAGAAGCCTCTCATTACTGCTTTAGATGCATCCCAGACTGTCTTCATCTTCATATTCCCTTTTGCATTTTCCCTAAAATAGTTTTTCAAAGTTTCTTTTGCTTGTTGTGACACTAAACTTTTAAAAGCGTGAAAATTAAGCTGGTATATTGAATGGTTCAGGTTGTTCGGTGAAAAAGGAGGTAAAATCATTCAAAAAGGTAGAAACTTCAGCCCTTTTCCTCTCTAATAGTCTCATGGCAGCTGGAGCCATCAGGCTACCAAGAGACTGATAGTGAGAAACACTATAATGTGTGATTGCACCTTTCTCAGTCACCATGACTTTTCTGCAAAAGCAAACAGCATGGATGGGAAGGAGAAACTTTTGTCATTAGTGCTATTCAAAACTCATGGCCATTTCTGCACTAGCCTGTTATAGTACTATGATTCCACTTTCAACATCCTATGGAATCCTAGGGTTTGCAGTTCTGAGAGGGGCGGCCTGGAAACTCCAGGATTCCATAGGATGTTGAAAGTGGTATCATAGCACTATAATAGGCTAGTGCAGAAATGGCCCAATACTCCTAGGATATTTCTGGACAGGAGGATGAAGATAAACAAATCAAAAATGAATCCAGGCAACAACGACACAGGTGCTGCCAATTGATCAGTCCCCAGATTCTGAAGGATGATTGCGATAAATGACTTTTTATCATTTAAAAGTAACAAACTGAAGGGTAGGGCTGCTTTGTCTTTGTTCCTGGATATCCAGGAAAATCAGTGCTTTGTTGTTGTGTGCCTTCAAGTCGTTTCTGACTTATGGTGACCCTTGTTACCCTGTTTTCTGGGGGTCCCGGGAGGCACACCTAAATGTGCTCTCAATTATTAGAAGATGGGGAAATTAGCCAAGAGCACACGTTAGCAGTGCGAGAGGCAGGGCAACGGAGCGGAATCTTTTACCTAATGTGTACGGGGTCAGGTCGAGTCAAGGAGCAAACAGGATTGAAATAATAATAGTGATCTTTATTAAAATACAGTCAAACAGTGTATGCAACACACTCACACAGAGAACTAAAGAAATAAAGGTTGGAGTGGGATAGAGGGAGTTTTAGAGGAGTTGTTGGTTTGGGTGATACTACACCTGTCCTGAAGCCTGGGTAGTCTGAAGATTGAGTTCGGAGATATGAAGTCTCAGTATGTGGGACTGAGGGGAAGGTTCGCTAAGCAAAGCGGCAGCAAGGTGGGATGGAAGTCAAGAGCGATCCAAAGAATCTCACAAAGTCAGGGGTTTATATAGGGGAAAATGTAGCCACAGACTAGTCCGTACTTGGGGAAAACAATGAGTTTCGGGCTGGAGACAAAGGCTCTGAAAGGTCAGAATTTAGCATGATTGAGTTAAGTTGAAATTGACAAAGGAATAGACAGTATGCAAACGCAGAGTGCTTGACAGATGAAGATTCTCCTAATCAAGCCTCCTGCTCGGGGCAGAGAGTTCTTTGTAAGTAATGTGTATACATAATAGAGTACATGTCTTTGAGGTCTCCTGAAGCAGCGGGACGGCTATTTCTGGCCAGCCTGTATTGTGTTGGAATATTACAGCGATTAGTGGCCGTGCCTGTCTGCGAGCTTGTCTGGGGGACCTCGCAGACACGTGGAGACGGATGGTAGAAGAAAGCTAAATTATTGATATCAAAGTGATATCTAACATCCCACAAATCTGGGCTAGCAACTGTAGTAACATGCTGCAGAAAACGTATCATGGGGCTTTCTGGGGCTGAGAGTATGTGACACACCCAAGGTCACTCAGTGGGATCCACAGTGCTAAATACTACCTGTTTCATTTACTATATAGGATCATGTGAGGTACTCTCACATGGTGAATATACTTCCGCAACTTTCAGGATTGATTGTTATAATGCAATACCCATAGGGCCTTTGAAGATACAGGCCATTTCCGCACTAGACCCTCAAAGGCCCCTCCCCAAACTGCAAACCCCAGGATGCCATAAGATGTTGAAAGTGGAGTAGTAGCGCTATAACAGTCTAGTGTGGAAATGGCCACAGTGGAAGCTTCAGTAGTGCAAAACATTGTAGCTCTCTTCCTAACATATGCTGACAATGATTGCCTGCCAGTTGCACTGGCTAATAATTTGCTTCTAGGCCCAATTCTACATGCTGGTTCTAAGCTTTAAACCCCTTTGTGGCACAAAATTAGGACAGAGGTGGGAATCGTGCAGGACCAAGTCCCCTTTTTTAACTTCCCAGTGATTGCCAGTGTCCTTTTTCAGTTTTTCATCACTGCCAAAGGAAGAGTGGGTTTACAGCTGCCAACGTGCTGGGAGCAAAAGCACTTTGGAGAAGTAACTGGGAAAACTGCTTATGCATTAGGCTCTTCTCTGTAACAGATTCTGTACTGTTTGGGCTCACTGAATCAGGTCTTGATCCACCAAATCTATTGCATGAGAATATGTATAGCTAGGAACATGGCTTTTGTAGTAGAGGTCTTACAAGTTACAAAATCATTTCCGTAATGATTTTTCTTCCCTTTGCATTTTGAAAAAAGCTGCAGAACCTTCCCTTCCCTTCCCTTTCGTTTGGTGAGATTCTGGTTAGTTTGCTTGACATGGTTTTTGTCAAGCTGGTGACTGTATTGTGTTTATTAGTTTTTACCGCCTGAAGTTTATTTAAACCAGTTTGGGAATAGGAAGCTATACTTTTGCATATTTTTATTAAACAAGCACATGGAAAAAAGAAAGGACTGCATTTCCCACTGTTACTCAGAAATGCCCTGCATACATCTCCACCACTGTGCATATTCGCTCAGGTTAATACACAGTAAGGAAACTGTGGCTATCCAGATGTTCTTGGACTTCAACTCTCACAGTTCTTTCTTGGCTATGGTCAAAGTGACTGGTAAATCAGAATGGCAAACCAAAAATTCCTGAACAGTTAAAGGTGGATAACTTTGCACTAGGAGTTCGCTCACCAAAATAGGCCATGTATACCTCTTTTTCTTCATCTAGTAATAAATTGTCAAATAAGCAGGATACTGAAACACAATTCAAAAGTATCTTCAGTGAAGAATATACTGCTAAAACTCAGTCCATATATAAAATTACCTAATACTCAGATAATCACATTTGGTAATTTGTATAGCGATACAATGGTGGTGAATGAGAGCCAGCATACTGTAGCAGTTTGACCATTGGACTATGACTCTGG
The DNA here is from genome assembly GCA_948474755.1 of Ctenosaura bakeri. NCBI lineage: Eukaryota > Metazoa > Chordata > Lepidosauria > Squamata > Iguanidae > Ctenosaura > Ctenosaura bakeri. The sequence continues at coordinate 112,876 of CAOLHI010001619.1, forward strand.
GGACCATGGCTTGAATTTCTGCTCAGCTATGGAAACCACTGGGTGACCTTGGGCATGTCACTCTCTTTCAGCCTCAGAGGAAGGCAAAGGCAAACCTTCGCTGAACAAATCCAGCCAAGAAAACAATGTGATAGATTCACTTTAGGGTCACTATAAGTTGGAAATGAATTTAAGGCACACAACAAGAATGTACAAGTGTATAAGTAGCAGTAAAAACTAAACTAAAGCACTGTATCGTAACCACATGGGCTTGAAGAATAAGTAATTGTGAATAGTTTCATTATCTTCTTCCATTAAATAAATTCCTTTGCTTATGAGATGAAGTTATTGACACATACATACTGAGATGAAGTTATTCATAAGGACAGGAACAGTTGTTCTGTGGTGGCAGCAACTTAGATACTCAGAAGTGAGTTATCACATATGGTGAGAAGAGGGGGGCCAAGTAAAGATCTCTACGCATACTTATAAGCTGCTAATTAGTTTATTGTTGAGATCTGGAACATGGCCCTTCTATGCTACATTAGCTTCCAAAAACACAATATAATCCAAAGCAAACTGAAAGCACATGGATATTTCAATAAGCTACATGGATGTTGTGCTCATTTTCACAGTAGTTGTTATCACACTGTCTCTTTAGGGAAGAAATCTAGCACATATGCTCTTGTCTAACTTATCAATCTAGACTTGTAGAAACCTAGCATGTAGGATTGATTCTAACATTTGATATTACAGAGGATCTATGAAACCAATTTTAAACCAACCAACACATGCCATACCAATAAAATGGACAGACGAGGAATATTACAGCCAGTTGTTAGAACAAGTGGAATTACCTCATTCCATCCTTTAAAACTAATTAAAAAACTGTGTTTTTTCTCCTTGATCCTCTCTGTTATCTGAAAATTCTCCTTTGCTTATATCACCACAAAAAAAGAGCATTCAGTTTTGATACTGAGCTACAGCTTTGACAGTGATTAACAGAAGGCTACATAAGTGAAAGTTATGAAGGTGGCTAAAAGTGGAAATACTGTCTGGTTCTTCTGTAAAGATAGATAGGGTTTCTCTTCGTATTTATGTCATTTTTAAAAATGAAATGAAACCCCCATACAGGTAAGGTATTGGGAAAACTGAACTCTCTCATATATACTTGAGACCTAACCTAGTAAAAGTCAACCATCCCTCTACCTCAGTATGTCTACATGCTGACTGGCAATAGCTCTCCACAATTTCAGGCAAGCCTCTTCCCGGTTCTGTTGTATTAGAGGTTGTTGGGGACTGAACCAGGGGCCTTCCTCACTAAGGGAGTGTGACTTGCCTCAAGTCACCCAGTGGGTTTCCATGGCTGAGCAGGGATTTGAACCCTGGTCTCAGAGTTTAGTCCAACATTCAACCCTCTGCAGCATGCCGGTTCTCAACTACATTTGATAGACTGTCACCTACAACGAGCAAAGCAGCTCTTGTAATGACCACATGCTCCATTTTTAAACTTTTTGATTGTGAATAAAAGGATTACTTTGTCAGCCTTGACATTTTTTTTTATTCTAATAGGCTAACATAGCTAGAAACATTTGGTCAGTTAACTTTTTTTTAATTTTCTTATAACCTTTTTCATTGTAATATCATGATACAGAATATGGAAGACTCTCCTTGAGAAACCTGCATCTTTTCTTCCTTTTGCAGATAGGTTAAAACTTCTGTTAGTTAGTTAGTTAGGTTGGTTACTCAGAAGACATGGGGGAATTTCTTTGAGATTTTTCTACCACTGTTATTATGCAGTTTTAAAACACTGTTCTCACTTGAAAATATTTGTGAATTTTAACTTCTCATAAACTATGTTCTGTATATTTTGTTGTTGTTGTTGAAAGGGAAGTCTAGAAATCTTGTGAATAAAAATGCATAAATTACAAAGGTCTAATGTAACAGGTTACAAAAGAAGGGTACTGCTTTCTTGTGTGTTAAGTTGATTATTGTATGTATGTCTTCAAAGAACAGTTAGGGAGTGGAAAATCTTAGAAATGAATCTCTAATCAGCGGCTTAGTGAAAAGAAAAAAAGAATTGTTAATGCAGAAGATTATAGAGATGATTCAGAGAACAGAAATTGCTGGCATCTTGGAATAAATTCATTCCTATACCACCATAAACCATGATAATGAACGCAAGAATTCTGCCATAGGACAGCATCCAAACCCACCCGTCTTCTCTTAGATTCATAAGCAGACAGTAGAATAAAAAATGTGGGTGGTGTTGGCACAGGAGACATAGGGGACAGGGCAGCCAAAGGATTCAGTAATTCAATACATCCTTCTGCAGCTTCTGACTCAAGTCTTTAATAGAAACTTAAGCTGCACCCTCTAACTGAAGTCTGATGCAAAGGAAAATAGTGAAACCTCTGGAGCATTTGTGATGTGGATGGCCAGGTGTGTTGTGCACTTGCCAAACTGCTGTCCACTTTTGGAATGTATGCTTTTGTTTAATCCTTTGCGAAACCAATGGCTTAAAAAGACAGCTACCTGTCAATATTTTCCAGAGAGAGAGAGAGACAGAGAAAGAGAGAGAACAATCTATTTCCAATTGTAAGGAAAAGGCTTCAAGTGTTACTCTCTTGCCAGGAGTCATTTGGAGTCAGTATTTTTTAATTCGACAAACCTAACACTAAATGAATATACAGAAGCAGATCATATCATACAGGCACTTTTCTCAGTTTATGAGCAGTTCTATCATGTTAATGTGCTCACTTGTTTAACTGGTTTAAGGAACATGGTTTTATTCGAATATGGTCAAAAATCTAAGTGATGCAGAATTTGGTTTGGGGAGTTTACAGCTGACTCCTGATACTACTTTCATCTTCCACCATGTCCAGTGTCACCTGATGTTTCCTCACACATATCTATTTTCTTGTTCCCACCATATTTGCTTTTACTGCTCCAGTTCTATCTGTACTACATTGTTGTGCATATGTTTGTTCATGCATACTGTTCCCCTTTCATTCATAAATATCATAAATAGATGTGCGCAAAGAACAATGGTGATGGTAATGGCAGCAGGGGTCCCAAATAGGTATGGTGGTGACATAAAGGCCATATCAGAGGGCAGAGGTCTTATGTAACTGCTAAGTTAGTAATGGTAACAATTGGAACAAGGCAGTGGTTAAGGAAAGCAGTATGTTCCCCAAGCCCCAGTTCCAAATATTTGAACCCAGCTGGGCAGAGACCTAGCTTTTACTATAGTTCTGTCAGTTTGCTTAAGTCAACGGCATCCACGGCCTATGATTCTTCTGCTGTATTAGCTGGGTAGGATGATAATAGTTGGTCTGTAGTCTGCTAGTATTTCAAATTTTTTAGAGTTAATGCTGTGACAAGAGTTTGCAGCTTTCTTACTAAACTGCCGTCCCTCACATTTGGAAATCCCTTGTGCCATAGGGGATAACAGGACAAAACACAATGTCTTAAAACATTCCATGCATACAGAGCCACCTAATTCCAAGTGAGATTACTGGCTCATTCAGTTCACTGTTGTAGATTAGACAGGAAGCAACTAAGGTATTTCTCAGTCCTCCTACCTAAAATGCTCTAACTGGAGATTCCAGCAATGAATCTAAAACTTTACACACACAGAGAGAGTATATGCTTTACCAATCAATTCTGAGTCACCCCAGAGTTCACTAGTGCCTAGTGACACCAGGTTTGGTTGGATGCTATGATCATTTGGTAGACCAGCCAGAATCATCTGTGTTCCATACTAATTTCTATCTGTCCTAGTATAGCCTCTACCTTACCTTTTATAATTACCTTTACTCACCAGCAGATTCCACTCTCAGTTTCTCTCTGTTTTTTCCTTCCAAATATTTATCCTCTGTTCTCAGACCCCAATTTCCCACTATTCACAACTAACTTTCTCAAAATAAATCCCGTATCTTTACCCCATTTGTGTTCTCATCTTCTCTCCGTTTTACTTGTTTTGTAATTCTCTTCCTAATCAAAGTGAAAAAGTTGGATGTTGACATCTAAATTCAGTTCTATTCTTACAAATTTATTATGGGTAGTTGGTATTGCAAAATATCTAAAAGAATATCACTATCTTTCCCATAAAATATCTCCAGCAGTTTCCCTATAATTTAGTTACAAAATACCAGTTGTTTGTTTCTCAGGTTGCAAGAAAAGCATATTTCCTTATAAACAACTTGCCAAGATTTATTCAACAACTCTTTTTTTTAAAAAAAAACAACTTACTTTTTGGAAAACTTTAGAAAACATAGCAGTAATTCCTCTGTGTTTTTTGTTAGGCAAGAAGCCAGTCAGATGGTCAGATTTCCCAAATATTTTAATTGTTGGTGGCTTGGTTCTCCTATACTGTCTCCTCCTCAAATATATTAGTATTTCTTAGTTTCACAATACTATTTAAATCCTTATCTCTTTGTATTGCACAGCAGTGACCTAAATCTAAAATGCTATTGAAAACATTTTGGGAAGTGGAACTAATTCTCCCATAAACAAAATCCTATTCAGTTAGCAAATACAAATAATATTGTGAATGGAAATCAAAATGTTATGGGCGCTTCTGTTAATGAAAGGAAGACGAAACTTCAGGTGATCACACGAAAGGAATTAACAGAGCTTGGGAAGGTTACTTTTGGACTACAAATCCCAGACCTCTCCATACAGACTAGTTTTTCTGGCCAATGTAGTCCAAAAGGTGAGTTTTTCAAGCTCTGGTAAATAGAGGTGGGATATTTAAATAGCCGTCTCACTTGAACTTGAACAGTTGTCAGGAAGGAATCCATTTAATTTTGTATATTCTGTCCCAGACTGCCAATGGACCTCCTCAGAAGCAAGACTGGAAGACATGTATAATGAATCAGCAGGAAAGAAGGAGACTAGACTCCATGTGCTTATAGATGGTCCAAATTTTATTCTTTTAAAAAAGCCCAGTATGTTTTTGCCTGTTTATAAATTGCTTGGCCTTCTTCAGAGGCTGTATTAAAAACAAATACAAATGTGTGTGTTGTGTATCAGTATTGTATAAAAGAACAACACACATATGTAAAATCTGTCAAGTTCATATGCCAAAACACACTATTCATATAACAAATCATATATATACCATAAATCCAACAGAAATTTCTGGAGTTGCTGCTGCACTCTCCTTGAGAACCAGACTGATATGCAACAAAAGAGAAAAATATCTTTATAAGAGATACTACCCACAAAGCATGATATCCCAAGGGTTTGCTAAGGCAGCTGGCAGATCCCAGTCTGAATTACTACAAAAACAACACAGACCGTTGTCCAGTTGCCTCCATTGCTCTCTTACATATAATCACACAACAAAAAACATACAGTAGTTCATTAAAAAAAACCACACACACTTTTTTTTAACTAGATAACATTCCAGGGTGCAAGGAAAAGCCACAAATCTCCTTAAAACGACTAAAAATATTAGCGATACTGTGGTTAGCTCAGTTTTCCAGGACTCAAACCAAACATTAAAATCCCCTATATTGGATGTAGGCAGTCCCACAGTACATCATCTCTGTGAACACTGTATATAGTGTAAACATAAAACCAAAATGCCAGAGTTTATAAATCCTAATGGCCAAAAGAGATAAAATTTAACCCGCTTTAGCACTTGCAATACCAGTTACGTTGTATATGCTATTCAATGCAAGTGTAAAAAAAATATATGTGGGGAGAACATCAAGATTCCTAAAAAAATGAATAGCAGAACATCTTTATAATTTAAGGAATAAAAGATTGGGGGCTCACTTGGTCTGTTATTTTGTAGAATCACAACATTCTGCACCTGATTTTAGCTTTTAGACACTGCAAAAAAATAAAATAAAAAAAAATAACAGGAAATTATGTGAGAATTTTTTCCATAAGAAGTGGAATTGATTCTAAAACTTAATTCTTTGATCCCAAAAAGTCTTAATGGGGATCTTGGCCTCCACTCATTTCCAACCTACTATGCACAAGACAACCTGCACCAGGCAATTCTGCAGCCAGATTACATCAGGTGTCCTTGTAACTGATTACACAACTTTCTCTAGACTAATCCCTGCTTCCAACCATCTGAGGAATTGTATAAATGACGACGACAACAACTACAAAAAGTGTAGTTTGTCTCTTTTGTTGCATATCAGCCTTGTTCTTAAGGAGAGTGCAGCAGCAACTCCAGCCATTTCTGTCGGATTTATGATATGTATATGATTTGGTCTATGTATAGGGTGTTTTGTATATGAACTTGACAGATTTTTACATATATGTGTGGTTCTTTTATACAGTACTGATATATATATACACACACACAAGCATGCACACGTGTGCGCACACACACATGCACACACACACTTGTATTTGTTTTTAATATAGCCCCCAAGGAAGGCCAAGCAATTTATAAACAGGCTGAAACGCACTGGGCTTTTTAAAATAGGTACATGGACCCTAGTCTCCTTTCCTGCCAATGGATCTCTTCCCCATTCCCAAAATCTTTTGTACTCGCCTGGATTTTAGAATAGGCCAGTTGTTGATATGCTGACAAACAAGTACTTGTTTAATATTTCTAAATGGATCTCAGAAAATTTTAAAATGCAAATGTATTGCTGTCACAATCTGTTATGGAACAAATAATTCCAAACAAATAACACATCATTTTTTGAAAAGAAGATTTCAAAATAGTAGACCTAGATTTTGCAGATAATAGTGTAGATGACAAGGCCTATCCTCATGCCAAACATAATTGAAGACATTCAAGTTATTAGTAGAATCTATTAACTTTTGATTTACTCCTGTCACTTCTATAGCATTCTGCATGTTTCTAATTGATGAGACCCCAATTGACTCAGCTATGAAATCGGAGGTGATGAAATATTTACTTGACTGGTTTTAAAATTATAGATATTTATGCTTTGCTTCTACACATTTCATTTTAGGTTATAATCCTGTCTCCACTTCCTTGGGGAATATGCCCCATTGAACTCAGTGTGACTTACTTCTGAGGTGACAAGTTAATGCTGTTGAAATATAACTGCTAAATAATGTTTAAACAGATTAAGTAAAGAACAAAAGAATGTAAGAGCTCTGCTGGATTTTGTTTTAGAAAAGGCCATCTAGTCCAACATTGTATGGACAACCAGATGCCTAGAGGAAGCCCAAAGCAAGATGTGCCAAGTAAGCATTCATTACAAAGGTACTGAAGGAAATATATATCCATCATGACTAGTATCCACTGATAGCCATATCAGTGTTCTGCAGTTACTTTAATGATGCAGTTACTTTAATTGCTATAATCATTTAAATAAGCAATTAGAGAACTTCATTTTGACAATGGTCATAGCTTGTCAGATCCCTGTACATAACCTGTGAAGCAAATTACAGCCAAATCATATGTCATCTTGCATTTGTACATCATCATTATATTAATTAGTGTTATTTTTTAAAAAGTAAAACAACATCAGGGACAAAATTGTGTGAATCTTGAGTGAGAATCTCAGGACCACAGAATACTAGAAAGATCTCTCTTTGTGGATGGTGAGGGTTCTCTCTGGACCAGTGGCAGAAAATCCAGCACCAGAGCTACTCCAATAATGCCATAGGCAAATGACAGTGCTCCTGTCCAGGTTTGGATCTGTTACTGTGGTTCAGACCTGGACGTTGATAGCACTAGATATCCCTTTTGATATCAAATAATTTGACCTTTTCCTGGCACCCTGGCTCATGTGTTTGCAAGGGTCTCCAGAAAAGCACGTACACAAGGAGCAGCCATTAATGGCAGGAATTTCCAACTTCCCCTCTCAGGCGGGCATTTCAAAAGCCTTGGTTGTTGCTCTGAGACCTGGCTTGCAGATCCCTTTAATCTCACAAGATGCCGGATTTGCACCCATAACTAGCAAGACCACGATAAGTGCCCATTGATTTGCACTTCGGCTGCACGATTGATCTACCTGCACTGATCCTATTGCGGCAGCTTTGATCCTTTTCTGAGCCTTTTGTCCAGTTCAAAAACTTACTTTGTTCTCAACGTTTATGGCATGGCCCACAGGCACAATTTCTGCTATATAAACCCCTAGTTCCAAGAGTTCAGGGAACTGCTTTTGAGTTTCATCCCACCTTGCTGTCGGTCAGTGTGGCAAGTTCCCTCAGCAAACCTTGCTGAGCTCCCTTTCTCCATCTTTCTAGGACTACATGATCAGGTGTCAGCTCTCCTTTTCCTCTCCTTTTCCTATTTCTAAGTTAGCAGTGTGTCTGTTGTCCTATATGTTGCTTTTCAATAAAACATTAATTGGTTTACTCTGAATTTGCCTGGCTCACTAACCTGACGCTGTATACATAGGGTGAAAGATCTCCGTTAACGTTGCCCTGCCTCTCGTTAGCCAGCGAGTGTGCTCTAGTTGAGCTCCCCATTTGTGTTAATGTTGAGTTCCCCATTTGTGTTAATATTTGGGTATTTGGGTGTCCCTCCTGGGACCCCCGAGATACAGGGTAACAGATCCACAGTATCCACTATCCCTTCATTCCCTGAGTATGTTCCAGAACAAGAGGAGACCTGGAAGTTGTCTTGCCTTCTGCTGGAATGTAAAGAGGGAAGCAATGTTCCTTCTCTGGTTTGTAGGGACGTGACAGGGTTGAGGAAGTACTACTTCCTCATCTCTGTATGCCCCCCCACACACCTGTTGTCACAGGATTGGTCTTTAAATACATTTTCACATTTAACTAATATTGTTCTGATTATTTGGAAGCACAGAGATTAATTTTATATATAGACATGTTTTAATTATATTTGCTGTGAGGTATATTATCATTAAATACAATATAAAGTGTTCATAGCTATACAATAAAGTCATTCCATGAAAATACGTAAATTACTAAAATATACCAACAAAACACACACAGTCATCCCCTCACTGTTACTACAACTACTACAACAGCTACTTTGTGGCAGAGATAAATTTTAGTATCCCTAGACAGAAGGAAGCCTGTCAAGACAAGAAAAAGAAGAAGGAGAAGCACAGCTGCACTCAGGCACATGCAAAGCTCCTCCATAAATAGGGGTTGGAAAAGGTTGAGTCTGAATGTAACAGGGATGAGAGAGGAGAGACACTAGGCTCTGGCAGCAGCCAAATACTAGTGATGCTATCCTGGAATTCATAGTACCAAAGCCCACCAATAAAAGCGCTCACTGTTATTATTTATTATTCAGATGCCTCATGAAATGTGAGACAAAAAGGATCACATTTATATTACCATATTGCACCTGGTTTGTTTGCCTGAACTGATCCAAGTAACACCAGGAATCCAGTTTTGCAAGGATTCTGTTATTTCTCACAGCCCTTATCCTCATCATACTCTGTTTCCTATGGAACCTTTTGTAAGAACCAGGTAGTTAAATGGACTTTGAAAGAAGATGCCACAAAGATGAAGGAATTACTGTCAATGATCATATGAGTACCACTTCTTGACTCAGGCTACCAGGTAAATATTGCAGAAGCATTCCTTCTGAATCACACCAGAGGTCTAATTCAGCTAGCAAAACTGGCCAGCTAGATGCCTGTGGGCATCTTCTGTGGCTGTATTCGGAGACGTATTGCCTCTAATGCTGGCAATAACACAGCTGTCACAGCTAGAAGTCACTGATAACTTTATCCTTCATACATTTGTATGAATGCTCAGTTGACCAATGCCACAACTTTTGGAAACAGAATTCCACAGTTTGCCTACACAATGTGTGAAGCAATTTTTGGAAGCAGCTGACCAATGCCACAACTTTTGGAAGCAAATTCCACAGTTTGTCTATGTAATGTGTATCTTGCATCTTCCACCATTCTGCTTGACCCAGTGACCCTGGGTTTTACTTTTATGGAAGAGAGATTAAAATCTCTTTATTATCTTTCTTTGCACAAGGGATAGGAATCATGTAGCCCTCCAGAATTTGTAGGACTGCAATTCCCATCAACCCTACCCAGTTAGCCAATGGTAAGGAATACTGGAAGTTGAAGTCTGAAAACACCTGGAAAGCTGCATAATTTCTACCCATGCTTTACACCATACATAATTATATATACCTTTATCACTCCACCCTTGCTCACAACTTTTTTAAAAAAAGAGTCCCAACTGTTATACTATAGATTGGAGCTGTGCCTCTCTAAAGTGTTTGGATGAGGGATAGCAGAAACAACTCTCCATCTTATATAAGGAATGGGAAGGAAATGGATCTGCAAAGCAGCCCAATGCACAACCCTGGCTATGCTGATAGCCAACCATACTGCCAAGTCCGTATGGCTGTGTTGTCTTTGCAGCTATTAATGATTTTAAACATACTGGGAATATTGCCCAAACAAACCAAATTGCCAATTACGTGTTTCTCAATATACAACTTAAAGCACACAAAAATTACTTTGATGTACTTTACAAAAGATTATTTATTTCACAAGAAAGCTGCTTAAACTCCTTAATGCTGGCCCATTATTACTTTCCCAGTAACCCTTCCTGTTTCCAGTGATGATCTCTAACCACATACAGTATGGACAGGTTGCCTACCTGTAACTGGAGTTCTTCGAGTGGTCATCTGTGAACTCACACAAATGGGTTGTCTACGCCTGCACAGTTCTGACCACGGAAACTTGCAGAGCTCTAGGCAAAAGATTTTGGCGGGAACCCTGCCCACTCCCCCGAGGGTATATAATGTGCCTCACCAGCTCTGTCCTTAGTTCCTTGACCGCCACGGCAGTCTTGGCACAAGGACAGGCAGGACACAAAGAGGCGAGGCAGGGTGGGGTTGTGTGAGTTCACAGATGACCACTTGAAGAACTCCAGTTACAAGTAAGCAACCTATCCTCCTTCTTTGTGGTCTCTGTGGCTCACACAAATGGGAGACTGGTAAGCTAAGGTTAAAAGAGGTGGGAGTGTCATACGAATGATAAGATGCAGCAGTCACCCAATAACAGCCCACCAAGGTAAGGAATACAAGGCCTAGATAAAGCAGATAACATTTATAATTCAAAGAACTAGAAAAGTGAATGGTACATGAAATACAGGTGAGGCACATACATGAGCCTGATTAAGATGAAATTACCATTACACAGGCAGGAGACTTTACTTGATGGCAGAGAATAACACTGCCTTGCCGAAGGCAGCATCACTAGAGGATCTCTGCTCAATCCTATAATGGGAGATGAAAGTCATTGGCTGTGACCAGACAAATGTCACGAAGGGGAATATCTTTCAGGAAGGCAGCAGAGGCTGCAAGAGCCCTAGTAGTGTGGTTTCTTATCTTATCTCCCCACCAGTTCGTATGCATGTCTGACAGTAGAAGCCATCCACTTAGAAAGTCTTTAAGAGGAGACTGGGAGTCCTTTCTTTGTGGAGGAGTAACAGAGGAACAGTCTCTGTGATTTCCTGTATTCTGCAGTACGTTGGGTGTAGAATGCAAGGGCTCTTTGGACATCCAGGGAATGAAGGGTTCTTTCTAGGTCTGAAGAAGGGTTCTGGAAAAAAAAAGCAGGAAGGATGATGCCCTGATTGAGGTGAAAAGCTGAAACAACCTTTTGCAGGAAATTGATGTCCGGATGAAGTACTATCTTGTCCTGGTGAAAGCGAAGTTAGAGTTTGTCGACCCTAAGGGCACCGTGTCCTGGCTGATGCAATAGTGACCAGGAAGGCTGTCTTCTAGGAGAGGAGCCTGTGATCATAAGTGGCCATACGTTCAAAGCATTGCTTGGAGAGTTGTGAAAGGATGAGTGGTAAGTTCCAGCCATGAATTGGTGGTACAACAGGGGGAGGAGATGTCTATACCCATTGAGATAATTGTGAACTAAAAATTCCTGAAAACAAGAGGGTCTCCCAAGACATTGAAGGCAAGACAAAATTGCGGAGAGATAACAGTGGATCAAAGAAAAAAGTCCTTTGTCCACTAGAGAGGAGAGGAACTCTAGGAGATGGACGGTATTGAACAAGTCGATACCGAGCTTTCGAAGTCAGAGAAAGGCAGTAAATTTTGAGAACTTGCATGAATAAGAACAGAGTGTGGAAGGCTTTAGCGCTGCTTCGATGACCTGGCAAATGGAGGGTGGAAGAGTGGCTATCGGAGGAGGTTCCATGCCGTCAGTTTGAAATTGTCAATATCTGGGCAACGGATCTTGCTGTTGTCCATAGTCAGTAGATCTGGTCTGGGTGGCAACCTCTGATACTGAGAGCTGGAGAGAAGGAGAAGTGGGGCGAACCATGGCTGATGAGGCCACCAAGGAGTGACCATGATAGCCGAGGCTTCATCATGACGGATTTTCTTAATAACTCGTGTTATCAGGGAAATGGAGGGAAGGTGTAGACTGTCATTCCTCTTCAGTGATAGAAGAGTCCCCCAGGGAGTTTTCATCTGTTGTGGCTCTTGAGCAGACGAGAGGACATTGTTTGTTCATTGGGGAGGCAAAAAGGTAGATCACAGGTGTGGTCTAGGAGGTAAACACATTGTGGAGCACTCATTCGCTGAGCTTCCACTCATGGAAGACCAGCGGAGTCCAACTGAGGCAATCTGTGATGGTATTTTCGGTACCAGGAAGGTGGAGGGTTCTCTGAAGAATCCAATGAGGCAAATAGCAGTGCCAGACTCAGAGGGCCAGGAGAGTAGAGTCTGTGATCGGGTACCTCCTTGCCTGTTTATGTAGTATGCTACTGTGGTGTTGTCTGTTAGGATCTGCATCGTTTGACTCAGTATCACATCCTCGAAGGCCTTGAGAGCTCTGAGGACCGGTAACATTTTGAGGGCGTTGATATGGAGGGTCCTGGGGGATCTTGAACATCAGCACCATACTGTGAGGTGGCGACAATGAGCTCCCCAGCTGTTGAGAGAAGCACTGGTTGTGATTGATACCAAAGGTTCCGAGAGATGAAGGGGCATGCTGGCCTGAAAATTGTGAGGATCCTTCCACCAAGACAGGGAGCAGAGAAGATGTCTCGGTATTGAGAGGAGGTGGTAGGGATCATCAGTATGGGTGTCAAAGGTGCTCAGGAACCAGCTCTGTAGGGGTCTCAGGTGGAGTCTGGCAAGGGAAATGATAGCTGTGGTCAAAGCCATCAAGCTTAACAAGACCTGTATAGCATGACCAGTCATGCGGCGGTTCTGTTGCAGTATTAAAACTGCAGTGGAGATTCAATGTAGGCACTTTTGTGGTGGAAAGGCCAATTGACATGTAGAAGTTAGGATCACGCTGATGAACTTTGTGTGGTGGGTTGGGTGGAGGTGAGACTTGCCGATATTGATGGTGAGGCCTAGGCTGTGGAGGAGGTGACGGGTCACTTCAAGGTCTATGTACAACTGGGTGTGGGAGTGGGAGACAATAAGCCAGTCATCGATGCACGGGAACAGGACGACTCTGCACTGTCGAACGGCCGCTGCTACCACCGACATGCATTTGATGAATACTCTCAGCGCTGTACTCAGGCTGAAGGGAAGCACTTGAAATCTGAAGGCTCATCTGCCAATCACATAGAATTGTAGAATCATAGAGTTGGAAGAGACCTCAGGGGCCATCCAGTCCAATCCCCTGCTATGCAGGAACACCCATCAAAGCATTCCCAACAGGTGGCCATTCAGCCTCTGCTTAAAAACCTCAAAAGAAGGAGACTCCACCACACTCCGAGGCAGCATATTCCACTGCCAGACAGCTCTGACCGTCAGGAAGTTCTTCCTGAGGTTCAAGTGGAATCTCCTTTCCTGCAGCTTGAATCCATTGCTCCTTGTCCTGGTCTCTGGAATGGTAGAGAACAAGCCTGCTCCCTCCTCAACATGACATCCCTTCAAATATTTAAACATGGCTATCATGTCCCCTCTTAACCTTCTCTTCTGCAGACTAAACATACCCAGCTCCCTAAGGCGTTCTTCATAGGGCATGGCTTCCAGGCCCTTCGCCATTTTGGTTGCCCTCCTCTGGACACATTCCAGCTTATCAACATCCTTCTTGAATTGAGGTGCCCAGAATCGGGCAGGCTGCATAATGTACTTCCATACCAAGGAGCACATCTTGTTCAAGCTTGTTGTCAGTAGCCTCGCTGAACAACCTTGCCAAGTTGAAAGGCAGATCCTTGACCAATGCTTGGGAGGATGGTGAAAGGCCAGAGGAGCATAGCCAGGAATGACAATGAAGGGCTATCGATGAAGCAAAGGCCTTTGAGCTACAATCAACAATGTGCCTTGCTGTTGTTATCTGTTGGTTAGTTAGGTGGTGGGTCTCACCAAGGAAGACATCTGCTATGCGCCTCTTGTCATCAGGAAGTCTGCTGACAAAGACCCTGATCTTTTCCCACAGCCATTGATCATAGGCCACCATCCATGCTGCGTAGTTAGACATTTTGGATATGAGAGCGGCGCTGGAATAGCTCTTGCAGCCAATTGTATCTAGCCTTTTGCCTTCTTTATTAGGTAGTGTGAGGTGGAGAGACTGTGAAGTCTTCGCTGCATCCACGATGACAGATGGTGAGATGGATTCCCCATGAGAGACTGCTGTTTCAGGAGGCTTGTCTTATCTCTGGCTAGCTGAGTCAGTGGAGACAGAAGGAGATCTGGATGAAGAATGCCAGACATAGACTTCCAGAGTGGGTTCCCTGGACTCATGATGGGTAGTGGGGGAAGGTCTTTCAGCCATCACCGTCGAAGTAGAAGGAAGAGGCTGTCTGACAGGTGGCTCAGGTACCGATTGAAGCCAGGGGTCTCTTGGGGGAAGAGATGGTCAAGAATCAGAATGGACAGGTGTCGGGGAACAATGCTGATGGTGGGAAACTACTTCATCATAGTGCCTATGTGTCCTATGACGGTGATGGGGAATGTAGACCTCCTCTGATAAAAAGTCGTCAGAGGATTCCATTTTTGAGGATTCCATCCTTGAGGTTTTCTGAGAGAGAACCTCACATGGTGGAGAGGAGGCAGAGGTGGCCAAGGCAGATGGGGTGGATGGGAGCTTCAGGACCTGTTTGTAGAGGATAGCTCAGAGTCTAGCCTTTCTATTTCTCTTTGTCTGGGTGGTGAAAGCCTGGCAATGAACAAAGGCGGCCACATTATAGGTCTCTTCGAGGCAGATGAGGCACTTGGAGTGCCTGTCGTAATCGGGTATTTTGGCATTACATGATCGACAGTGCTTGAAGAATGCTGTCGTTGCCATAAAAGAACTGAGCCAGAGGGAGAAGTGAAATTGAAGTCAAGGAGAAAACTAGGTTGATACCGGTTGAAGACAAAGGATACGCTCAATGGAAGCTCCAAAGGCAGCAAACATGGCAGGAAAAAAAGAACTAAGGATGGAGCCGGCAAGGCACACTATATACCTTCAGGGGGGTGGGCGGGGTTCCTGCCAAAAACTGAGGCCTAGAGCTCTGGTAGTTTCTGTGGTCAGTACTGCGCAGGTGCAGACAACCCATTTGTGTGAGTGACAGAGACCACAAGGAAGAAATGATATTACCGTTTATGGGATGGTATTCAATACCGAAAAAATAATCAATGCTAAGGAATGTCAAAAGCCTCAATGGAAGTAACATACTAATTTGGAGAAATGATGCTGAGGTGTATGAAAAATATGGTAATGATTTACAATTTGGTAGACTGCCCTATCGTATTGTAAATCATTACAATAGCAGATACTTTTTTCCATGCACCTCAGTGTCATGTTCCCAAATAAGTTTGTTACTTGCATTGAGGCTTTTGACATCCCTCAATGTAGATAGACTGCTTAAGAGAGCCAGCATAGTGTAGTGGTCTGAGTATTGGACTATGGCCCTGGAGATTCCTCACCTGGCCATGGAAACCCACTGGGTGACCTTGGTCATGCACACACTCTCAGCCCCAGAAAACCTTATGATAGGTTTGTGCCTTAGGGTTACCATAAGTTAGAAATGACTAGAAGGCACATAACAGCAACAGACTGCCCTATACTACGTGATGACAATTTACAGGTTTGCAATTTTTAAAATATAAGTTAACTTCAACATCCACAGAAAAGGAGGAGAAAGACAGTCCAAAGGTAAAGGGGTGTCTTTGCAGCACTAGAGATAAGTTAGATCAGGTAGGCTTCCCTGGCTCATGCTAGGTAGCCTTAGTTACAAGATTTGTTGAATGCAGACATTGGTGAGAAGGGTTGCCCAAAGAAGAGGGATTATATGGCAGAAGATGTAGTCTATTCTTGAACTCCAGGGCCACAGAAAATTACAAAACTGTGAGAATGAGAGGAGGATGCAGAAATAAGTTCCATGACAAGTGGTTTGTAATTTGAAGGAGGTACTCAGGAGAGGCATGTCCTGAACCCTATGATCTTTTTCCCATATAAGAAAACAGCCACCACCACATCTATCACTCTGCTTGATTCAAGAGTAAGAAACAGCTGCATGCAATAATTCTTGCAAATTGTCTCCAGCTTTTTATACTTAAGTATGAGCCCTGGAAGACGAGACACGTTCTTGAACATCACACCTGTTTCAGACTCCACAGACCCTCTCGGTGGCCCTTGCAAAGCTAACAACGGGGAAGGGAGCCAAGTCAAAGGCACTCCTTCACCAGGGTGCATGTTTATCTTAGGGTTGACCCTGGACAAACAATAGGGAAGGTTGTCATTCCATGCTCTATTTGGGAGCTTCCAAAGCTGACTGGTAGCTAAAATGGTTTGTGCTCCAATATAGGGGAATTATTATTATTGTAGTTTGAGCAGTCTGCTTATGGCCCAGCCTCCTACTCTGCCAATGTTAAACCCCACCTCTTATTGTTATTAAGAAAACTGAATAGTGTCCTTAGGCGCCCATTCCTCTGCAAATTGGAAAAAATGATGGAACTTGGAAGGTCTCCATTAGGAAAATGTTCTAATTGCTAGGCTGTAACAATTAGTATTGTTTACTTTCTTTTCTTTGTCTTTATTTTTCCAACCAATGTGATTAGATACCAAACAAAAAGAAAATGAGGAAGAAATAAAGATAGAGCCAAAGTAACTTGAAACATTTTCCCCTTAGTGCTTCAGACATGCATGCGTACTTATGTAACATACTGCTCACAACAGATTTCTTCATAAATTTTTTATTTCTTTCATCCTAGTCCCAAGGAATATGTACTTCATCAAAGGCAATGGATATGTACTTAGAGGATTTGTCCCTTGTTTTCAAAGAATTGTTATGTGCCTTCAAGTCATTTCCAACTTACGGTGGCCCTAAGTCGAACCTATTATGGGGTTTTCTTTGGCAAAATTTGTACAGAAGCCTTTGCCTTCCCCTGAGGCTGAGAAAATGTGACTTGCCCAAGGTCAGCCAGTGATTTCCATGGCTGAGCAGCAATTCAAATCCCATTTTTCAGAGTTGCAGTCCAACACTCAAACTACTACAACATGCTGGCTCTGTGGTTAATGTGGTTTGATGGAGTTGGATTTTAATCTAAGATTGGTGTTTGGTGAGTTCAATCAGCCTAATAAAATTTTCAAGTCAATATTTCAGAAAACTGACACATAGGTAGCTGATCTACATTGCATAGCTATCATGAAGTCAAGAGTTACTGTTGAGTTACCTAATCCTGTAGTTAATCACTGAACAAGACAAGACAGGAGTTTCAAAGCCTTTACTTCACCAGTTCATTCCTCACATTTGAAGAGAACAGTATGCACCACATAGTACAAATGAAAACCTTTAGGAAGTATACATTCTTGTTAAGCCAGTTCAAATTTTTTAACTAAATATGGATAAGAAAAAACCCATGCAGATGTAGGATCACAAAAGAGGGGGTTAATCTTCTTGGAATACCATATTTACTCTTTCACAATAAGACAGTGACATACAACTAAACATTATGAGTCCTCTATTCAGGACCATCCATGCCTGATCAAATGTGCCCTTCTTCCTAGTCCCTTAGGTTGTTCAAGATATTTATAGGTGTCATACATGCTAATAAAATATACAGCACTTCCAAACAGATGTTTGACTGATACATGCTACAGGGAGGTCCCAACCGGCTGCAGCTCCCTATTACATGCACCTACATTTTGAGAGTTGTGTGTAAAACCTTTAGCACATAAAGTCGTAAGCAGCCACAAGAAGCTACTGCAACCTTCTCAGCAGAAGTAGTTAGGGGAAGAAATAATAGTAAATAATAGTAAGGATTCAAGAAAGAGCTTCTTTAGAAATGAATGATCAACCACTGGATATAACTACCTTCAGCTTAACTACAAAACCCTTCAGCTGAGCCTTCCAAGGCAATGGATTGCAGCTTGAACCAATTAATGGCTTAATTAGTTAACACAAGATAGTGAATAAATTCACATACTTTGTAGACCTAAATACTGACACATAAACTGAACAGTGTGATAGTTTAAAAGTTTATTATTTTTAAATTCAAGTTAGCACCAGACTAAAAAGCTCAAGCCATAATATTTCAAGGAGTTCTATGGACCTATCTACCTTCCCCATTCTTTGTTGAAACTCCTGAGATCACCTTCAAAGTCAGAACAGTGAAAGGATGACAGAAAAAGGACAAAGAGCTTAATCATTTTCTTTAATGGCAGTTTTTTTGTCTTAAAGCTACCCTTCTCAAACTCTTTTTTTCATTGCAAGTGGCATCAAAAAGGGGAAGAGGAACCTCTCCAGGCAAACAGCAAATCCCTCTACCATTGCTGTTTGTCTGAGGTTCCTTCAAGCAGAGGCAATTTTCAAGTATCAGGATGGGATTATTTATACTGTATACAGTGAAGTGGGGATTTTGAGCCTAAGAATATGCCAATGGGTTATGGGCTTGGTGTCATGGAATGCCTCTCTGAATGTGTTCTGGGGACTAAATGCATGTTCAGCCTTAATCAAGAATGAGGAA
This sequence comes from Ctenosaura bakeri, assembly GCA_948474755.1. Classification (NCBI taxonomy): domain Eukaryota; kingdom Metazoa; phylum Chordata; class Lepidosauria; order Squamata; family Iguanidae; genus Ctenosaura; species Ctenosaura bakeri. The sequence goes on from CAOLHI010001619.1 coordinate 131,690, forward strand.
TTTTCAACTCTTTATCAAGAGATTTCATTTTGTATCATGAAGAATGAACAAACACCTTGTCATTTTCCTAGATGCAGGTTTCACTTGTGAAGCTCATTGTTTGGCTTGATGCTCATTGCCTCCGCCTTTGAAATGCACCATGACACTTTGGTGCTATACCAGTTTTAGCTGAGGAGAAAAAGATATTGGGCTGAATCCACTTGGTAATACTGCTAGAGCAGAACCACTGAACAGAGGTATATTTAGGATGGGGCAACTAGGGTACATGTCCCAGGTGCCAATGCCAGGGGGATGCACAAAAGTCTTACATGTAAGGGTGGGGAGTAGGGGTAAGAAAGTGGTGGTGCAACTTCCACGCTTGCCCTAGGTGCTGTTTGTGCTAGATACACCACTGCCACTGAATCAATGCATTTTACTTAAGTGTTAACTTACTTTTTAATAATTGAATCAAGGTGTTCATCAATAGGATTCAAGACAAGGAGGCTCAACACCTCAATTAACAAAGTCTCTGACAAAGCAGCTTCTTTTTACAATTTGTTTAAAACATCCCTCCAACCTTGCCTTCTCTTCCTTGTTCTCTGTCTATCTGAATGTTTTTGGGCAGCATTGGAACTGAGAGGTTGGTAAAGGAGGACTGGAGAAAAATAGACTTTTGTTGTCAGTTCCAGCAGCATCTTTGCGGTAAACAACGAAATAAATCTTGAACTAGTGAAGAATGGGATTCTGCTGTAGTTGATCCTACTACAGCTGTGTGGGCCTGCCAACAGGCAGGATAAACAGCAGCTGCCTCCCAAATCCCTTTGTAACCTTGCATGAGTTGCAAAACAAAGAGAAAATGGAAGTATATACAAGCCTGTTTCAGCAGCTTTCCTAACATGTTAAAAAAGCATAGATCTATAGGTCTGGCCACCAAAATAGAAATCAAAAGAAAAGTTGAAGCTGGTGAAAGGGGGAAAAAATCACCCCTGATGCCTTTTGGAAGGAGCTTTCAAGAGATTTCTAGAAGGTTCAAAATCTGTTTGTTTATCTATTCAAAGCTCAGGTGACCTGCTTGTTTCATTCACACGTATATATTGTGAGTTCTGAATAAAAAGTCTGCTGAAACATGTTGAATTGCTCTTCTTTTTTGTGATGTGGGAACCTCTTCTTCCATGGTATTTGTGCTTCTGGTACCAAATTTTCTCTTAAGAAGTAATGCCCAGGAATACATCTGCTTTGTCAAGTGAAGTATATCTGTATCTTTTCCCCATAGGTGAAAATGCTGTTCAATAAAGGACATTATTGAGCTCATAAGGGCAAAGGATAAGCAGCCTCCCTCCATTCCTCATCCCTCTATTTTGTCCAGATTGATTTTGCCTTAAGTCCCTCTGTTACCCTGAGAATTTGGGGGTCCTGTGAGGGGTGCCCGGGTTGCCAATTAAAATACCGAATTTGGGGAAAATTAGCCAGAACACTGTTTGGTTAGCAAGAGGCAGGGTAACGTCACGGGATCTTTAAACCTATGTATACAGCGGCGGGTCAGAGTAGCTAGACAAGGTTTTCCAAATAATAAACAATTCTTTATTAAACAGGAACACAGAAGACAAACATAAACTAACTAACTTGGAAAAGAAAGAGAGTTGCAAGGGAAGGCAATATGACCTGTTCCATAGTCCTGGAGAGAAGAGGGGTTCCGGGGAAGAAAGCTCAGCCTGGGGAGCTGAGGGGAGTCCCTTAGACAACCGGCAACAAGGTGGGATGGCAGCCCAAAGTGATCCGGGGATCAGTTAAAAGTGAGAGGTTTTTATAGGGAAGATCGTGTCTTTCGGCTATGGCAATCCCAAGGAGAAAAAAAGAGGTTTCAGTGCTGGACAAAAGGATTTGGTCAGGTCAAGTTTAGCCTGATTGGATTTGCATGTAAAGACAATACTCTAGCCGAGACATTGATGGCCCAACATAACAGAGTAACTTGACTGAAAGCCATGTGGCTATTGAGGAGTTTGCAGCGGGAAGTTCCCTGAAGCTGCGGGCGAGGTTTGAATTGCTGGCTACAAAGAGGAATGGAATGTAGAACCATTAACGGCCGCTCTCTGTCCGTGCTTGTCCGGAGAACTCGCAAACACGTGAGATGAGGTAACTGCGAGCCAGTCCAGCTAAGGCCAAATTAAATGATATCAAAATGATATTGGGGTGTCCTCACCAAGGGTGCCATAGCGGAAGTAACACCTCCACCACAAATGTACATACACACACAATATAAAACAAATGAACAGAATTCCATGAAAAATGCAGTTTAAGCTTCAAATCACAGAGTTTAATTAAATGCGACAGAGAATAAAGACTCCATGTATGGGGAAATAATTCTGGAATGCAGCCTTTGCAATCCACATGTGAGGCCTAGAACTTGAGAAATAACAGCACAATAAAAAGTAATAAAGCATAACTTCAAAATTGTCTCTGTTTTTAACTGGAAAACACACACAAGGCTAATTTGGTAACGCAAAAATCAAATAGGGTATTCTAACTGCTATTGTTTCAAAAGACACAGCTGATATCACACAAATGCTTTCACCCAGCAGGCTACAGTTCTCTTTTCTGATTAAAATGTTAAAGGATGAGAATTCAAATGACCTTATCAGAATGGAGAGGTGGGCCAAAGCAAATAATATGAATTTCAACAGGAATAAATGTAAATATAACGTGAGAGCTTCAGTAGTGCAGTAGTTTGAGCACTGGACTACGACTCTGGATAGCAAAGTTTGATTCTTCCTCAGCCATGGAAACCCACTGGGTGTCCTTGGGTGTGTCACATGCTCTCAGAACCAGAAAACCTCATGATAGGGTTGCCATAAGTCTCACAGCAACAACAAATGTTGTTGGTAGAGAAAATGGAATGCACAAATATAGGATAGGTGCCATTGGCTTGATAATAACACCTGTGAAAAGTATCTCACACCAACATATCTCCTAGGACATTGCTGACTTGCAATTCCACTTGCATTAGATGTGTCAGTGTGACTAGAAGGCAAACCTACAAGAGCTACACCATGTCACAAACATTTCCCCTCTGTTTCCTTAAAAGGAAAAACCCCAGGCAGGTAGCAGATATCATACTAGCCTGAATAAGCCAATGTTGTCTGATTTCAGAAGCTAAGCAAGGTTGAACTTGGATAAGAGAAAACAGGAAATATCAGCAATCTCCAGATAGTGCTGGAAAAAATCTTGCCTGAAACCTGGGAGAGCAGCTGCATGTTTGAGTTTACAGTACCAAGCTAGATGGAACAAGAGGCTGAAACAGTGTAAAGCAGCTTACCACCTTCCATATTTACTTGCAGGAAAAAAAACAGAGGAGTGTTTGAATCCTTTCCTCTATGATGGAATCTATGTGCAAAAGACTCCAAAAGAAAAAGACACAAGTCATCCTAAACATACATGTGTAGTCCTATTCTCCACTTTATGAGCACTTCCTACAGAAAGATAAATGGTAAAAAAGAACCTGCTCATTCATCCACAGCAGGCTGGAAAGGCCAATAGGGGGGTAAATACTTATAATTTTTAAAATCGTATGTTGTTTGGTCCTAATTTTGTGTGAGTCTGGGAAGCAATAGTATTCATCAGCAGCATGTCATGTGATAATTTACAAAGTATCATTAATGTATAATACCACAGAGTGACATAAGCAAAAAGGAAACATTCTTAGTATGAATAAGGTAAGATTTCACAGAAAGAGAGACAATAAGAACAAAGGGATCAATGTGAGCAAATGCATACCATATATGCTAGTGTATAATTCAATCTCATGTATAAGTCAAGGGCAGGTTTTGGGGCTTGAGGTGCCCAGAACTGGACACAATATTCCAGATGAGGTCTGACCAAAGCAGAATGGAATGATACTAGTATTTTCCTTGATCTAGACACAGTGCTCCTATTGATGCAACCAAGAATCATGTTGGCTTTCTTCACTGCTGCATCACACTACTGACTCATGTTCAGCTTGTGGTCTACTAAGACTCCTAGATCCCTTTCACATGTACTGTTGTCCAGCCAAGTGTCTTCCATCCCATATTTGTGCATTTTATTTTTTCTGCCTAAACGCAGTACCTTTCATTTCTCTTTGTAGAAACTCATTTTGTTAGTTTTGGCTCAGCTCTCCAATCTGTTAAGGTCATTTTGAATTTTGATCCTGTCTTCTGGGGTATTAGCAACCCCAACCAATCTGGTATCATCTGCAAATTTGATCAGCAAGCTCTCTGTTCCTTCATCCAAGTCACTGACAAAGATGTTGAATAGTACTGGACCCAGGACAGAATTCTGTGGCACCCCACTAGTTACTTCTCTCCAGGATGAAGAGAAACCATTGGTGAGCATCCTTTGGGTTTGGTCAGTTAACCAATTACAAATCTACCTAACAGTAGCATTGTCTAGTCCACATTTAACTAGCTTCTTTGCAAGAGTATTATGGGAACCTTTGTCAAAGGCCTTATTGAAATCAAAATACACTACATCCACAAAATTCCCTTCATCTATCAAGCTTGTAACTCTACCATAAAAAGAGATAAGATTAGTCTGGCAAGACTTGTTTTAGAATAATCCATATTGACTTTTAGTGATCACAGCATTGCTTTCTAAGTAATTACAAACTGTCTGTTTAATGATCTGCTCAAGAATCTTTTGGGGTATTGACATCAGGCTGACTAGACAATAATTATTTGGGTCCTCTTTTTTCCCTTTCTGAAGATGGAGATGACATTTGCCCTCCTCCAGTCTGCTGGGACTTCTCCTGTTCTCCAAGAATTCTCAAAGATTATTGCCAGTGATTCTGAAATTACTTCTGCCAGCTCTTTTAATATCCTTGGATGTAGTTCATCTGGCCCTGGAGACTTGAATTCTTTTAGAGTAGCAGGTATTCCTGTATGACTTCTCTACTTATACAGTGCTAAGTTTCCCCCATTTCCCCACCTGTTCCCCATGCCCCAGGTTGAGTAATTTTTTTCTTTTTGGGAGAAAACTGAGGCAAAGAAGGTGTTGAGTAGTTCTGCCTTTTCTCTGTCTCCTGTTAGTACTTGACCATCCGCTTCATGAAGCAACCCTGTCATTTCCTTGTTTTTCCTTTTGCTGCTGACATACCTAAAATAGCCCTTTTTATTGTTCTCTCTAGCAAGGCTGAGTTCATTCTGTGCTTTAGCTTTTCTGACCTTCCTTCTACATACCCTGGCAATGTGTTTGAATTCCTCTTTGGTGATTTCCCCATTTTTCCATTTCTTGCATATGCTTCTTTTAACATTTAGCTCAACTGAAGAGTTCTTTAGCCAACCATTCTGGTTTCTTTAGACACCTCCCATTTTTCTTTCTTATTGGAACAGTTTTAAATTGTGCCTTTAGTATGAATTGATTGGCTGCCAAAGCCTGGCCAATTCACTCAGGTTGGGCTCCTGGGAATAAATATAGCTACCTCAGAAATAGTTGTCAGTTCCTTCAAAGTGGCACCCCACCTACCATTTAACTGAAGAGGGATTGTTTCTTGGATTTCTTGTAAGGTTATGTATGTCATTGGTGCATGTCACAATGTGCAAGGGGCAGTTGGCATGGGTCCTGGATCCAGGATAGTAGGTATCAGTGTCCACCTGGCATTGATAAGTATGGGGATCCCCAGAAAGAATTCAGGGATGTAGGGTAGTGGTGGGCATGCCTGATTCAGGAAAGCATGTGTTTCCTTCATCCCCTGGGGACCTGCCTCAGAGTGGACCCTGCCATCCCTAGGATGGAGTATTAGGCTCATCAGTCAACAGGCAGGTTGATCAATGCCTGGATTGTGTATGTGCCAACCCAATGAGCAACCGTAGGCAGTAAAATTTGTGGCCTATTTTCCTTCCAATTTGTAGAGTCCTCATGTTGTTTCGGAGTGGTTCTGGTCCCTGATCACACAATATGTCTGATTTGCTTCCTGATGCACTCCTACACATAGTATCTTTACCAAACATGCTTCCCTTTTATCACCATCATATGTCAGGCCAGAGAAAGCACTAATAGAAAAAAAAACTAGTGAGACAGAATGAACCACTGAGGGTATCCTTCTAGTTTTAAGGTGGTGAAAGCTGGCATTATCTAAAGGAGCACCATGTGGTTCACCTCTCAGCAGCTTTATGCCAGTGAAATCAAAATGGTTAGGAAATCTGAGGCATCAGGAGGTGCTAGAGAGCTTCTGACAGCTGGAAACACAAATTGCCAGGCTGGAAGATATTGCTGTAGACTGTTTTATCCTGCTTTTCAGTTTGGAAAAGAACAGCTGTTCCCTAACTCTTGCCTCCCTGCAGTTAGTTATCTAGGGATGCTGAGGTCTGCTTATATAACACACAGTACTAATATCTCTTATACCCGGTATGCTAGGACTTTTAGTTCAACAAGTAAGAAACTGGATTGCACACTGTTTTATTGCCAAATGAATATTGTCACCATCAATACTTTGTAGTGTTGCATTGATATTTTTTACTTGTTAAAGTCTGTATTTTTTCGGAACAAGCACCATACTTTTTAATATTTTGTCAGTGCTTTTTATTAAAGCTGCATTTTCTTAGATGGTGTTAATTTTTGACAGAATGTTAATTTGTAGGAGGTGGTAGTAGCAGAGGAGGATTCCCTTTATATCCCATCAATTTTCCTTTGAAACAGATAATTGAAGATAACTTACAAATTAACATCAGATACAATATAGATTAAAAAAACATACAAGCATATCTCACTAATAGGGCAGATTAGGTTGCAGGCACCAACGTATAGCAAATATCACCCTAAAGCAAGTCACAGCCTTTTGTCTCTTGCCAGTTCATCTAAAAGCATAAAAACATGTTTACACTATCATTTATTAAGAATTCAGTAGTTCAAGGCCTAAAAAGATGCAAAAGTAAATATCTATCTATCGATCTTTGCCAGAATATGACACTAAGACACAAAATGTACAAATGCTACAAGCAGACTGAGTATAGGTAACAAATGGCACTGTGCTGTATAATTGAAAAGTACCATATTAGCAAAGTACTCTAAAAAGAAACGCCTTAAAACAAGATATGCCTGTATCTGCGTGGAGGAGGCTGGATGTGGAAAGACAAACTGAAACTGAATCCAGACAAAACACAGGTGCTTAGTGTCAAAGGTACTAACGCTCCCCCAAAAAACTGTGTTCACAGCTTGGGGGTACTTCTGAATCTGCTGCTCCAAAGGACAGCCCAGATAGATTCAACAGCCAGGAGCACTTACTATTGGCTTTGGCTGTTAAGCTAGCTGCATCCCTTCCTAGAGTTAGAGGAAAGATCATACTGTGCACATTGGTAACTTCAAGGCAGGACTTCTGTAGTATGTTGTATGTTGGGCTACTTCTGTACCAAGTTTGGAAACTTCAATTAGTACAACACATGACAGCCAGACTGGTACATCTAGAAGTAATCACGTTGCACCCACATTAAAACCACTCCATTAATATTAAAATCAATCCGCTGGCTGCTAGCTTTTGGGTGAAGTACAAAGTTTTGGTAGTTACCTCTAAAGTCCAACATGCTTTGGGTCCAGGTCACCTATGGGACCACCTTCTCCCATAGTATCTGCCCCACACACTCAGGTCCTCTGGGGGACATTTATTTCAGTCAGCCAAGGGCTAGTCCAATTTCTTCAGCTGTCTCCAAATTGTGGAATAACCTGCTGGAAAAGATTTGACAGCTGGATATGCTGCCTGAGTTTAAAACAGCACTAAAGACCAGTATCTTCTGGCAGACCTATCTGGATGATTTTTAAATTGCAAGTTTTTAAATTATTGATTGTTTGGAATAAGTATGCTCTTTTTTCTATTGTTGTATTTTAACCTGTTGTTCCCCACCTTGATCCATAGGGAGAGGAGAATAAGAAGAAATAGTAGTAACAACAACAACAACAACGAATATAACAAAACAGTTTAAAATACATTTGAAAGACTGACAAGCACTTAAAAAATAGTAGAACCCTATTAAAATCCCAAAGCTTGTCAGAATCAATGTCTTTACCTGCCAATGGAAGGACAGGAAAGAGGAGATTGTATTCTCCCTAAGAAGGGTCTTCCTGAATCTAGGAGCAACTACTGAGAATGCTCCCTTTCATGCTCCCTTGATATTTGGCTGTGAGTGTGGTGGGACCTAGATAGACTTCCGAAGATTTTAAGGCCCATGAACTGTAGCAGAACTCTGTCAACTGTAGCTAAAATCAGAACTGATATGACCAATTTTTATCCCCAAAATTCTGTACAAATTTCTTCACAGTGGGCTGTTGGTGGTATGCATACTCATCTTTTAAGTCATGGTTTAATGGGGCTCAGACCATGCAAAACAGCTCTGCTGGATAGCTCTTTGTGAATGCAGGGGTGGCCTAGAACAATGATTGCCTTCAAAGAGACTCTAGCCTGTGTTTAGTCAGTTTTTCCAGCCAACATTGCTCTAGTCACCCTCTTACTGGTTTCATTATCACCATCATCTCTCTGGAAAACACACTATCCAACTTTCCTGATTTGGCAGTTCAATTGAATCTGCTGTAATTCCACTTTTTAAGCTGCTTTTAAAATGTACAGGCTTCTATTTCATTCTCCAACTTTCTCCCTTAGTCTTCAGCCTTATTTCAGTTTCTGCAGGCTGAGTTCAAAGTTTGAAACTAGTTTGCTCTCAATTAGCACAGCAGGAAAGAGAAAAAGAGGAGAGAGGGGATTCTTGCCTTTCCCTGTAGGCCCAGGCAAAAGAAAACTACTATAGCCTCTCCTAGCTTGTGTGTTCTCCGTCATTAATAACTCTTGCCATCTTGAGCATACTCTGATGTTGCTTGATGACATGGGCACTGTTTTCATCTGTGAAATGCTGGTGGGTACATGAAAACCAGAAGCTGGTGTGACTCCATTCTGTGATAGAGGATTCTCAAAAACAATTGCATCATTTGTCTTGTAAATAAATAAAACAAACAAATAGGGTGAAATGACAACTGCCTTCTCCAATTCTCTACACCTCTTCTGGGTGTCAAAAGGTGCTTGCATGGAAGCTGAGAGAATGATTTAGTTGACTATTCTCTGGGGCATGGTGGCATTTTCCAACTATGCGGGTCAGGGGGAGGACATAAAAGAAATTTCTTTTTTAAAGAATTCTGGTCCACATAACACTAAATGAAACCTTAACAAAAACTTGGGAATGAATGGAATCAGTGATATAGTAAAGGAAGACTGGGATGGTGGTGGTGGTGGTGAAGCCCTCTCCTATAAATAATATTAAAATTGAATCTACATTAGCACACTAAATTCTTAGCTTTTGTCATGGACAGCAAAATAGAGGCAAAAAGAGAAGTTAATTTTCTAGAAAAATACTAAAACTCTTGTTAAGACAAAGTTCAAAAAAGAAAATGTTCATAAATTTACTAGAAAATTATCTTTAGAGAATGTTTGGCTCAGCCCCTTTGGCTCAGCCCCTTTAAACAACAGAAACTCTATACAGGCTCCAATCATCAAGGATCTCTTAGGGACCTGCAACATATTCTGCCTATTTCTCCGGTAAATTATCATTTAAATTATCATTAACCACACACAGAGTTTTGTGTTTTGCTTTGCTTTGAATACATATTCTGTTCCCACATGGAGCAGCTTCAACCAATCATGGCTTCTCATAACAAGCAGCAGAAAGAGACATATGTGATACTGTTATGTGGGATATATCTGTATTGTATGCATCTTCCTAGAAGAAAATGGTGACTGTGTAGGAAATGTATATTGTTTCAAGTAGTCTCATGTTGTGATCTCATGCTTCACAACACTTGGAAGTGCTCCATCAAATCAGTGGAATTTGTTTGTTTAAAGTATTTCAGTATCACCTCCCAGCCCACAAGAGATTCTGAGATGATGAAGAAATCAAAACCAATTAAAACAATGCAAAGATTAAAACATTTTAAAAACACATTAAATGCTTTTTAAAAAATCCTAAAAGCAGTCTAAAAAACAAGTCCTTGAATCCAGTTTTGACACAGTTTAAGTAGCACTTTCAAGCACTGAATGCGATGCAGAACAGCACTCTCCTAGCTGCTTGCCAGAAGCTTAGAAGAGTGGGGGCCAGCTAATTTCCTTGGCTAGGGAGTTCCACAGTCAAGCACTGCTACAGAGAAAGCCCTGTTAAAGGCACCTACCAACATAACGTCACAAGTTTACGACCTAGGCCTTTGATATGCCATTAATGCTTCATGTTGAATTTGCCAAAAACTCTAGAGAATAATTTTTTTACTTCATTTTACTTTGAATAAAGAACTGGGGTCAGTGTAGTGTAGTGATCTGAGCACTGGACTATGACCATGGAGACCAGGGTCCAATTCCCCACTCGGTCATGGCGCACACTCAGCCCCGGAAAACCCCATGACAGGGTTGCCTTAAGGCTGCATAAGTCAAAACCAACTTGAAGGCACATACCAACACAACAACAGCAGCAGCAGCAACAGCAAAAACAACAGACTGAAGGGCCAGTGTCATATAGGTAAAAGGACCAAAATCTCTAGATTTAACATGTTTATAGACTATTAGACAAATGGCATAAAACTGGATTCTAGGATTTTGATAAAGGCTGTATTAGGACAAATGGATCTATCTGATATCATAGACACAATCGCATGGCTTCTGCCATCCTTTGTAGATAGCAAACTCCATCTGCATACTGTGTCTTTTACTTCAAGGGAGGAAACCTCCTTCAAGGGGTGTCTCTCTGACACGTTAAGAAATTTAAATCAAAATTTTATTGCCTTAGCCTTTGATGGACTGTTACTGCTTTGTGTTCAGTTTGCCAAAAACTTTAGAAAATAATTTTATATGTCTGAGTAATACTGTAGCAAAACCAGCTATGCTCTCATGCCTTCATTTTACAAGCATCACAACCTTTAAAAAGGGAAAAGAAATTTATCTTACAAGCTGGGGAAAAATACTTGTGGACAGATGTCTTACAATAATGTGTGGAATGAAGTTTATTATCTTCTGTTGCCACTGTTTCTTTTCAAATGTACTGTAGGATTAAAGGCACGGCATTAATGTGCTTTTAGTAAAGCTTGCCACAATTCTTGCACTAAGTATGGTGGAAACTATCAACTTAAAACAATCTGTAAGAAATTCTGGATCCTTTCTATTCCTCATCTGAGCAGCCAACCTAGGAGAGACGATGCATATGCCAGAACAACAGAAGGTCTGAGTCTGGTGGCAAGGTCTTAATTTAGTAGGGATATATAAGTGGGAGCTAATTCTCATCTATAAAAAAATCATAGAATCATAGAGTTGGAAGAGACCACAGGGGCCATCCAGTCCAACTCCATGCCATGCAGAAACCCACATCAACTGAACTGAACCATACAGCTATAGAGTTGTGCATAACTGTCAGCCTATTTGATGTGGAATAGGAAGGAAAAGCCATATTGTTCTTCATTCTGGGTCAAAAAATATTTTGGGCCAGCCTGTCGCTGATAAAATCTTAGTAATACCACTGTTCAGCCTTCATCATGCCAACATCGAATCAAATCATCTCTGCTACTTTTTGTAACATTTTGACTGAATGTTTCAAAGTTTGACCCACATTTTTAACTTATTCGGTTGTTCCTAAAAAAGGCATGCATATTATTAATCTTGGAACCTGCATTTTATCCTGTTCTAAGGGACCAGCAGGGCACCTGTCATCTTGTGAATCTTGTGAATTTTGAGCACTATTCATAGTTAAGAACTTCAGGGAAATTTCTTTGTGCAGAAACACACATTGTTCTCTGCACAGAAAATGTAGGTTTCAGTACAGAATCTGTTTTCTGTGCATAAGGAAATACTTTTGTGCACGAGACAGTGTATTTAGTGCAAAATACACAGATTTCTGTGCAGCCATATAGCTTTTTGCACAGAAAATTATTTCTGCCTCCAAAAAATGGAACACATGAATTACTATATTGATGTAATTAGTTTAAATTTACAGAATCCTGCACTTTCTCTCTCAGCTAGGCCAATCCACATTCTCACTCTGAAGCCCATTTACTTGCATCCCTCTCAACTTTCTTTTGATGTCTTAGAAGAAATCTCAAAGGTGGTGTTGTACTGTGGTGGCGTTGTACAAATTTTCTTCTCCTTTTTTCCAGGGCAGGGATTTTCAATGAGAAGAGAAAAGAGTTAGAATGAATGAAAAGCAGCCATGATTAATTTGAAACTAAGGTCATCTTTGGTCTGAGTGCAGAGGGCTCACCTGGAAATGGTGGAGTGGGTTGCCTCCCTTCTTCAACAGTGAGCCTGCAGTTTTGCTACAGGATGGTGAAAAGGGAGAAACAGCCCATAGATTTCTCAGACAAGGCTATATGGTGATGTAGCATCCTTACCACCACACTACCCTGCTACCATTCTCAAGGGCCCCATCATAAACCTTGCTCCAAGCCCAGTGCCAGTTGTCAGTTTCGGAATCCCTTATGCAGCACAGGCGGGGCATACTGAGGCAGCCAGAACATGCAGTTATAGAGATTAGTCAAAAGACCATTTTTTAGGTGACAGAAAGTAACATGATACAAGGACACATTGGCAGAATATGATACTGAAGAGTGGGGAATAGTTGCCCATGATAATTTTGAAAAAGTCTGTCATACTTTTTACAAAGTTAGTTTGTAATGGATCTTTGTTTCTTTTTTCACTTTTTGTGGCATATATCATTAATAGGTAACTTAAGAAAAGAAAACCTAAAGCTTATTATCAGAGCTTGTTTGATAACAATCAGAATTTCTGTCATATAAGACCAGCTTCATCAAGATTAGCTAGGTTAATTTAATTTTCAAGGTAATTTCTGCAGAATGGCTTGGTGTTGAAAGATTAGTAGCAAGTAATTGTAAGAACTGTTTCTAGAAGAAAACTTACTGTGAAAGGTAAAATGGAAAGTAATGAAACTACAGTGGGCCCTCCACATTTGCTAGGATTAGGGGTTCAGGACCCCCACAAAGTGGAAAAATCGCAAATATCAAAATGTGTGTGTGTGTGTGTGTGTGTGTCTGTCTGTCTGTGGGATGGGGGCTGAAACATGGTGGAGAGAATGGACATCCAGGGTCTAGGTTAGGAAAAGGAGAAGAAAAGGAGGGGGTGAGTCAGAATGGTGGCCCTATAGTTATTGTCTCTCACCCATCTCTTTCTCTGTGTGTATGGGGGGGCACTGGGAGAGGGGTTTGTGGTGGAAAAATCGGGCTGTAGGCTATTCTTAGATGGCCAGGCAGTGGCTGGCAGAGGAAGAGGAGGGCCAGGGGTGGGTTTTTAAAGGGCTGCATGGCCTGATTGGAGCTGCTGAGAGGGAAGGTTCTCCAGGAAAAGAAGCCCCTGAGGGAGGGAGGGGGGAGGGAGGGCAGGGTTTGGAGAAACTTGCAAATTATCAAATCCTTGAAAGTCAATTCCACAGATCTGGAAGGCCAACTGTGAATTATTCTCAGTAACTCATCTGAGCTTAAAACAGATGGGGGCAAAAACATACTGATGCCCCCCACCTTCTAGGAGATAATGGAGGCATTTTTACTTAACCCCTCCAAGTGTTTTTTTTAAAAGAAGGATAGGAATGCAACCCTTTTTGCTCCCAGAGGGGTCCAAGGCATCACTTACCCAACTGCTGGATTTCATGAGTTTCTAACTGAAAATATAGAAGAGACAATGATACATTGGACTAATCAAGACACTATCTTACTCCTCAAAAGATGTGGTTCAGTTTGGCCCCTGTCAGCAGGCTGATGGATTTTAAAATCCTTGTCAGAATTATGGCCAAATGTTAACAGCTATTCTCCTTCTCCCATATAATCTGCCCCGCACACTAAGGTTCTCTGGGAGGAATTTACTGCAGCCAGTCAGAACTAGGTTGGCTGCAGTTACCCAGAGGACCTTCGCTTCTATCGCTCCCAAGTTATGGAATGGCCTGCCGGAGGAGACCCGGCATATTAAAAAAGCAGTCAAGACTGTTCTCTTCCGACAGGCCTTCCCAGACTAGTACTCTACCGCCTCCCACCAACTGTCCTCCTGTTTTTTAATAGTTAGTTGATTGTAGTTAATGTGTTTTAGGGGGTTGGTTTTAGATGGGTTGGTGGGTGGGGAGGATTGGTTATGTTTTAATGCTTTTAATGTATTGTTGTAGTACCACCTCGATCCATGGGGAGAGGTGGGATATAAACAAATTTATTTATTTATTTATTTATTTATTTTTATTTTTATTTTTATTTTTATTATTATTATTATTATTATTATTATTATTATTATTATTCAGTGGCATGAAAGGGGTTGTTTTGAGTTCACTAGGTCCTCCTAGTTTCACTTGGTAACTACGGAGTAGGAACAGACTGACAGCTGAGAACAGAGCAAGGATGTTACATTTCCTGTTAGCAACATGCTTGCTGGAGATGGGTTATGCCTATTTGGATCCAACCACAGAGCTGGACAGAGTGTTGACTCTGAGATAGCCTGGGGTATAATTGTTAGGAGCCTAGTTTCATCAATTGCTGTGAGGGGATGCTGGAACCCATCACCTAAAGGACTGGAATGGTTTCCTCTGCTGTACCGTTTAATACCATTAAAGCTTGTCTTATAGCAGTGATGTGGGTCAGTTTTTAGTATCAAAGTCTTGGAGAGGCCCGAAATTGTAACCAGTTCCAATTCAGAGTAGACTGGGACTGCACAGAAGTGTAATTTGCATGAACTAATGTCTCAGCTTGGGGGTAGGGACAGGCACTGAAATTTGTATAATGCAAGTGGTCCATTTTTAAACAGCTGAATGTCCTTTTACCAATTACTGACTCATATCTGTACTTGGAAACATTCCTTCCAAAATTTCATATATAAAAACTGGGACACGTGTGGCTAAGCAATGTCAGTGTAGTCAAGATGGGAAAAATTATTAATGAAGAATGCAAAAGCTAGGAGAGGCTGCAGCAGTTTATTCTTCCTTGAGTCTGCAGGGAAGGGGACAAATCTACATCCCCTTCTCTTTTTCACCCTGCTAAGTTAACAATGCAAACTACTTTTGCACTTTGAACTCAGTTTGCAGCAATTGAAATAAGCTGAAGACAAAGGGGGAAGTGGGATGAGGGGGAGAAACCAGGACATTTTAAAAGCAACTGAAAAAGTAGGAAGGCAGATTAATCAGGACTTTCCCTGCCAAACTGGGATAGTTGCGGGGTATACAAAACAGGTTCATTCATAACTGACATTTCCGTATTATCCTTATTGCGCTGAAAGCTTGCCCTCAGACTTAGAGCAATGCAGCATCTACAGCATGTAAATTGGATCTTCTCCATTCTTAAATTGCCTCTTAGCAGTGATGGCACTTCAATTCCTTTATTCTTAGACTCCTCCCCACATATAAAAATACAAGAGTTGGATCAGGTCAAAGGCCCATCTAGCTTACGGTTGCTCACAAGTTGGACAGGAGTGCAATGGCATTCTCTCACTCATATTATTCTTTAACTGTTACTTATAACAGTACCAAATGCAATAAATCATCATCATGGTTAATAGTTATTCATACCTTTATCCTCCATAACTTTGTCTAATCCATTTTTAAAGTCATTGAGGAATGTGGTCATCACCATATTCCATGGTAGTGAATTCTACAGTATGGCTACACACAGTCTGAAGTAAATTCTTCTGCCTGTAGGAGGCCTAGAGATGCTTCAAAAATGGAGCCCCCTTTGCACATGTGTGTGAGCTACTGGAGGAATACTGGCATACCAAATAAATAAATATATGATTAAGCAATGGAATAAAATACAAAAATCTCACTCTTCCCACCATAAACATATACATAAATACTCTGTGTACAAAATATATATATTTTGACATTCAGACTTCTTGTTAATAAAATTTGTAGTAGAGTTTGTTACTTGCTTTTGTTTCATTCATGAATTGCACATGTGTGTCCTTTATTATTTTCTTATTTTTTTAGTTTTGTTTATATCCTGTCTTTCCTACCAAAGAACCCAAAATAGCTTTAAAGCCTTTCCCACCCTGATTCTCACAACAACCCTATGATGTAGGTCAGAGTAAGACAGAGAATGAGCTAAGATCATCCAGTGAGTTGTAAGTTTCTGTGTGGGCTAGAACCCATATCTTCCAAACTCAACATTGTAACTGTTAATCACTAAAAGTGATTAGTGAGAGAACTCTAGACAACATGCCTGCCCTTTTTGCTTCATCTCTGTCGGGTAATCCTCCATATTTCAGTACAGGACATGTAGTAGTAAATTAGCTGCTTGCTTGTAACCAAGGAAACGAACCTGAGACCGTTAGGTAAACAAAGCCAGGAATGCAGCTCTGATAAGAACTACCAGCCAGGCTGAACTGATTCAAGGTTTCTTGATATCTCTTACTGTGGGAAAGCATCTTTTGCTTATTATGTTTTGCTTCTGCTAAATTGCCTCAGATCACTCACTGAAGTCCTGTTACAACGTATCGCACTCTAAATAAAACATGGATTTGCACTGTTACATTTGTGTGCATGATTTCGGTTCCTGACAGAGTAAGCGATCTGAAAAAAAAAAATTAACAACATGCATCAAATAACTGAAGAAGACCCTGAAGACCAGGAAGTTGTTGAAGTTCCAGGCAAGGAAATTGCTGAAAGAGGTGAGACGGCCCCCAGCCAGGCTTTTGATGTAAGACCCAAGACATGACCTTCGCTCCCTGCAACAACTCCAACCAGAGGCCAGACTTGGGCCTGGGGGGAGAGACCAGAAACTGCACAACCCCACAGACGTCAAGCTACAAGATGGGATACATCAGTTGGTGAGATTAGCCTAATGGAACAACTTCAGGCCAAGGAGGAAGAAGTGGAAAAGCAGAGAGAAGAAATTTTCAAATTGAGGGCTCAGCTGCATGACTGGAGGCTTCTAGTGCCTCAAGCTGGATGAGTGCCTCCCCAAGCTCCAGCAGCTGCTGCTGCCCCAGTAGCACTGGCACCTGCATGTCCTGGAATTCCAGCACCACCTGTTGGGACCCAACTTTTCCGGGAGAGGAAGACCACCTTTGATGGTGATGGCACCAAACTGTCATATTTCCTCAACATGGCATCTAATTACATGATCGACTACAGGAACAGTTTCCCTGATAATACTGCCAGAATTAGGTACTTGAGCCAGCATCTCAAAGGAGAAGCAGCGGAGTAGGTCACTGGCTTATTTGACTCATGAGCTGAAGAAACAGCTGACCTGCAGCCGTTCATGCACCAACTAAGGGAAAGATGTGAGGCTCCATTCTTTCAAGAAACAGCCAGATACCAACTGAAAAAATTATGACAAGGGAAAGGAACCGTGGGAGAGTACTCACGAGAATTCAGAAGGTTAGCTGCTAAAGTGCCTGAATGGAGAGATGACATTCTCAAGCAATTTTATCAAGATGGATTGAATCCTACCATCCTTGATCAGTGCCTGACCCAAGGGGACCCTGCCAGCCTCTTGGGATGGATGAAACTAGCCAGAGAAGTGGAAAGCATCATGGAAAGTGTTCTGCTTACTCAGCAAAGATAAGCTCAAGAATTTGGTCACTGCACCTCAGGACAGCAAAAACCTGTCGGCGGCATGCTGGGGTCGAGCAGGGGAGGGGCTGGAGTCACAGGAGTCTCAGCTGTGGAGGCTCCTGCCAGCAGTCTTAGACAAATGCAAAGAGTTCTTACAGCAGGAATAACGAAAGTAAAGAAAGGGTTACTTCACCCAGGGCTGGTAGGAGGCGGGGCTGGCAGAGTCTCCGGATGAAGGCACGGTCAGGACAGGCGCGGCTGGAACCGGGCTCGGACGGACTTCCCACAGAGGGCCAACGGTTGTTGCTCCATGCCTGCTGCTGCTTCTTGCTGGCCTTAAAGGCCTCCGGGACTGGCGGCAGCCAATCCGACCGCTGGCTCGCAGCTGCAAGCCCTTAGCTAGGCTCACAGCTGCGAGCCCTCAGCCAGCTGCGAGCTGACAGCCTGCAGCCGCCGCTCCAGCAGCCGGCAGGAGCAGCGGGTGGCCTCCTTGGCCTGCCGCCACCGGAACGTGGGAGGAGGGCCAGCAGCCTCCTCCGGATCGGGACCGTGGATGGGCGGTGCCCCAGATTGGGGCCTGGGTCCCGCCCACCTCGGCAGGCCGCTTGGACGCTCCTCCTCGGCGGCGGCGGCGTCCGGGCGGCCCTCCTCGGTGGCAGAAGCCTCCGTGGTGTCCCGGGGATCGCCCAGGCTGTCCTCCAGGCCGGGGACCGCGTCTGCAGCGGCCTCCCCGGCGGCGATGGCGTCGGGGCGGCCCTCCTCGGCGGCGGAGGCCTCCCCGGCCTCCGGGTGGCCTTTCCCGGCGGCAACATCCTCTGCGGTGTCCCGAGGATCGCCCAGACCGTCATCCAGGCTGAGGGCCGCGTCCGCAGCGGCCTCCTCAGCAGTGACGGCATCCGGGCGGCCCTCCTCGGCGGCGGAGGCCTCCGGGCAGCCTTTCCCGGCGGCGGCATCCTCCGCGGCGTCCTGAGGATCCTCCCCCAGGCCGAGGGTTGTGTCCGCAGCGGCCTCCGAACCGCCGCCGGGGGGGCTGGCCGGGCCGGAGGCCCCGACAAAACCCACTTTCCTGAGCAGCAAGGAGAAGAAAAAGCAACTCAAAGAAGGAGTCTGCTTCTAATGTGGGAAGAAAGGCCACATCGCCAGCGAATGCCAGGGATCAAAGAAACCCATTGAAGGAACGTCAAGCACTGCTGCCACCAGACCTCCACCTCGCAAAGCTGACACCTTGAAGCCAGCAACCAAACACCCTGCCAGAGGCACTGCTGCGGGAACTTGCGAAGGTGAGGACAGCCCTCTGACTACATCTGATTCAGAGAGTGATGATTGGGACACTGCAGAGTCTGCTAACGTAAGTACAAACAAAACCAAACATGTATATGTAACAGTAACTCTCCAGGGTAATGATGGCAAATTACGGATATGCAGGGCCTTGGTTGACTCCGGCTGTACGAACAGCCTATTAAATCCTGCATTGGCAAAAGAACTTGATGTGAAGTTTGAACCCCTAAAAAGAGCTGTAAAGTTATCTCAAATGGATGACTCACCCATGGCAAGGGGCCCAGTGAGGGAAAGGACTAAACCCATCCCTCTTCAAGTGGGAAACTATCAGGGGAAAATACATTTCCTAGTGCCCAGTACAATTGGGTTTCAAGTAGTCCTTGGGTATGACTGGCTGAAAAAACACAACCCCCAAATTGACTGGACACAAGGCTTACTCAAGCATACTCATGACATAAACCGGATGCCTGAAGAAATCGCCCCCTTCTTGGCACTCACTTTAAGCCCTGAGGAGCCAGAAAATCCCTTTAGAGTACCAAGATTTGCAAAAAGCTTTTGAAGACCATGAAGCAGACAAATTGCCCCCTCATTGAGACTTTGACTGCAAACTCAGACTAATAGATGGGGCCAAAATTCCCAAACCAAAAATATATCCAATGAACAAACAAGAATTTGATGCCTTAAAAAAGTTCCTGAACAAACATTTACAATGTGGATTTATAAAATCTTCATCCACTCTGATCGCTAGTCCCATATTTTTCCGTAATAAAAAGGATGGAGATGAACCCAGGCTTATTGTAAACTACAATTTGATTAATCAGGCAGTGCTGCCTAACCTTTACCCGATTCTTTTAACTAAGTATGTACTAAATCGAATGATAAAAGGCAAATTCTTTACAAAGCTAGATCTCAAAGAGGCTTTCCACAGAATATGCATGGATCCTGACAGTGAGTGGTTGACTACATTCTCAACCCCACTGGGAAACTACCAATGGACTGTTCTCCCTTTTGGATTACAGGCTGGGCCCACTGCTTTCCAGATGTTTCTTAATTCTGTGCTGCAAGATCTGCTCTATGAGAGTGTTCTTGTTTACCTAGATGACATTTTAATCTATTCAGAAACGCTAGAACAACACACCAAGCTCATACGCACTGTGCTACAAAGACTCATAGACAATGAGCTTGTTGTTAAACTCTCAAATACGAGTTTCACACTCAAACTTTTGATTACCTAGGGTACCACATTTGCCACAATATCTTGAACATGGACCCTGCCAAAATTGACACCATACTTAAATGGCCAGTCCCTAAAACTAGAAAGCAGCTCCAACAATTTCTTGGCTTTGCAAACTTCTATCGTAACTTCATAGAAGGCTTTGCAACTATTGCCCTCCCCCTCACTGACCTCTTGAAAAAAACAACAGACACCAAGACTAGCAGAAGCAACTGCATCGGTTGGACTGAAAAATGCCAGACAGCATTTGATGCTCTCAAACAAAATTTCACCTCTGAGCCCCTTCTCTTGTTCCCTGATTCTTACAAAGAATTTATAATTCAAACCTATGCCTCTGACTTTGCCATGGGTGCTGTTATCCTACAACAAGACACAGACAACCATCTAAAACCATGCACATTTATTTCTAAAAAATTCTCTGAACCACAATGCAACTGGCCTATCTGGGAAAAAGAAGCCATGGCCATCCATTTTGCCCTCTCCTCCTGAAGACACCTCCTTGAGGGCTCTTACATTCCATTTCAGGTCTGGACTGACCATTGTAATCTTGAAACACTAAAAAATTCCAAAAAACTCACCCCTAAACAAGCACGCTGGGCTGAATTTTTCCAGTGCTTCAGATTCAAAATTGTCTTTAAACCTGGTAAAAGCAACATTTTAGCAGACCCTCTTTCAAGACTGTCCTGCTACGAGCCTCATTCACCTGCTTCTATGTCATCTGATAAGCCTCTATTTTCTCCTGACACTTTTGGATTACAAGTAACTACCCGTGCATAACAAAAAGCACGTAAAACTGCTTCTACCCTCCTTGATTCTGCTTTTCAACATTCCCTCAAATCTGCCTACCAGACTGACGACTGGCTTAAATCACACAAAGACTCCATCACTTGGTTTAATGACCTAGCTTTCTTTGGGACCAACATTTCTGTACCACCCCCTGTTGTCCTGAAGTTCTGCAAAGATACCATGATTCCAAGCCTGCTGGCCACTTCGGATTTCTAAAAACTCTGCACTCCATCAGAAACCTATTCCACTGGCCAGGCCTCAAAAGACAGGTACAAGATTATATAAAAAAACTGCTCAATTTGCAACACTTGCAAACCTCTTTTCTAAACCACATGGCCTGCTACAACCTCTTCCTATTCCTTCCTCCCCTTGGGATGTAATTTCACGGGACTTTATTTTTGGTCTCCCAAACTCACGCGGCTTCCACACTGTTTGGGTAGTCACAGATCATTTTTCCAAACAACCTCACTCCATTCTCCTGAAAAAAGTTCCAACAGCTGAAAAGTTGACCGACCTCTTCATCTCTATATGGAAACTACATGGGCTTCCCTCCACTATCATTTCTGACAGGGAACCTATTTTCACTTCCAAATTTTGGACATCACTCCTAAAAACCCTTGGCATGTCACAAAAACTTAGCAGCACCTATCATCCACAAACTGATGGCCAAACTGAATGCACCAGTCAAACCCTTGAATCAATATTTACACTGTTTCATAAATTCCAACCAAAACAATTGGGCTCTTCTCCTCCCATTTGCTGAATTTGCTTACAACTTTGCTTACATTCCTCTACTGGAAAAACTCTTTCTGAAATTGTCCCAGGAGCCACCCCATTTTGGTTCCTGACAATCTCTCTTTCTCTCATTCTCTTTTGATTTATGTACTTAAGCCTTTTTGCTTCTTTCTTGTCTACAGAGATTATTCTCCCTTCTCTCAAAAGTTCTGTTTTCAAATCTTTTTATTAACTGATATAACAATATAACCACATTTTTTTCTTTACATGTTCAAACATTATACCCAAATTAAAAACACAAACCATATACGTAACTTAACTTTAAAGAAACCATTAATCAAAATCAAATTTCCTATATTTGTCATCCATATCTAACTACTTTTCCATCTATAAATATTTGCCGCTCTTATCTTTTCCTAATTTTTCATACAACCACATTCCATTACCCAGTTACACAGTTACACAGTAATTTCTTCCTGTAATGTTCTTCCTTTATTCTCTTTTCCTGTTCATATTGGTTACTCCTAGTTAGTATTGTCCAACAATAACTTATGCAAAATATTTCTTTCCATAAATCTCTACTTTCTTTTTATTTCATTGGTATTATATTGATTCTATTTTATCCCGCACTACTTTCTCTCAGAATCTCCCATTTCCTTTTTTGTATTACCCCTTTATATTTTCATTCGTCCATGGTTGTTCTTATCTAAATTATCTATCTTTTATTTTTCCTTTCCACACTTTGCTTCTTTTTGGGAGAAAAGCTCCTTATTATGTACAAGTTTACCTTTTGCCTTTCTCTTTTAATTTATTTTGTTTATTCACCTTTATTCTTCTATTCCTTTTTTAGCTAATTTTCCCCAGTTCTCTTCGAATATAGATAAGATTGGCTCCCAATCCTCTTTGAATTGTTTCATTGGACAATATTGTTGTTAATTTGTCCATTTCAATTAAATCGTATATTTTAATTAACCAGTCTTGTATCTCCAGTGTTTCCTTCTGCTTCCATTTACTCACGTAGATCATCCTAGCCGCTATAATCATATGTGTTAATAACTTTCGTTGGGATCTTTTTTTTAACAGTCTTATTCCATCATACAAGTATATTTCAGGCTGCATCGTAAACTTAATTTTTAATATTTTTATTATTATGTACTTGCATCCAGAATATTTTTGCCTTCTTGCAGGTCCACCATAAATGATATAAAGTTCCCTTTTGGTTATATTTCCAACATTTGTTATTCTTAGTTTTGGTCATTTTTGCTAATTGGGCTGGAGTAAAATACCACCTGTAAAATATTTTGTAATAATTTTCTTTTAGAGATACACTTTTTAATAATCTAATTACCATTTTCCAGGAGCTTTCCCAGCTTTATAATTGCATTGGGCGCCTAATATTCTGTGCCCATTTTATCATGTTTTCCTTTATAGTTTCTTTTTCCAATTCCAATCTCAGTAAAAGCTTATATAGTTTTGCAATCCGATGTTCTACTCCTAATTTTAACAGTTTATCCAGGTCATTCTCCTTGGTTTCAGTTCCTGTTATTCTATTCCTATTTTAAACTTCTCTGCTAACTGCCTCTGTAGTACCCAGTGAGTTGTTATACCACTTTCAATCAGCTCTTCTTTGCTTTTTAAATAGATCTTATCTCCTTGGCATTTTAGTATTTCTTTGTAGGTGATCTATTTATGTAATCTCGGCTTTTCTTTCCTATAAAATGCCTCGTGAGGGGAGACCCACATTGGTAATTTTGGATAAAATTCCCTCTTATATTTTAACCAGGTTCTTTGTAATGATTTCCTGATAATTAAAATCTCTGTTTATTTTGGCTTTTTCATACCAGAGGTATGAATGCCAGCCGAAGGGTAAATCCGCTCCTTCTCCCAAAAGTTAGTGAGTCCTTTGTCACCCTTTTTCTGGGAAGGGAACATCCGCAGGGTTGCAGCCTCATAAGCGCTGCTAGCCAACACCCACACATGAGAGTCAACTTTTAGGTGATCTTCCCTCATCTATCTTCTTTCCTACCCCAAGGGATTTCTTGGAACAATTTCATCTTACAAGAGCATATTGAGTACCTTTCTCCTGTTTTCTACTACAAACTCTTATTGCACTGGCTTCACTGCACTCTGATATAGATATCAAATATCCCAACACTAACCACTATACCAAACTGGTTCTATCTTAAGAGTTGTTGTGCTGTTAAGAATAATGGCCAGGCCAAATAATAAATCAACATTTAATAGGTACAATTTCCCCTTATTCTAGAATCCACTAAGCCATAGGTGGAACTCTTGTGGCTTCCTAGGGCCTGAATCATACTGGTAGGCCCAACTAGAGTAGATCCATTAAACCAATTGTTGAATGGTTAGTCAACACTTTGAATAGGTCTATTATTAGTTGAAGCTACCAACACTATTAGATGTTACTGGATTGTAATATCAAGCAGCCCTAGCTAGCATAGTGAATGGTGAGAAATAGTGGGAACTTCACTCTAACATCTCTTAGGACCACACAAGTCCCACATCTGCACAGAGGCAAGCAAATTTAAGATCATGAGTGTAAAATAGTGAAGGAGGAGGGAATAACACAACATAGTGCTAGAGATATCACATGACATCTAACATCACAGAGCCTAATTAATTCTGCATAAACATGCATAAGACTGGGCTCAAAAAAAAAATTAGAACCATATTAGTTTTGAGGTAAACATATATGTCTAATGTACCTTTGATGCATATCTATCTGGTAGTTTCCTCCTCATTAACTTTTGCTGTTTTGTCCACACTCTGGGGTAGCTTGGGCTCACATCTCCCAATTTTCATCTCTGAAATGCTGGAGGATAAATAAAGCACCTCTTCACTGTCCTGTACCTTTCTTCCCCCTCCCCAAAACATGGGGCCTGGATCATTTGCATCAACTGAAAGATTCTAATCTGGCCCTGGTCCTGAATGGATAAGCCCATATCCTTGTATTAGAGAGAAAAATTGCTCCCTATCAATGTTCACCATGCTGTGCATAATATTCCTTGTCTGTATCATCACTTTCCCTTACTTCTTCTTTTCTAAACTTTAAAAGTTATAACCCTTTCTCATAAGGGAGCTCTTCTAGTTCCTTGGGCCCCTGATTCTTCCTTCCTTCACCTTTTCATCTCTGGTTAGTGTGCACCAGTGGACTGGCACTGGAACATGCACTTCAGACAGGTTGCAACTTGTTGGGATGCCCTCCATATTATACTAATGGGATATGTAGTCTAATGTAAGGTAGCAGCTTGCTTGAAACGAAAGTCTAGGAACCAGAGACTGTTAGATAAACAAAAGCTAGGAATGCACTGATAAGCCTCGTCAGGCTCTCACTGCTTCAAGGTCTCTTGCATGAGGGAGGGGGAAGGATTGGAATGTTATGTACTTGCTTTTGCTTTTGAACTTTAGTTCTGTCACTGAAGTCTTGTATGATGTATTGCACTCCAAATAAATAGTGTTTATGCACTGTACTATTTGCGTGTGTGGATTCAGTTCCTGACAGCAACTTGTAGAGGTTTTTGAGCAGAGTTGTTTATCTTCAAAATCTGCACCCAGGCACTATAATATGATGAATATAATAAAAAGAGAAACTCAAACATTTTGAAATAACAATTTGAAATAATAAATTTCATATCATGTCTATGTTTGTTGAGTAGAAAGATCAGTGTTATTAACCTGAATTTATCAGTAACAAATTTAATATTTTTCAAAGGCTTGTAATGCCTTTCAATTCAGTGCCTAGCAATTTACAGCAAAAGGCAATGCTTTTCCAAATGACAGAAGGACAGAAGGATAAATTATATTGCCTTTTGGAAACTATTGCTTAATATGCCAGTTACTCACTGTATTGAGTGCAACATTACAACATGCATTTGTTATATTCATAAAGAAAATGAGAAATTATTCTTATACCCCCTTCCGCTTACATGACGGGCGCAAGTGGCAGCTCGGAAAGAAGCTGCACAATGGCGCAGCTCCGAGCAGCCACCCGCTGGATTCCAGCCGCTTTTTTTGTACCACCAGAATTCTCAGCTAAACACCCCTCTGGTAAGAGGGGTTCGGGAGAGGTCCGAAGGGGACCCCTGTAACTGGTGGCTGGCTCTACCCGGCTGGGGGGTTGAAGGACCATGACAGAGCCAGTGGGATCATCGCCTGAGCGGCACAAGTGCCGCTGTCAACTTTTTACCATGAAACTTATTTGAAATAACAAGTAAGAAAACATGTACCTGCTCTGCTCTTTGCTTTTGAAAATATCACATCTGGAACGAGCATGCAGCGCTGCGCAGGAGTATAGGAATGGAAGGACCCAGAGGGACGTGAGTGTGTCATGGCGGAGAGTTCTTTTAAGAAGCGGCTGATTTAAAAGAAATGGCTAAGAGGCTTTTCTGTTTTTCTGTGGACAGCTGAGAATTCATCTTAAAGGAGTGGCTGCTTTAAAACAAATGACTAAGAGGCTTTTTTGCTTTTCTGTCGATGGTTGAGAGTTCGTCTTAAAGGGGTGGCTGTTTTTAAAGAAATGGCTTAGTGGCTTTTTATTAAAGGGTCGGTACCAGGCTAAAGAATAAGACTGAACTTTACAAGATTGAACAAACCCCATTTGGACATTGAGCTCTTTATTTATACAGATTATTTTGGCTGATCTGAAAGGATTGTTGTTTTGGCTTCTTGACTCTGGCTTTCTGACCTGGAAGAATACTTTGGGCAGCAGGTATCAAGCACTGCCTTTTTCTTTTTTTGGCTTCTGTTGTCTGAGACTGTTTCCTAACTTTCTTCCCCCTCCCCCAAGTTTGGACTGGTGAGACTGGTGAACCTGTGCTGGAACGTTATTCAAGCAAATATCCTCACCCTCAGGGATGGAACTACTTGGACTTTAAGCATCTATGAGAGTACAGTAATCTTCAGAAATGAAACTCTGGGTAGTGAAGTTCCAAATGGGAGGGGTGAATGGGAGGTGGAGCGGCACAGGGTCCTGAATTAGACAAAGTGGTAATACTTTAACAATGTCAATTAAGCTTACATTTGATAGATATGTGGTTATTAATATAACATTGTGATATTGTTAAAGGGGAGATGGTGAATAGGGTATAAGTATAGAAGTGGGAAACAAGACATTTTTAAAATAATGGAGTTTAGGGCAGGAGATGGATTTGATGTGTTCCCGTTGTTTGAGACTTCTTTCCCAATTTTTTCCCCCGAGTCTGGATTGTTGAGACTGCTGAGCCTGTGCTGGAAGGTCACCTAAGCAAAACATCCTCACTCCCTGGGACGAAGCAGCCTGGAATTCAAGCGGCAATGATAATATAGAGATTCTTCGGAAATGAGTGTCTGGGCAGTAAAGTTCCAGATGGGAGGGGGGAATGGGAGATGATATGGTGCACAGGGCTCTGAATTAGATAAAATGACTAAGTACTTTGGCAATATCAATTAAGCTTGCATTTTTGATGGAGATATTTTCATTAATACAGACATTGTGATATTTTTAAAGGGTAGATGGGTGAACAGGACATAGCTGGAGGTGGGAAACAAGACATTTTCAATATAATGAGATCCAAGGCAAGAAGAGGAGTGACTGTAACAGTAGCAATAGCTCAGACTGCCCGATATACATTGATAGATGTGTTTTAAAAATTTTAAGATTTCATTTTATAAATGTTGGAGGACTTAATTTGAGAAGAGATAGCAGAATTCAGAAGAGACAAGTAGACAAATGAGAATAAATTGAAATTTGTTGAGTAGAGAAAAGCAGAATGGCCAATAATGGGTGACAGCTGGAAACTGTCAAGGAAAAAGGACTGTATTTTGATTGTGGAAATGGTGAGAGGGGAAAGCATGTTCCAACGTTTGAGATGAACACTGTATTGTGATACAACAAACGTAATATGTGGAGTGTGTTTCGGGAAGCGAAGACCAGAACAGAGTGGAAGATCAGAAACATTTCATGTAAAACTACAGGTTAAAGAAATTCTTTTTTTATCTGTGAAATTTAATAAAATTATTATATATAAAAAGAAATTATTCTTATAGAAAACAACACTGGCCCTTCTAATGTATACTTTCTTGATTGCTATCCATGATTCAAAATTCTCAGCTACATTTAACAAGAGTCATATAAACAAAAGTAGATATTTGACTTGGCCTTGTATCGTCTTTAAAGGTCATCTGAACTCAAAAAACAAGCACTCCCAACCTCTGTTAATTAGAAACACAAGTTAGCTGTAGTCCATTCAAGTCTTTCCCTGTCCCCAGTGTCTCAGTTTAAAAGTTTAGATACTAAAATTCAGAGTCACTAATACAGTCTCCTTTTTGAATGATTTGTACATAGTCTCTCTGTTATTCACTAAACCATTATTTGCACTATTGCTTGTTTATGCACTCTTATAAGCTGAGTCATTTTTGATGTCTATAAATATTTGAGTCAAAACTTTTGATAACCCACTTTATTTCAATTAAATTACCCATGAAACATGAATACACATGCCTAAATGACAGAAGACGCAACCCATGATTCAAAGGGGAAAAAAACCTATTAGGTAGGTTTTTCCAGTCTGCTGCTCACCAGATGTGTTGAAGTACTATTCCTTTCACCTTCAACTGGCAATAATGGGAATTCTAGTCTAACACATATGGAAGTTAGCCAAGAATTACTTAAGATAAAGACAAGGGGAGTACAATGTTGTATTCTTCTGACTGAGGCATTGAAGGAAATATGGAAATCCATCTTCATACCAGAACCAACAGTTCTCTGCCAAGTGAAGCAGCAAGTAAATATTTTTGTTAAGGAAGGAGTAGAGATGATACTGGTAAATTCCTCAGCTTGAAAACTTCAGTTCTCTCCTACCAAGCCCAAAATGGGAATCTATGTCTTTAATCATTCAAGATTTTCAAACCACCAAACGTTCATGGGTAATTAAGAACATACTGTCTAAATACTGTTGAAAACATATTGTCCTGAAGCAAAATACAACAAAATACAAAACCCACAAAGGCCAACTCCATGTATTTTATGTTTTTGAGTTGGCCCAATAAAGGCACTGTTGCTTTGTGGATTTTGAATTGGAGCCCCACAATTGAAGCCCAACAGCAAGTTTTCTTCCAAAGTTTGAGAATATTACATTTTTGGACTACAACTCCCAGAAGTCTACAGCCAGCATGGACAGTAGGAACTATGATGCAAGAAAGCAACTTTTCTTGGTTCCATTTTTCCCTACATTGAGCTTGCTTTCTCTGTTATTGTGATAACCTGTCTTTTCTCCTATGAGTTCAGAGAGTAGTTCACAATATAACTACTCAACAGAAGAATAAGAAATGGTTTATACCTAAATAAATGACTTACATTGAAATAAATTGATTCATCTTAGGTGTCACAAGACTGCTTTTGCTTCACTTTTTATACTAAAACTAAGATAGTCATGTTTTTGAAAATATATTTTCTCAGGCATTGAACCAAATATTCTAGCTTCAGTTGTTGAGCTGTAGCATTTGCCTTCAGTTAAAACTACTCTCTGGGATTATTTAGCAATATGAAGATAGAGTAAACAATCATGTAATTGTTATGAAATGTTTTTTTCTGAAAGTGTGAATTTTCTTGGGAATGTTGGAATATGACAGGATTTGCAGATTTTGAGAGCATGACACACATGGAGAGAATGTTCTTGCCAAATGGCAATTATATTGCAACAAGAATGCCACCATGCTCATGTGTCCACAATCAAGTCATCTTTGGTGAAACTGAATAGTTACCAGCCGTCAAGGTTACTGCTAGTGGTGGAGGAACTGATATTTCTTCAATGGCAACTAATAGCTAGGTATGTTTTCTTGATGGAAAAAAATGTCTCCAGGTTGGAGTGATGTCTTTGGCAAGGAAAAGAAGCTTTTTCATTTTGAAAGGTCCGGGGAGACAAACAGTAAGATTGGGAATTTACTTATGGATGCTGCAGGAGAGTACATGTTTTTACCCTCTGATGCAGAATTAGTAGTTATATAGGTTTTACCATGAGTCTATTTACTTCTAGCATGCCCTACTCATTTATTTGTAAATAAGCAGATAGTATAGTGCAATATATGTCTTCATCACTCTCTCATTGCAAGAGACCTTGTGAATTTCTGCCTTCCCACCAACTACTCAGGAGAGAAAGGGGAAGAGGTGTTCTGTGTATATTTTCACATTTTTATATGATAAGTGGTAATACTGCAACCCTCAGAGGTTGTTAGACTGCTGCTCCCAGCATTCATCATGGTTGGCTATGCTGTCCATGGCTTCTGGGACATGCGCTCTAACGTCTGGAGGCTCTTATGATTTCTGCTTTAATCGATACCCACACAAGGTGGATTCCTATTACTAAATTTGAAAATAAATAACAAACACATAAACTGAAACTGTTGTTCAATTATAGCTCCATGTATGCCAATGACACTAGTCTTAAAACCATACACAGCTTTGCAAAAGAGCATTAAGTCTGTAGTAGGATTCTCCACATATCCAAACAGTATAAAGAGGTTCTAGTGGAAATAGAAATTAAAAGTTGCCTGTCTCCAAGGGAGTCCTTTTAAAAACAAAGAACATCACGTTATGGCTATAATAATTTGTCAGAGCAGCAACTAATGATCTCAAAAGATAATTGTACATAATACCTCTTTGTTATATTTAGATGTTGGCCAAGATACTGAAATCAAGGCCATATGTGCCAGCACATTTTTGAACTTTAGTCTTAAATTAAATCCATCTTGAAAAAAATGCATGACTTACAAATCCTTAACTCAGCATTCAACATTGCACTTAAAATGAAACACATATTTTTTAGCATTTATCTAAATGGTAAATTGAGGGTAATCTCCATCATCAGTGCTCAGTGCAAATGACTTAGAAAAAGCACTCCAGGCAAGGACAAGCAAGACATCAAAGAACAGGTTGCTTACCTGTAACTGTGGTTCTTCGAGTGCTCTTCTGTGAAGTCACACAAGGGGTATTTTGCGCCTGTGCAATACAGCATTCAGAACCTTCTAGAAGCCTAAAATCAGGCGTTTTGGCAGTTGACCCATCCCCCACATCCTCAGGGTATATAAGGCCCTCCCTGAGTAACAGTCAGTTCCTTCACCACCATGGTAGCAGCTATAGGAACCACTGAAAACGACTTCAAGTGGGGAGGCTGGGTGGGTTTGTGTGACTTCACAGAAGACCACTCAAAGAACCACAGTTACAGGTAAGCAACCTGTTCTTCTTCTTCGTGGTCTCTGTGAATCACACAATGGAGAGATTAGCGAGCTGTCAAAGATGGAGGTAGGAGATGTCAAATTGTCAATATACACCAGTGATAACAAAGCAACAACAGATTTTCCCTTTTTTAAAAAAGGTAATAAATATTACAATAAATATTAGAAATATCATAAATATTAGTAGAATAGTAAATAAATAAATAAATATAAGTAAATAAATAAATAAATATTTAGATTACAACAAATCATGTTATGTTTCTTGAATTCATTCAGAATTTTTTAAATTGTTTTTTTCCCTTTTTTTCCTTTTCATGCAACTGCAGAAAACAAAACAGCCCTACCAAAGGATGCATCACTCCTTTCCCTTTGATCTACCCTATAATGGGAAATAAAGGTCAACGGCTGCAACCACATAGCGGCCTTGCATATTTCTTCCAATTGTACACCGTGCATGAAAGCAGCCGAAGCTGACATTGATCTCGTGGAGTGCGCCGTTACATTTACTGGCAGCTTTCTTTTAGCAATCTCATAACACAACTTTATTGCGGAAACAACCCATTTAGATATCCTTTGGGAAGAAACAGCTTCCTCTAGTTTCTCAGTCGAATTACAGACAACTGCTTAGTTTTCCTTATAGATGCAGTGCGTTGAACATAGAAGGCATGCACCCTTCTGACATCAAGGCAATGCAACTTCTCCAAATCAGTTTCTGGATTCTGCATGTAAGCTGGCAAAACAACGTCCTGGTTCAGATGAAAAAATGATACCACTTTCGGTAAGAAGGTGGTATCTGGTCTTAGTACTACCTTCCCTCTATGAAATCTCAAAAAGGGTGTATCTACTCTTAAGGCTGCCAACTTACTTGCCCTTCTTGCAGAAGTTATAGCTACCAGGAACAGTGTTTTCTAAGATAACAGCCGCATATCACAGGTTGCCATTGGTTCAAATGGCTCATGCTTGAGTTTCAACAACACAAAATGTAAATCCCAACCCGGTACCAGATATTGGGTTGGAGGGTACACACGCTTATAGCCTCGTAAAAATCTTTTGACAGTCGGACTAGAGAAACAGGAAGATCTTCCCTTAGCCTGTAGAAATGGCTGGAAGATAACATTTAACTGAAGATAATGACAG
This sequence comes from Ctenosaura bakeri, assembly GCA_948474755.1. Classification (NCBI taxonomy): domain Eukaryota; kingdom Metazoa; phylum Chordata; class Lepidosauria; order Squamata; family Iguanidae; genus Ctenosaura; species Ctenosaura bakeri. The sequence goes on from CAOLHI010001619.1 coordinate 163,589, forward strand.
ACCCTCGGTATCGAGGTCTGTCAGAAAGGAAAGTATTCTGCAGTATTGCAGTTCCATGATCTTTCAGGTACCGGCAAAATCTGTCCCATTTATATCCATACAACTTAACAGTCGATGGTTTGTGAGCCGCTCTCAATATGCAGCTAACTTCCTCCGGGAAAGCAGAATCTATATCTTCCACGCAGTCAACCGAAGTTTCTGCACATCCAGGTGAAAAATGGTACCGTTGTGCATCGTTAACAAGTTTGGTATCAATGGTAACCTCTGGTACCAATGTTTCGACAAAGTGAGAAGGCGAGAACCACGGCTGTCTCAGCCACCAGGGTGTTATTAATATGACCTTCGCGTGGTCCTGTCTCATCTTTGAGATCACCTTTGTTATGAGAGGGAATGGTGGAAATGCGTAAAGGAGTGGTCCCGTCCATTTATACATGAAAGCATCCCCCAGACTCCTTTGGCCTGTCCTTTGGCGAGAACAGTACATTTTTTATTTCTTGTTGTCCTTGGATGCAAACAAGTCTATTGATGGTACTGCCCACAGATTGAACGAGCTGTTGGTTACGGTGTCGTCCAGCTCCTACTCGTGACAGGACATCAGGGCTCGACTTAGGGCATCCGCCCATGTATTGTCTGCTCCTGGCATATGTATCACTGATGGTGTTATCCCTCTGGAAAGGCACCAGTTCCAGAACTTGATTGTTAATTTCAGAAGCGCTGTGGAGTGAGTCCCTCCTTGTTTGTTGATACAATACATCACAGTGGTATTGTCTGTTCCCACACGCACTGAGAGACTGCACAGGTGCACTTGAAAAGCCCTGAATGTCTTGATGACAGCAAGAAATTCCAGGACATTTATGTTGACATTTTTCCAACGATGTCCAATGTCCTTTTACAGATATGTTCTGCATATGTGCTCCTCAACCATCCATGGAAGCATCTGTGGTGACGGAGACCATGGGTGGATTCGGTAGAAACAACATGCCCCTTAGGACATTTTCTACCCTCAACCACCAGAGGAGAGACAAGTGTACCCCCTTCAGTATCATCATGTACTTGTTTTGATGATGCAGAAGTGGATTGAAGTTCCTTATGAACCAGTGTTGCAGAGGTCTCATTCTCAATCTTGCATTTGGAGTCACCATAGTGGTCGAGGCCATCAGCCCTAGGGCCACTTGTATGGCTGTGGCTCTCACGCGTTGTGTTATCAGTAACTGCCTTAGGGTGCGTCGCATTTTCTGCCACCTGTCATCTGGCAGAAAAGCCAGGTCTTTGGTCGAGTCCAGTACGGCTCCAATGAACTTCACTGTTGTTTGTGGTAGCAGGTGACACTTCTTGAAATTTACCATCAGTCCTAGTGCATTCAATAGGTTCACCGTAGTCTTCAAGTGTTGCGAGGCCTCCTCTTTTGTCAGAGCAGCTATAAGCCATTGTTTATGTATGGGAACAGAACGATACCTCTCTGTCTCAGATATGCCACCACCAAGGACATACACTTCGTGAACACTCTCGGCACCGTGCTTATGCTGAATGGGAGAACTCTGAATTGATAAGCTTGTTTCCCCAGCACAAAGGCTAGGTACCGTCTGTGTTCTTTCCTTATCGATATGTGGAAGTAGGCATCTTTTAAATCCAGTGTCACAAACCAGTCTCCCTTCTTCAGCAATGGCATTAACTAAGGTTACCATTCAAAACCATTTTGTTGAGATGTAATAGTTGACACCTCTTAGGTCTAGAATGGGTTGGAGAACCCCATCTCTTTCCAGTACTAGGAAGTATTTGGAAAAGAAACTCCTCCTTAGCTGGGCATATGAGATCCTTTCGATTGCCCCTTTCTCCAACAGAGTTGCAATCTCCTCTTCTTGTTCTGGGGACAAAGGTGTGATATGAATTCGACCTACCGGTGGTAGTCGATGGAATTCTATCAGATAGCCTCGTCTTACCACATCCAACACTCATGAGTCTGTTGTTATCAAGACCCATGTGTGGATGAAATTTGATAGTCTGTTTCCAAAGGGCTCTTTCTCCAACCCACAATCTACAACAGCTCTGTCAGTACCGATGTTGGCAGTAATGACGGTAGAGATGACAGTATCTAACATCTCCATGCTGTCGATACCAGCGGAACAGATGGTATCAACGGCAGTATCGACATTTGAAATTTGAACAAAGAAATTTGAATCTTTGACTGCAAGAGTGACAGAGAGATGTTGACTATGCGCAGGTGAGGCATTGTTCAGTTGGTTGTCAAACTCGCCGTTTTTGTTGGTCTTGCTGTTTCTTTTTATATTGAGGTTGTCTGAATTTGGACATCCAAAATTTTCTTGAAAGTTGTTGCTGCCCTGATGTTTGACGTTGTTGCTGTGTGGCCGTTGGACTTCTTGTTCTAGCTGTGTAAGGTTGATAATGGCAATATCAATACCTGGAGTATGACGACGACGGTACCAGGAACCCATACTTCTTAGCAGTGTTGAGCATTTTTTGTGTGTGTTTGAGTTTGGTATCTGTACCTTCATTGAAAAGGCCTACAGAGTCAAAAGGCAGGTCTTCAATCATATTCTTCACTTATTGAGACAGACCCGAAGATCTCAACCAAGCATGTCTCCTCAGAGCGATTGCTCCTGCAATTGCTTTTTGACTGCAATCAGTAACATGTTTCAAAGTCATGACTTGTTGGGAAGACAAATGATAGGCCTCACCATACAGAGAGGTAGCAGTCTTTCTCTCATCCTCAGGCAGCACATCTATGAACCTTTTCATCCTAGACCACAAGAACTGCTGATAGGCACCCATACACGCCGCATAATTCGAGATTTTAAACAGCAAGGCAGCATTCAAATATGCCTTCTTCCCCAAATTGTCTAACTTCCTTCCCTCTTTGTCAGTAGGTGACACATGAAGCTTCTGGGACTGTCTAGATTGAGCTGCATCAACAATTATCGAGTTTGGCTTTGGATGTTGAGTCAGCCACTCTTGATTGCTCTCAATTAAATGGTACAGTGCTTCTACTTTCTTCGATGTGGAAGGAACAGAAGACGGGGAATCCCATGACTTCTCCACAGTCTTTAAGAAGTAAGGTAACGGTGCAATGATACAGGCACTCTATCATGCAGTTCCTGGAAAATAGGATCTTGGAGATCCTCTTCATCAGTCTCCACTTGGAGATTCAATGATCTAGACATTTGCAGAACAAGATCAGAGAAAGAACGGACATCATCAGTAGGCGATATATGTTCTGCTGTTGAAACAAAATTGGATTTAGACTGCTCAGGCACATACGACACATGAGATCTCTCAGACTCTGATACAGAGGGAGATCTCGCTGTATGGTACCGAGGAGAACGGTATCAAGACGTAGACCGTAGTTCAGGAGAGACCTGACTACGAGAAGAATGTCACTGGATTCTCTCTGTTTCTTTCCCATGTCTAGATCCAGACATTGCAGGCAACACTCTGCAGCAGGATGGAGTTGGAGACTTAGTGGGCGACCTCAGAACATGAGTACGTTGATTAGTCTCCTCTCTATACCAATGACAAGTCGAAGAATCTTCCTCTTGGTAATGAGAATGCCTACACACCCAATGACCATCATCAGTACAAGGTGAGACATCCCCGGAGTCAATGGAAAACTCTTCCTCAGGATATCGTCGATAGTGGTACGGAGATTAATTCCTCACATAATAGTACTGACGAGGCGATCTCGTGCGTGAATGTGAATGCCAAAAAGGGGATCTCAGAGGCGACGGCGGAGTTCTACGCCAACGCGTCGGTGGAGAGGGTAGTTCAACAAGGTCACATTGTCTTGTTCTCAAGTGTCCACCAGCAGGAGATCTTGACTCTTGGCAACGTGATACTGACCCCACTGAAAGTATCGGAGATAACTCCATGATCCCCCCTTCAGAGGGAACACAAACTTCCTCAATCTCACTAGATGGCACAGTATCTTTGCACACATCATGAGCAATCACATAATGAACAACCTCTGTCATTTTATCAATGGAGGTGCCTGGAACCATCAGAGACGGAGACTGGATTGGAGCAGGTAGATTGGGCTGCTCAACTCTTTTAGACTTTTTTGAAGGCTCTTCTCATGACGAGTCCTTCAATTTTCTTTTGTCACTCTATCTTTCTCACGTTGAACTGTTTTCTTCGATGGTGAGGTGGAGACATGTTTTTTTGGATCATCTTTTTTCTTAGTCGACACAGAGGGCTGGACAGATTGCTCTCGATCCCGAGACTCAGAGTGGTGTCAGTCTGTGGAGGGTGTAGGCAATGTTTGAGCCATTTTAGAAAGCTGAACAGATTTTCCTGAAGTTATGGGCTCAGAGGCTGACAAAACCTGTTTCCACAAAAGTGCCTTCAAACGGGTCGCTCTGTTCCTTCTCATCTGAGAAGTAAACAACTGGCAATGATCACAATTTGACACATTATGGCCCTCACCCAGACAAAGGAGACACTTGGAATGACCATCTTTGTCGGGTATTTTCCCTCCACAGGATATGCAACGTTTGAAAGTTGCCATACAAGGTAAAGTCCAAATTGCAGAAAAACACTCTTGTAGTCCAAAAAGGTGCACCATGTCTGACCAACCACCAAAAAACTGGCAAGAGATAATAAAAAACCAAAACCAGTCCAAGATCGAAAACTGTTAGATCTATCAGTCAGGCTGAGAAAGGCTCCCTACTCGCGGCTACTGTGGTGAAAGAAAAGGAACTGACCATTACTTGGGGAGGGGCCTTATGTATCCTGGGGATGTGGGGGATGGGCCAACTGCTAAAACACCTGATTTTAGGCTTCCAGAAGGTTCTGAATGCTGTATCGCGCAGGTGCGAAATATCCATTGTGTGATTCACAGAGACCATGAAGAAGAAGAATGTAATTCATTCTGGCATGCTTAAGTAACTAGTAGATACTCTAAAGGCACCAGATCCTGTCTGATCTTGAAAGCTAAGCAGGGTCAGTCCTGGTTAGTAGGTGGAAGGGAGACCACCAATGAATAATAGGTGCTGTGGTATGCTATGACTCTGTAAAGTTCATAGGGTTACCATAGGTTGATAGTCAACTTGAAAGTGTGCGTGCGCACACACAGATGAATTTTGGGGAAGGTGTGCCAGCTTAGTCTTTTAAACAGTGTACTTGAATGCCTACTTGATGGCAAATCTATGAATAAATGGCCAAGTTTATTTTTTCAGCTGGCAAGCTGGCAGACCCATTGGCAAGCACATCTATTCACTGGTAGTTAACGTGAACTTTCCTTAGGCACACTGCACAGTTCTCTCCCTGGGAAAGAATTTAGGGGAGAAGAAAATACTGCTAATGTGTTTCCCATATGAGTTCCAAGTGGCTAGTGCAAAGATTTCATACTGCATAAGGGAAAACTTGGACTTTTTGAAGACTGATGTATACTTTCTGCAAAACTCTCTAATACAGAATTCTTTGGGGCACCCAAGCCCACTTTGGATAGCAGAGCCAGCCCAGGACATTTGGCTATCTGAGGTGCACCATCTCCTTTCAAGTACAGAATCCAACCATACTGACGGTTGGTCGTAACACCCACAGTACAGTAGCTTTCTTCACAAATGAATATAGCAGATTAGTTTACGGGATTCAAGGTGACTGCCACTGCTTCATCCTCTGCCATCTGAAGATCAGCATTATGAAGGACTGGTCTTGCCTTTCCTTGTTGGATCAAAGACATTTATGGTTCAATTCCAGGGAATAAAAAATGAAAACAAGTAGACCTTCCCAGTTATGCAGTTAAAATGAAGCTCACTGAAAATGTTCCAGTAATAAATTTGACTTGGTTCTCTTTACTGACACAGATATTTTCAATGCCTATCAGGTTTCCAGGCTATGAGGGTCAGACAGATACTTTATCTTCTTGTACTCGCTATGGTCTGTTTTCCATCATTTACAAGTTCTAAGGTTTGTGCTCTTGCCCAGAAGTGGCACTGGTAAATTTCTTACAAATATTTTCAATTTAACCTTTGGGAAAACCATTTTGTGAATCTTTAAAGCCATACACTTCACTGAGTTCTGCTCAATGAATCTATTATCTTCCAACCATGTGTTTAAAACAGCTGTTACAACAAGCACGTGCACTTGAACATGAACAAAATTCTAATGTCTTCATAACATAAAAATAAACTAATCCTTGAAACAGAGTACTAAGTATTTGTGTAAAAAGTCTGCATGGATTTATTTAATGTTCGAGATGTTGGTATAATTAGCCTGGCTATTAGTGTAATTAATTAGCATAAATTCTGTACACCTGGAGCACAATTCACGAGGAAATTCTTCTGTACAAGCCAAACTTTAAAGGAGTTTGCATAAAATCATTTCCTGGTGGGTTGTACATACACTTTGCTTTTATTTATCCACATGATGTTGGCTTACAAAGTCACAATTAAAACAGCAAAAATACAATTATAATAGTATAAAGTAGTTGTGGGGGGAGTGGGTAGCATCCTCCACTGTCAGAGAACAAATAGGAATCCAAACTCTAAAATCTTCAATCTCTTATGGAGCAAAATTTTAAATGAAGAATTTAATTCAGAATGTGTACATCATGCATAGCTCTAACTTTAAAAATCCTGCTTACAACTTGATTGTCTCTTTTCTTCAAAAAAATGCAGAATTATTTAGTAGGGTAAATAATCTTGTTATGCCATGTCAGAAATAAATAAATGGATTACAGTCCTCACTGTTCTTCCCTGCAGGTATTCTTGAAATAAGAACAGTAGCAGTTGGAATAGTGGCAATCAAAGGAGTGGCAAGCGAATTCTTTATAGCCATGAACAAGTCTGGGAAACTATATGGAAAGGTACTGGCATAATTAGTAGCAGTTTGAATTTAATGTAGAAACAATAAATATGATTAAAAGAAAACTAATTTTTGCTAACTATATTTTACATGGTGACCTCTGTCTGTGGAAGAAGATGTGGGATGCTTACACACTTTGCCTTTACATACTGAAGGGAACAGTTCCTCAGATCTATCCTGCCTTGGAAGACACTCACTGGAGGTCTCCTGAACTTTGGCTTCAGCCTCCCATTTAACGGGGAGCAGGAAGTGGCTGTTGGCAAGCTAGCTCCTTGATTCTGTTTCCTCTTTTCCTGCTCTTGTCTGATCTGATTACCTAATTGCTCTTGGCTTTTCCAAAGACCCAGCCAGTACCACCCATCTTCTGCCTTGCTCCCTGATCCCTTTGATAACAGTCAAGTTTAGGGGATATGGTAATCCCTATGAAGTAACGTATGGGACTCTCCTAGCACTGTCCCACTGGCATGTCATCTTCTCCTCCTCTGCTGTACTTCACACAACAGGTTCCCTTATAACTCCAGTACACCTTACAATGTGGAACGGCTGGAAGAAAGTCATTTCTATACTGGAGTTCATTACAATTGATGTAAACCAGCTGAATGTACTACGTTAAATGATAATGTTGCAATTTTCTTGATATCATGCAGGGTTCCACCCAAATCATGTCTGAACATTTTACGTTGATTAAAAGTATGCAAGATATTTGCAAAAGAAAATAGCAAATAAATACTTTTTTAAGAAATATGTTGTGCATTTCAATATCAGATGATGATGAGAATGATGATTACTGTTATATGGCCCTCCCAGGTATTTCAGTGTTCATCTTATTATCTGTTGTCATTCATTTCTTCTTCTCCTAATAGAAAGTGTGCAATGAGGACTGCAACTTCATAGAACGGATTCAAGAAAACCATTATAACACATATGCTTCAGCAAACTGGACCCACAAAGGGAAGGAGATGTATATAGCATTGAGACAGAATGGTGCTCCTAAAAAAGGCACAAAAACAAGCAAAGAAGACACATCGTCCCATTTCCTTCCACTTCAGTTATCCTAATCATATATCATGTATGGAGAACCAGTTCCAGCAAAACATTTTCATTTGAAAAAGAGGACAGTTGAAAAGTACAAGGAAGAGATGCTGGAATACTACTGAAAAACTGAACAAGCTGGACTTGCGCATTTATGTTTATTTTTAAGAGACTGACTTTTTTAAAAAATAAATTGAAGATATACACTACATCAGATTTAGTAACTAAAAGTTGTAAAAAATTGTAAAGAGTTGTACAATCCTTATGTTAGTATAAGAGTAGCTTTGCAGATTCTTAAATTAACATTAAGTCATGACTTGATTATCTGATATTCTTTTATTTAAAATAAACCTATCTGCTTAATTAAACATGGCTGCTATAATAATAATAAAGCAGATGAAAATATTATGTAAAATATGTTGGACTTGATGGCTGCTGGAATGAGTGTTCAGATGATCAAATCAGTACTAATCGTGGAGGCTGAGCAGTATTAAATACTTCCCAGGAAAAAAATGTATTAAGTATTGAAACAATTTGAAATTGGAGTACTGTGGTATTCAGAAAATAAAGCTAATATAGAAAATGAAGGTTGCACCACTGCAATATATTCAGATGTATTAGTAAAAAAGACTAATGCTGCTCTAAGAGATGTTACAAAATAGTGTATATAAAATAGTATTAATAAGGGAAATGTACTTCATCTCACTTCCCTCAAAATATCCTTTTATATAACGATGAAGTAAAAATTCAGACAACATCATATGGGTTTTTATGTAACATAACCTATCTTTTTATATATCTTCTGTTAGGGTATATGGCTTCTGATTTTTGTCCCCACCATTACTCAAGCTTTTTCTGTTATTCCAACATTAAACTTTATTTTAAGTTATAGTTGAACTTTATTGTTTTAAGTGATTTAAACTGATGTTATTTATAAAAAAAAAGTATCAAGTTGCATTTGTTTCATATGATTTTGATTCTAAAGGAATAACAAAACAGTCTGGCTGGTAGCCGCCTTCCCCCCTTCTATCATCAGACACAAAGTCTAGTACACAACACTCTTGCCAATGTGCACTGGATAACAGACAAAAATGACAGCCTGCAGCAATTCCTACAGTAGAAGTTTTAGACAGAACAACCCCAAAATTTCAAAAAACCTAATGCCATATTCTCCTTCTAGGTGTCTGATAATATTCCCAGACTCATAGCAGACATTGTCAACTTATGCTTCTCATAAATACTGGACTACATTCTTGTTGGTTTGCATAAAAGCTGGTACTAACAATTAGGGATCAGAGACTACCTTAAGAAAAGAGAAGAGTATTTTTCTAGAAATTATATGTTTGATAGAGAAAGGTGGAGTCCACTGGTTATATCTACATTACTAAGAAGGAGTTAACACATAGTGAGGGTAAATGCAACTAACTACAAAACTAATTCTACCCAAGCTCTATTTCAGGTCCAACAGAGCAGATCCCTGTAGCTGCACAACCAGTTTCCTGGGTTGGGTACACCATTCCAGGATGAGGCCACTGGGGGCCTTTCCACACTACACTATTATAGCACTATTATTCCACTTTCAACATCCTTTGGAATTAGGGGGTTTGTAGCTTACAGAGACCAAAGAGCTCTCTGACTAAAGGCCCCTCCCTAAACTGCAGACCTCAGGATAGGATGTTGGAAGTGGAATAATATAACAACATACAATCATCCCTCCACATTTGCTAGGGTTAAGGGCACAGGTTCCCCAAGAAAGCGAAAAAAATTTGAATAACTCTAGGCCCTCCCAAACCATATTTAAAACACAAAAAAGTATGGTCAACATATTCAACCCACCATGGATTCCTTTGAGGCATCAGGGTTCCTTCACAAGGCAGAAGTAGGTGGTTAGTGCAGCTTACCTGCCACCTCCACTGCTGCCCCACACCATTTTTAATAGGGACTCACTAGCCTTGTTCGCAGTTTCTCAGTCTTGCGAGGTTTGCAGTCCCTATTAAAAACGGCATAGGGAGGCAGCAGAAGTGACAGCAAATAATCTGTGAATAATCAAATCCACAAAAGTGAAACCCGCAAATGTGGAGGGCTGAGTGTAGTGAGGAAAGGCCCTGGGAGATGGACTCTGACTGTGTATATACTGCAGAAGCAAACAGAGAAAACTGAAGCGCACAGGAGTGAGTCTGGCCCCTCTCCTATTCTACTCTGGCTGTGAGAACCATACAAGGAAGTTGGGACCAGGAAAGTTAATTCCCTTGTATGTTCTCTCCCACCTACCTCTTCCCACACTAACATGACAGCACAAAGAGCGACTGTTGCTGGGAAGCCTGATCGGCTGTCTCTCCCCCAGTCATCCGCTGCAAGCATATAGCTACTTGCGCAAACCTGGTTGCACTCTCCTTCACTTTCCACAATCCTTAATTGAAGAAGAAGCACAGGACATGTAGCTAGAGATAGGAGAGTTAGTAAAAGAAGGTTTGTGTGTTTAATTTATCATTAGTATGATAAAAATATTATTATATTTTTGTTAGAAGGAGAAAATTGTAACTATTAACGTAATACATTTATGTTCCATTTCCATTTAAATTTGGTGCCTGCATTAAAAGCCTAACCAGAATAAAGATGGAAAACATCATCATGATTTTATTCCATCCCTCAACCCCCCTCCCCATTTTGAGCTTGGGAGAGAAGGAAACAGTTTCATAAATTTTTGAAGGCTCTATTACTCATTCACACCACCAAACAACCTTCTCTCCCTTTCTCTTTTGTTTCTCTCCTGAGGCTCATTCAGAAAGGAAAGAAGTCTGTGGAAGCATCAGAAGTTTCCAGTTCATTTTGTTTTGTTGTGGACTGCATATTCCCTGATTTGCAACCAAACTCCTTCTTGAAATTTCCTGGCTTTCCCTCCTTCCTTCCTTCCTTCCTTCCTTCCTTCCTTCCTTCCTTCCTTCCTTCTTTCCTCCCTTCCTTTCTTCCTTCCTTGTGTTCTTCCTTCCCACAATCACATCACATCTACACTCATACAGCATTTCAGGAATTGATTTTTACCAGTTTCCATGAGCCTTCTTATTATTATTCAGGTGTTACAGTCAAAGTGTTTGGTGCTTTAGCAATATTATACTAGATTTAACCACTTAACTCTGGTGGCGCAGTGGTTAAATGCCAGTAGTGCAAGCCACAAGGTTGTGAGTTTGATCCTGCCTGGCTCCAAGGTTGACTCAGCCTTCCATCCTTTCCCAGGTTGGTAAAATGAGTACCCAGCTTGTTGGGGGCATGTATAGAAATGTTTCAAAATACATGCTACTTGTAAGTTGTTCGCCACCTCGATCCATATGGAGAGGCGGGATACAAATAAATAATAATAATAATAATAAAAAGATAAACATTATGATCACTTTGTTTTGGTGCAAGCATTTCCTCTTCCCCTCACTTGATCTCTATTGAACTTATGTCTTGGAAACGATAGCTGTTTTTACTGAAATGGCCATCTTAGCTAGTTCTGAGATAGTACAAACAGACAGCAAAGTAGAGATGTACTTTATTTCAGAAAATACTTGGTTAATTTAAGCCAACTTGTGAGGCAGGAATAAAAAGTCCATTGTAATGCCAGGAGTTCCCAGGAAACACTTTGGGATGAAGAAAATATCACATGCATCTCCAAAATAAAATCATTTTATACAGGAACAAAATCTGGGATTTCAGAGACTTTTTTCTCATGTGAAGAGGCTCATAATTTCATATCCTTACCCTTGCTTTTTCATTAGTTTACTGATTCTCATGTGGATGCCAACATTTATTGGGAAATGTAAGAGATTTCAGGGGATCTCTCAAGCAGAGTAGCTAGGCAGAAGTTGAAGCAATAACCATCCCACTCCATCCCACACAAAATAACTACTTGGGTGGGGGGTGGGAATCAAACTTAGTTTTCTTTGTAAGATATATAGAAATAGTTTTACTCAGGAAAACTTGTGCATAATCAACATAGATTCATCTTAAGGAAAAGAAGAAAAAGAAAGGTACTACATTGTATCAGGAAGTTGGACCCTCTCAGCTTGAGAGAGACCTCTTGGAAGCATATGCTTCATGGAAGGAGGCAGGGAGAAAGAGTTCATATGAGCAGATGAGACCCTAGAGAAAAAAAACAGATTGCTTGCTTGATGCAGGGAGAGAGTGGGTGTGAACAAACACACAAACAGGAAGCAACCATAAACATACTGTGTCTAAACTCCTAGAGAGTGGCATGCAATCCAACTACCAGTGAGCATAGGCAACCTCCAACAGTACTGGCCTAGCAAAAATTCCAGGCTAAGAGATTCAGTTTCTGGGACAATTGAGGAGTCTCTACATGATCTCAGATTAGAACACAGAAAGACCATTTGGATGCAAAAACCACTCCTTTCCAAACTGCCTTATTTGTTGGTTTCTCAACTTTAAACCTTGAAATTAACTATCACAGTTTAATTAAACTGAAATAAGCAAAGATTCCTACAACTGTTTGCACTTATTAAACTAAGCAATGGACAAATTAATAATTCTTCACATACATAAAATTGTTTCTTAGTAAGATCTGTATTATTTTTAATCCCCATTTAGATGGAATGGGTTGTATTTGCAATTATTATTGCACTGAAATCCTTAAGTTCTTTTGTGAGAGAAAAATCCTTTGTATATAAAAAAAGGAGAAATTCATTTACTTATTTACACTCACAACCTATCTTTCCTCCAATGAATTCAAGAGAGCATGAATAGCTCTCCTCATCCCTATTTTATCCTTACAACAACAAAGTTGATCAAGCTGGGGTTGGCCCAAGGCTACTCCTGAGTTTCACTGGTCTGTGGGAACTTGAACTGGGATTCCCTAGGTCCAATACCCTAACCATGCTTTTATTTTCCATCAAATAAACATATTTCAAAATCAGATCCATAACCACCCTTCTTCCTTGCAGGGTTGGTTCATACAAACACATTTCAGTGAATATCTGCCTCAAGTCTGTTAAAAACCTAAAGCCCTCCTGTATTTGTGGAACTGCATTTTAGTAATTCACAATGTTTTGACAAATGCGTCTTTGAGATTATGATCTAAATCCAATCACTAGTCCCAGCTAAAGTAAACCGATTGAATCAATGGAACTTAGCTAAGTGCTGATTCAAATCACCAACTCTAGCATGGACTACCAACTGGATTTGCGTGGGGGTATGAGCAAGCAGGGGGTATTTTTTCATGATGGGGGCGGTTGGATGTTATAGATGAACAACGGGGAGCAACAATAAGTATTGTGCTGGGCAAAGGGAGATATGGTGATAGCAGAGCGAAATGTCGTTACAAGGGAAGGAGAGATAGATTTTAATACCTATCTCACCTTTCATTCACCCTGCTGCCTCAAGGTGTCTGGAGAGCAAACCAAACTACCCACAGAACCTTTCCTTGCTCCTGTGCAATGCCAGATCAATGAAAAAGAAAACTCATATCACCCATGACCTTTTAAAGGATGAAGAAGCTGACCTGGCATGCTTCACAGAGACCTGGCTGGAAGACAATAGTGGTACAACTTGGGTCCAGGCCTTGCCAGCTGGACTCTATCAGTGAGCAGGTAAGGGGAAGTGGGCGGGGGGGCGGAGTAGCCTTGGTTTACAAAGACAATCTTATGCTGACCAGGATACCTGTCCAGAAAACAGACCACTTCGAGTGTATATACCTGAGCCTGAAGGGAAGGGATAGTCCAGGGATTCTGTTAGCGTACTGACCACCTCGCTGCCTATCAGACTCCCTGGCCGAGCTGACAGAGCTGGTGTTGGAGTTGGTGTTGGAGTCGCCCAGATTTCTGATTCTGGGCGATTTCAATATCCCATTTGAGACCGGTTTGACAGGTGCGGCTTGAGAGTTCATGGTATCCATGACAAACATGGGCCTATCCCAATTAGTCTCTGGGCCAACACATTGTGAAGGTCATACCCTTGATGCGGTCTTCAGAACGGAATAGGCACGGCTGTGGGTGGAGATAATAAATGCTACCACCTTGTCATGGACGGATCATTTCCTGGTCAGGGTTAGACTTATGGCTATCTGCCCCTGCAGGGGTGGTGGACCTATTAGAATGGTCCGCCCTCGAAGGTTAATGGAACCTATTGGATTCCAGAAAGCCCTGGATGGTCTTATGGTTGGTATCGCCGGTGATCCTGTTGAAACTCTAGTTAATACCTGGAATTGTGATCTTACTAGGGCTATCGACACGATTGCTCCCAAGCATCCTTTCCGGCCTGCTGCAAATCGTAATCCCTTGGTATACAGTAGAACTCAGGATTATGAAGCAGGTCGGACAACGACTAGACCGCAACTGGCAGAAATCTGGACTCTTATCTGACAGGACACGCTATAGAGAATTCCTTCATTCCTATGGAGTGGCAATAGAGGCAGTGAAGAAGACTTTCCTCTCTGCATGTATTGCGTCTGCGACTTCTCGTCCAGCAGGATCTGACTCAGCTACCCACTCCCCTGAACTCTCTGTTAGAACCTAGTGTAGCTTGCTGTGATGCTTTGAATAAACATTTCGCAGATAAAATCTCTCAGATAAGAGCCGACTTGGATGCCGGTGTTATAGCAGAAGTTACAAATGGAGTGTCCAGAGACTCCGTGAACAGGATTATACTGGATCAGTTTCAGTCAGTGAGTACCGAGGACGTGGACAAGCTCCTTGGAAATATAAGAAAGAGAACTTGCCCTCTTGCCCTCTTCATGGCTGGTCATCCAGGGAGGAGTTGCAATTAAGACCCATTTAAGATACATTATTAACACATCCCTCAGGGAGGGCAATTTTCCAGCTTGTTTAAAAGAAGCAATTATACGGCCGCTTCTAAAAAAGCCCTCCCTAGATCCCCTGGATATGAATAATTATAGACCAGTCTCCCATCTCCCATTTTTAAGCAAGGTGATCTAGAGGGCTGTTGGTCTTCAGCTCCAAGCTGTCTTGGATGAAACAGATTATCTAGACCCATTTCAAACTGGCTTCAGGGCAGGATATGGAGTTGAGACTGCCATGGTCACCTTAGTGGATGATCTTCGCCTAGGTATCGACAGCGGAAGTGTGACCCTGCTGGTGCTCTTGGACCTCTCAGAGGCTTTTGATACCATAGACCATGGTATCCTTCTGGAACACCTGAGAGGGCTGGGGATCGGGGGCACTGCACTTAAGTGATTCCGGTCCTATCTCTCAGGTAGATACCAGGTGGTGATGCTTGGGGACAGCTGCTCCTCGAAAAAGGAGCTTAAATCTGGTGTCCCTCAGGACGCTGTCCTGTCCCCAATGCTATTTAACATCTACATGAAACCGCTGGGAGAGAACATCAGGAGGCATGGAGCAAGGTGCTATCAGTATGCTGATGACACCCAGATATATCTCTCCATGCCTCGCATAATAGCATCAAGTAAGGGTGGCATCTCGCCTCTGAACGAATGTCTTGAAGCAGTAATGGACTGGATGAGGAAAAACAGACTGAAGCTGAATCCAGATAAGACGGAGGTACTCGCTGTTAAGGGTCCTAGCCCAGGTATGGAGGTTTGTCAACTTGTTCTAGACGGGGTCACACTTCCCCTGAAAGACTGTGTCCGCAGCTTGGGGGTGCTCATGGACTCGCCACTTCAGATGACAGCTCAAATAGATGCGGCGGCCAGGAGTGCCTGCTATCAGCTTCGGCTGATATGCCAGCTGCGCCCCTTCCTGGAGCTGGAACACCTAAAAACAGTGGTGCATGCACTGGTAACTTCACGGCTTGACTTCTGCAATGCTCTCTACATAGGGCTACCCATGTGCTTAGTCCGGAAACTTCAATTAGTTCAGAATATGGCAGCCAGGTTGGTCACTGGTAGACCTAAAACTGACCACATAACACCAATTCTGAAGTCGTTACATTGGATGCCTATTAGTTTCCGGGCACAGTACAAGGTGTTGGTTATTACCTTTAAAGCCCTTTATGGCTCGGGGTCAGCCTACCTGCGGGATCGCCTTCTCCCATATAATCCGCCCCACACATTAAGGTCCTCTGGGAAGAACTTACTGCAGCCAGTCAGAACTAGGTTGGCTGAGGTTACCCAGAGGACCTTTTCTTCTATCGCTCCCAAGCTATGGAATGGTCTGCCGGAGGAGACCCGGCATATTACCAGTCTTGACAGCTTTAAAAGATCTCTTCCGACAGGCCTTCCCAGACTAGCATTTCCATCGCCTCCCATCTATTGCCTTGCTGCTTTGCTAATAGTAATTGATCGATTGTTAATTGCTGTGTATTTTAAGGGGTTGGTTTAGGTGGGTTGGTGGGTGGGGAGGATTGGGTATGTTTTTAATGTCTTTTAATGTCTTTTAATGTATAATGTATTTCATGTTGTTCGCTGCCTCGATCCATGCGGAGAGGTGGGATACAAATTATTATTATTATTATTATTATTATTATTATTATTATTATTATTATTATTATTATTTAGATCAAAAGTGATCTATAAAGTAGCAATATAATGGAGAAGGTTGTTTGAAGCAATATTCTTAAAATAGCTGTTCTCCCCCTCTCTCTCGTTCTTTATTTCACATGAATGTCAACATTCTTCAACTTTCTGAAGCTGTCCAGAGTTCACGGATATAAAAAATGTCTGTTTTCAGTAATATGAATCTCTTATTATTTTTAAAAATGGATTGAGAGGAAACAGTTACTGAGACTGGTAAACTCAAAAGCTCTTAACATTGGACTTAACACTTCATTCCACTGGGACTACTCTTGAGTAAGTGGTTTGGCTCCCGTAACTTAAGCACTGCAATTTCTCAACCCTGCAGTATTAACAAAAAGCAAGAAGCAAGTTTAGAAAAACCTAAGATGCTTTAGGTAAAGAAGACTGGGAAATCTATTAGCTATTCAACACTGTCGCATTTAATTAATTAATAACTTATCAATTTCATTCTGGAAATAACTGAGTGGGGAAATTTCAACCTAAGTAAGTTACTTTAATTAAAAAGTAATTTATTTCAAAATAATTTAATGAAGCTGCCCCCTTATTGATAACTGATTTTTATTAATTAGTTCCCAACATTGATCTAGCCAATGCAATTGAAATGATATGAATATACTCCTTTACTCTAAGGCATCTATAAGAGTGTGGAAGCAAGGCCATTTCTGCACTAGACAGTTATGGTGCTATTATTCTGCTTTCAACATCCTATGGAATCCTGGGGTTTGCAGTTTAGGGAGGGGCCTTTGAAATAATAGAACCATAACAGTCTAGTGTGGAAATGGCCCAAGTGTCTACTTCACAAGTGGGTAACATGTGATCCTTTAGATGATATTGAACTGCAATCCCCATTATCCCTACAGCTGGAAAAGTTACCTTTAAAAAAGTATTATCTCCTCATTATTAATTATAGTCATTAGTAACCAGATAACTTAATAACTTGAATAACCAGAAAATGTTACTCCCTTGGGATTCATTTCCACTTCTTACATTATTTTTGAAATGTAATTTTAAAAAAAAAAGAAGAGAGGGGTTGTTCCAGGTAATTACATTTCTTATATTATTTCTAATATCTGATGATCCCTTCAACAAGCTACACAGAGTAGGGATGCTTAAGTTTAACAACATCTGGAAGGCCACAAGTTGCCCATCCATGACTTACACACAGAATTCTAACCACACATGAAAACAGGGACTCTGTGTGCAATTCCCCACTACAACATAACCACCAGGGCTGTGCATATAATTAGTTGGTTAAATGATAAGAAATGGTTCTACATGCCAACTGTGCCTTCCTGTTAAGCAGAATATTGGTGTTTTGCTGCTTTTTACATTTTGTTGCTGGCAGCTGTGAAACCACAAGGCTGCACAAGGCACAGAGGTTTACCCACAGAGTTTAGGACTAAAACAACTCCAGCTTCTTGCTGCAATATCATCTCACATTTCTAGATTCCACATAAATCCATTAAAATATGGAATCTCTTATAATATGGAAACATACTCCTTACAGAAAGCAAACTAAATATAGAGAGGAAAGGGCTAAAAAGGAGTGGGAACTGTTTGGCCTTCCAAATATTTGTGCAATAACTCCCAGCTTTCCCATAATCAGCAATGATGGCTAGGGTTGTTGGGAGTTGCAATCCAGCAGTATCTGGAGGGCGACACAATTCTAACTGAAAAACATTACTAATTTAGATTTGAAATAATTGGCAAAAGATCTGTTCTGTTTCATGATATTTTACTATCATGATATTTTGTTTCAATACGTTTTATCACAAAATTACTTTTCAAATTAATAAAAAAAATGATGGAGCTGCTGCATAGTAAGAATAGTAAAATGCAAAAAGATCACAACAAATGCCTATTTTACCTCAGTTTCCCCCCAAAAAGACAACAATGTGCATCCAGGCATCAGCAGAAATCTTGGCAAGGAACCCAAACTGCAAATCAAGATTGATAAGGAGAAAGGAATCAGTTAACAAGAAGATCAGGTCTGCAAGGCCAGATGATCTGGTCCCAGAGTACTGAAGGAACTAGATGGTGTACTCCCTGAACCACCAGCCATCATATTTGAGAAACCTTGGAGAATGGGTGAAGTGCATGAAGACTGAAGAAAAAAACATTGTCTCTCTCTTTGAAAAGGGGGGAAAAAAAAGAGAGAGAGAGAGAGAGAGAGAGAGAGATCCAGGAAACTAAAGAGTGACCAGCCTGACCTCAATACCAGGAAAAATATTAGAACAATGATAAAGGATTCTGCCTCCAAATATCTGGATGACAATGCAGTGAGTAGTAGGAGCCAGAAGGGATTTGACAAGAAGAAATCCTGCCAAACTTATCTTACCCTTTTTGGAACAAGTTACTAGTTGTTGATGGTGGGAATGCCCTGTTTAACTCAATGGACCTATCCTAAATTTACATGATGATATATGAAAATGTATGAAGCTAAATACCCTAAAGGCATCATATTCTGTCTGATCTTGGAAGCTAAGCAAGGTCAGCCCTGGTTAGTACTTGAATGGGAGACCATCAATGAATGCCCAATGCTGCCGTATTTCAGAGGAAGGAACTGGCAAAACTATATCTGCGTATTCCTTGCCTAAGAAAACCCTGTGACAATTCATGAGGTTGCCACAAATTGACAGGTGATTTGAAGACACATAAACACAGATGAAAATGCTGTTTCAATGTCATCCAATATATGTCTACCTAGAAGTAAACTCCATTTAGAGCCAGTATAGTGCAGTGGTCTGAACACTGGATACAAGGGTCCAGTTCCCTGCTCAGCAAGGGAAACCACTTGGGAGTTAATCTTTCAATACATACGTTATATAGTTCTTTAAATACATACAATATACAATATTGTGTATCTAAAATACATATAAAATTGTATAAAATACAATTTATACAGTATAAATGTACAAGTGATGATCCTTACAAGTGATTGTTTCAGAGCAAACCAACATGTCAAATCTCAAAGATTCTTAAGAAGATGAATCTATTTGTGGCATTTATACTGCTCCAGCACCTCTAATACTTTCAAAATTCAACAGCATAAGCCAAACATTTTTCCCTTCAATATTTCAAAGAAAAAAATCTATCTCTAAAGAAAATTAAAACCTTTGGACTTATCAATAATAAAACGAATAACTGGAAAATGAACTTGTCAATAATCTAATCATATACTGAGGATAGCTAGCTTGTAAAATATGGTAACTGTATACATTCTGTCTTAAAATAGGAGATTCTCATCAGTTTGACAAGCTTCATGTTGAAAAGTGTTAAGAATAGGCCACAATTCCACACTAGCTACTTAGTTAACTATACCCCTCCTCCGTATATTAGAAATGGTTACGGCCTCACATTTAGAGTGAATATATCCCATTTTGAAAGTATTTCACAACATAAAATGTTGGCAAAATCATCTCTCCTGGACTAAACCCTTGCCACAAGCTTGATGGAAATCTCATTCACCCATGCTCCAACTGTTGGCAGAACAGACCTCCTTCTCTCTATGCAGCTGATGTCTAGTAAAGTAGTTTTGTGGGAGTCACAATCTTTACTAAGTAGCAATTATAAAAATGGTACAGTTACAGATGAGTAAATCTACATTTTAGTGGTATCCTCACTACTGCTTCTCAAGTCCTATTTGAATGAAGATAGTGGGGTGAATCTGAAAATAAGCTTTAAAAAATACCATTAGAAAGTGTAGTTAATTGTTGCAATATTATTCCTTGAACAAAGAATTGAGGAAATGAAAAGAGTATGCTAATTTATCCCAAACAAAAGAGAGAAGCAAACATTTTATTTTATGAAGTTCTTTCAAACTGGGATATATTCACTGTGAACATGAGACTGTAACCGTTTCTAATATGCCTAGGAGAGAATATTTTCTGCTTCATCTTGCAACTATGTTTGGCATTTTACTATACTCTTAGTACAATTAACCAGGAGTTGTAGGATACAGTAAACACACATTCTCAGCTCTGTCAGAAACTGAGGGCACTTATTAAATCTCAGACCCCCAGTAACAGTTTTGGGGGCTGGGGCAGGAGAAACAGAAAGGATTTAGATTGGTTAGGGGCATTCTCCCCACACAAAAGGCCAAACAGCTGTTTCTAGCATGTTTCAGCAAAGGAAATCTTAAATGTGTGTAATACATTATAGATATATATTCCAAAAGAATTACTGAACATTAAGTTTCCATTTTCCACTTGTAAGTAGTTTTTTATTGCTTGTTGAAGAGGAAGATTTTAGAACACATGTTGATAAGGGATCATACAATCTTTGAGGAGCTGGAGCTGGGTATCTTTAGCTTGGAGAAGAGAAGACTTCAGAGGAGACGTGATAACCAACTTTTAGTATCTGATGGGACGTCACATAGAAAACTGAGCAAGTTTGTTTTCTGCTGCTCCCTGAATCCATTAGAACATGAACTAATGAGTTCAAAATTATAATAAAAGAGATTCACCTAAATATCAGAACCCTTACTCCAATGCTTTTGCTTAGAGGGCATGTTGCTCCAAACTCACAGGGGCGGGCATTGTAGCTTCCAGACTGGTCAGCATAGGCCTGGGCTTAAGGTTAGCAAGGGCTACACTATTACAACTGGTGCAAATTATACATCACATTACATATGACTCCTAATCTTTCAAAGTTTGGTGACATCTTAAATAGGCCTGTATATATACATATACGTACATATGCAGGTGCAGTGCCAGGTGATTGGCCAGTTTCAACTGGACCTTCAGCACCAGCAGTTCACGCTGCACTTCATGCTGCAGTTCTGTCCCTTTTGGGCCTCTATCACTGTGTACCCGGTCCAGGCTGAGGATCAGAGATAAGTTGGGCCCCTATTTCTATTCCTTCTTATGTATCCCCCTTCCCTTTCCTCTCTTTGCCTTCCAATCACAGAAGCAGGAGAGGGGGAATGGTCGGGGGTGATGCAATTCACAAGAAACAGGACGGGTTGGGAGGACGACCCTGGGGGAAAGCCTGGGGCGGGGGGATCAGAGAGTCAATGCCAAGCATTTCTACTTCTTTCCTTTCTCCTGCTCTCTTTTCCTTCCCTTATTCCCTGATTCACTTTCTTCCTCCTCTGTCTCTTTCTCTTCCTCCTTCCTTTTTCTCCCTTTCCACTTCCACTCCTCTATCCCTCCCCAACAAGCCATCCCCACTGCCTATTGCTTTCCTTGTATGCCTTCCTCTCCATCTCTCCACCCCAGTTGCAACACTGCCCTTCAGCAGTAATGCTGCCAACCCCTCAACAGCCTGCCTCCACCACCTCTCACAGACATGCATGACTCACCGCTTTCTGCCCACCAACAGTGCCCCTCAGTAATTCAGCCAATAATATCACCCAATGTCACACTAACCATGACAACATCGACAACCACCAGTGGACAAGTGGTGCCCCTATCTCCATATGTGTGAGTTGAGTACATTTGTACAGAGGTGATGGTGTTTACCTGTTTCCAGAGGGTTGTGACATCTACGTGGCCTCACTAACTTGTCAGCTCCAGCAATTCATTCAAAGGACCTGTGGACTCAGAGAAGGGGTGCCAAGCTAGGCTGGGCCTTCAATGTGGCATGTATGAAAGGGAAAGGGGGACATCGGGCACAAGTCAAATTGGGAGGAGTGGTGCACTGGGGCTGTGTGATGGTTGGGAATGGGGCAGTGAACATGCAATTTGGGCGATCTGCAGGGTCTCTTTCCTTGGGAGGACCATTTTCCACACCCTGCAGATTGGAAATGATGGCAAGCTTTGCCAGATGCTTACCAGACTCTATGCCCTATTAGAAGCGGCTTAGGGAGCTAAGTATGTTTAGCCTGATGAAAAGAAGGGTAAGACGGGACATGATAGTGATGTTTAAATATTTGAAGGGATATCATGTTGAAGATGGAGCAAACCTTGTTTTCTGCTGCTCCAGACACCAGGAAATGGAGCAATGGATTCGAACTATAGGAAAAGAGATTTCACCTAAACATCAGGAAGAACTTCCTGATGGTAAGAGCTGTTTGATAGTGGAATATGCTGCCTTGGAGTGTGATGGAGTCTCATTCTTTGAAGATTTTTAAACAGAAGCTGGATGGCCATCTGTTGGGAGTGCTTTGACGTGTGTTCCTGCATGGTTGGACTGAATGGCCCCTGTGGTCTCTTCCAACTCTATGATTCTATGATTCTGTGACCTTCTACGCAAGGCTGTGTTTGTGCATGTGTCAGTTTGAAAACTATAGAGCCTGGTGCCCCTACTCCCTTTACCTTCACATTGTATCCAGAGGTAGATCCATATGTGAGTGTATCAGACTAGAACATGTATCAGTAAAGTTGTGGCAAATCCACTTAATCCACAACATGGCGTCCAGCCTCTCTGTCTCAGTGTAAAGAGCCTTTTTATTGTAAGAGCTGTTTGACAGTGAAATAGACTGCCATGGAGGATGGTGGACTCTCCGTCCTTGGACGTTCTTAACCAGAGGCTGGAAGGACATATTTTGGGAATGCTTTAGTTGTGTATTCCCGCAAGGCAGGGGGTTGGACTTGTGGTTTCTTAGGTCTTTTCCACACAGTGATGATCTCCCGCATTGTCATGTCACAATCCTGGTAGTGCCTCTGCTGAGATGGGAGCAGGTTCCCAACTCTCCTCTCTGCACATGACCACTTGCCTGCAGCAGGGAGCACGAGAGATGCGCTCCGTCCTTCCAGACTACACTCAGCCTTCTTCCCATGCTGCAGCGGGGGAGGAAGCACATAGATCACACTTCTGGCCCTTCTGCATGGCCAGCTCCAATGGAAGGCTCATGCAATTGGGGGAGGGGGTCACTGATATAGCCTGCAATCATGCCATCTGGAGACACAAGAAGGGCAGGAGTGCAATGACATGCAGAAGCATTGTTGTGGTCCTGCTTCTCTTGTGTCCCCAAGCCTCCCACTGTTGTTGCATGGAAAGGGCCTTACAGTCCTAAGGTTCTATAATTCTATCGACTTTATGACTTCTGGTATACATTTACTGCACTGATGGAATAATTAAGAGAGTGTTCTCGGCCTATCTAAGACATGACAACATGAAGTCTCCATCAGACAGAGTTAACCTGCTTATAGATTGAAACGTTAAAGCCAACATCAAGAAAGACAATGGTGAACCAGTGTTCTATTAGTTAACCCACATAATTAAACTGTAGGGTAATGCATTGTTTTGTTCCACACGGAGTTGCTGCTGTTAATATCCTACCTTTCCCCCACACACTTTAGAGAAATGACAACAGCTATAAATAAAAATATATATAGATAAAAGCATACAAAAAGTTATTGTTAAAATGGAATTAAACACTGTTAAAATGTAATTGTGGTAGTAGGTAACTTATTAAGACTTAGATTAAAGCCGTTTGCATACAAAATAAAGCACAATATACAAGTGCAACAGTCTAAAAGTACAACATGAAATTAATAGAATATGGATCTCGAATATTTTTTTGAAAATTCAATATAATTAAATGCATTGAATCTAAGCAACAATACTATGATTAGATTAGATAAGAGCATCACCATAGCAATCAACTGCAACACCAGTGATAAACGTTGCCCAAATTTTCATTGTTGCCAGGGCAAAAACAGAAACGTTGTGAGTTACCATTTAATCCATATCAGACAGGAGATAGGAAATAGTTTCTGGAACCGAATTAGAATGTAGGCAAGACAGAATAGATCCCCAAAACTGGTTCTTGGTTCAGAATATAATGAACAAAACAACAAATAATAAGGCAAATTCTCAATTTCTGGGGTCATGGATGGATTGATGGCCATGTGAAAACATCCGCCATCAAACATAGCTGTAGGCATGGTTTGATAGCAAAGGTTTGCAAAACCCTGTCTGAGTTTTAGGAATGTAAGCTTGGCTAAGTAAACAGCCATTTGATGTAACGAAATGTAATTAAACGTATTGTTAAAATGTAATTAAATGTTGAAGTGTGCAAATGAAACCATAATGGGGAAAGTAAAAGTATTTAGTATTATTCCTCTAATTAAATAATATTTGGTAAAATACAAATACATCATAGATTTCATATTTATACTTGAGATGTATTGCTTTGTTCTATAGAATGGTCTATTTCACAATAATTTAATCAGTTATTGCTATTGTTGCCAGAACAACAGTGTATACCTTTCAAACAATCATTCAATAATCTCTTACTGCTGCCCAATACTTACAAGACTGTGATCTTGACTGTGTTTGAGGCAGAGGTTTCATATGTGATGATGACTTATGAAATGAATTTTTTTGTATGTTAGGTTTTGTTGGCTTTCCCACCAACCATATTTTCCATTCCTTCCAAGCAAGCTTCCGTGGCTTGAAACCTGCATAGCATAAATTAATCTTGTTGTTTTTTAAATGGAACACTCACTGAACCACGGCTATATCCATCCTATCAATCTAAAAGGCTCTTTGAACTAAATGGCACTATTTAAGAAATTTCACATTGGACTAGTTTAAGAAAAGAACTTCCTCATTCTGTAATACATGAAACCAAGAAATGAAGACAGACTTTCAAGAATTAAACAGAAATTACATATGAAAGGAGTTGGAATAACATGTAATTTTAAAATCAGTTATTCCATTCTGTGTTTGTCTTGTCATGTTCAAGAACAGTTAGTTATGTCTCGATAAGACAGATGGGATAGGGCCAAATGGATCAAAAATATTTTATGGTATGCCTATTTCCTGCAGTTCACTATCAGCAAAAACTCTCTAGGGAAAAAACCTCAGAATAACAGGGGTGGCAAAGCTATTTTGCACCAAGAGATCAAAATAGTTTTCCTTGTTAAGCTTTCAAAAATGAGGATGGAAATGGAAATGAATTAAAATGTACATTAATCAATTTAAATAAAACTAGGCATGACAACTAATACTTACAAAATGCACTGAGAAATATATGTTAGAAGGAATACCTCTCAAAAGAAGCAAGTTTAAGTTCTGCTTATTCCAGTAAGTGGAAATTAAGCCCCTGTATAATCTTGTTAATGAAACTGCATGTGATAGATGCTGTGATTGAGGAGCAACTGATTGTGTATGGGGCTGAGCCAGTGACTCAGCAAGTCAACTTGAAAACATCCCCTGCACTGGAAGGTCAAACAGAGACTGAGTTGCCTCAGCCAGCTCAGGACAGAGAGGGAACCAGCAGTGATGCAGAGGAGTTGCAGCCAGCTGTGCCCACCAGCCCTCAATCATGCAGAAGGCTGAAACAGGTTGCAGAGGGGGATGCTGCTTGGACTAGGCTGAGGAAACAATAACGAGCAGCACCTGCTCACGGGGGCTATTTAAGTCTGCTGGCATGGCTGCTCCTTGCTTGCAGCAAATTATTAGCAAGCCCTCATAACCTTTGTGTCTCCTGCTCCCTGAAAACCTTCTGGATAGATCTCTGCCTCCTGAACCTCTGGACTGGACCTTGACCTGGCTCGGCTTGTGTTTTCCTATATTCGGACTCCCCAAGTGTTCCTGGCCTCTCTCCCCCTTGCTGGCTGTGGCCTGGCAAAGAAAAATTCCTGACACTGCAAAGGATTTAATATTTCCTGGGTTGTGCTCAGGTTTTCTACATCAGAGCAAGAGAAGATTATTATTTGTTATTTGAGGAATTCTACTGTATTCTGAATTTGTGATGCTTTAAACAAGAACTATAATTTCAGTGTTGATGTTACAATACTAACAATGTCACAAGAGGGTCCTGTCTTAGTTATTCATTAGTAAGAACATTTTTTGCATCATAAGCACATCTGAAATAATATCTGCTGATTTGTAAGGCAAATCTTTGATTGTGGTATAACTTGTTAGCTGTACAAAGTGACAGTTTTAGCAGTGAGTTGGTACAATCCTAAACATGTGTTTCAAAAGTGAGCCTTACTAGATTCAGTGGTAGTTACAATTTAATTGATGTTTGTATGATTATATTGTAGCTCAGTTAATTTGTGGAAGCAAAAACAAACAAAAAGACTCTTTAGTCAGACATGATTTAACACTATTAATGTCACTTTGAAGCATGGCCAATCTTGAAGTCTGTGAAAAATACAGTATTAATAATAAGCTTGATTTGTTGTTGTGTGCTTTCAAATTGTTTCCAACTTATGCTGACTCTAAGGCAAATCTACCATGAGCTTTTTCTCTGGGAGCTGAAAGTGTGTGACACACCTAATCTCACGCAGTGGGTTTCCAAGGCTGAATGGAGAATCAAACCCTGCTCTCTGGAATCATAGTCCAGCATTCAAATTACTACACCATGTTGATAATAAGCTTGGTGGGGCCCATTATTCATCAGAACTGCAAAGTTTAGGGAGGGGATATCAACCCTTCCTTCTATATCTACAATTCTAGTAAAAAGTTTCTCACATGTGACAATTAGCTGCCCCAAAATTCCACTGGCATCAGTAGGTGTTCCCTTACCATTCCCAGTACTAGTTCATACGTTTGTGAATATCAAGTTTAACTTCTGCTTATTCCAATAATTTTAGTTCAGTTCACATGCCAACATTCTGCAGTTCCAATGAATGCCACTGCTCATGCCCGCTATAAATTAAAAAAAACAAGCCCCCCATGAGATTGGTTTCATAGTGATACTTTTGATATGATCTCTAGTTTGGACCTTATAGACTCATTTATTGTGGCATACACTTTCATTTGGAAAATTTCTCTATTGCGTAACATCTGCTGCATGTAAAGTAAAGTAAAGTTCATGTAATATCAGTAATGCACGTCACCATTTGGTATCAAAAAATCTTGGGGACACCTGGAATTGCAACAAATTCCAACACAGAATAGTTCATGAAAACTTACATCACAATAAGGGTGAAACGGTATAAATACTTTCCTGAAAGTGAGTCCCTTTAAACTCAGTAGGGCTCATTTTGGCATGGACAAGTATAAGATGGTATACAGCAGAAGAATGTATACACTTGTAAGATGTCACAGTATTACTATTTTTTCTACAAATGTTTCAATGCCATTATTTATAATTCATCAAAACAGAAACTATTGGCTTACTCACATTATGTAAAAATGCTGTTTTTGAAAAGTCCTGCATGCAAAGATTTTATGTCTTTATTTGTTACAGAAGATTAACGTTACTGTACCTCTTATCCACTGGAAAACTAAATCCATCAACTCTTCTTTAAACTCATCATTAAAATAACTATGTGATTCAGGAAAAGCTTCACAAAAGGTAATATAGATGGTTTGCGACAAGCAGTCAGGATACATCTGGAAAATACAAATTGCACTAAATTTAAAACATAAAAAGCTGCCAGTGGCTACATATTTAAAAAGCAAGTGAGACATAGTTAAGAAGAAACTCATGTATTCAAACATAGCTAAGGGTGCATCCTGAGAGCCTGTGTGGTATACTGATTTAAATATTGGAATAGGAGACCAGGGTTTAAATCCCCATTCTGCCATAGAAATCTACTGGGTGACCTTGAGCAATCACATTCTCTCTGCCTCTGCGGAAGGCAAAGGTAATCCCCCTCTGAACCAATCTTGCCAAGAAAACCCCATGATAAGTTTGCCTTTGGATTGCCATGAACTGGAAACAACTTGAAGGCATCAGCAACAATCAGCATTCTGACCACAAAAAGAGAGGGGGGGAGAGAGAGAGGGAGAGGGAGAGAGAGAGAGCAGAGTTCTGCAAACTCTACAGTAAGCAAATATGGTAGCTGAATACCTTGTAAAATAAAGCATAAGTACTTGCTTTAATAAGCATAGGGAGATTATTGTTAAGGAATGTGTTATCAGCTAATATCAACCCTGGAAGCTTTAATAACCAGGGAGACATGCATGTAGGTATCATGGAATGACCACTATGAACAGCTAAACATCCTAAACTCAAAATTACAGCAGCGGTGGGCAACTTTTGAAATCTCATCATCCCTCATCACTGGTTACACTGACCAGGGCTGAGTGAGTTATACTCCAACAACATTTGAGAGCCACAAATTAAGGATGTGATCTAAAAGTATGTGTTTTCTCTTTCCACCACAAGTGCAACTAGAGTAGATGATGTCGTGATTTTTTATCATCCAGTGAACTATATTTATGGGGCAACTCACACATAAATTATAATGTGTATTTCTTCTGGATACAAGAAATACAGGAGAAGTGGCACCTAATATCAACATATTTCCTCATAAAGTATGGCATGGGTTACAGGTAGTGGTTGAAGCTGTAACCACTATTAGCAAAACAGAGGTGTGATAAAAGGGCTTGAAGACAAAACAGGATACAAAGGCCGCAGGATTTAGATATGTTTTTTGCTAGATACAAGAGACATCTAGGAACCCTCCTCTGTGTACCATTAATCTCAGAAATATATCATATAAGGATATGAGAGAGCACCTTCCCTGCTGGAGCACTCCTGTTATGGAACACCCTCCTCGTGGAGGCTGATTGGTGCCAACATTACAGTTGTTTAAGCACCAAGTGAAAACACAGTTCTTTATGAAAACTTTGGGGGCTTAACTGATTTTGCAAAATCCCTCCTATGCAGCCAAGTGGCTGTAATTTGTTTTAAACCATTTTAATCCTTTTAATCTATCTTTTTTTTAATAAAGATTTTATTAATGTATTAAAAAACAGTAGAATAACCATTTCAATGATGAGTTACATACTCACTTACATTTACTCGCTTACAATTAGATAACATATTCACGTCTTCAGTTCTTATTAATCCAACGCACTGGTTTTGTGTAACAAACTATGTAACCTATATCTCTCATATAAATTCTATCTTCTTTTTATTCTTGACTTATTGTATTTCCACTGTACAAAATAAATTTACTTCCTACTTATCTTTTTCCAGTTTATATTACATACTATTATTTGTTACCTCTATATCTACATTACACTCCATTTATTTTCCCAAACATTCAACTTACACTCTCCTTATCCAATGTAAGACCACTCTAATATTACAATATTTCACAATTACCCATTCCCGTACTAACCCCGGTTAGGGTATATCTTAAGGTTGATTGTTCCGCTGTTCTGGCTTTCTCATTATTGTTTTATTACGATATCTTTACAAAATTTTACAAAATAACCGCATTTCCATATCTTTTTTGCAAGTAACTTGTCATCAGTTTCCACTCCGTGTCATATATTGCTTTGCTTCCTTCTTTGAGTGATTTAGAGAGTTGGTTACAACTCTTCATTTCATTAAGTTTTACAAGCCATTCATCAAGTTCTGGTGTTAGTTGATTTTTCCAGTACCTAGCATATACAATTCTCACAGAGGTAACCATATATAATATTATCTTCCACCTATATTTGACGGTTAATTGTTGGTTATTTGGGATGATATTCAACAGATACAATTCCGGCGATAATGGTATGTCAGTTCCGAGTATCTCTACCATAGTCTTGTTTATGGTTTTCCAACATGTTTTTGCCTTTTCACACGTCCACCACATATGGTAGAATGTGCCTTCTTCTGTGCCACATTTCCAACATTTTTTCCTACCTGTATTATACATCTTATCCAGCTTGAACGGACTCAAGTACCACCGGTGGAACATTTTTAAATAATTCTCTTTGAGATTTTGAGATAAAGTGAATTTTTGCGTCCGACCCCAACTACGTTTCCAGTCATCGAGATTGATAGATTTGCCTATATTTGAGGACCATTTAACCATCTTCTGCTTTATAGTTTCCTTTTCCAGTTCTCTACTTAATAGAAATTTATATATTTATGATGTTAAATGTCGTGGCTTCTCAAAAATAGCAATCTCAAACTCATTCCTTTCAACTTTTGGAAGAAAACCTTCAAGCTTCCCATCCATTTTAAATCTCTCCAATAATTGTAAATACAAAAACCATTGGTTAGGAAAGCCTTCTTTTTCTAAATCCGTTCTCGTTTTTAACATATATGTTTCTCCCTCAATTATAATGTCTTTATAACGAATCCATTTTTCCTGGGCCGCTTTCCACCTCCCAAAAAGGGCCTCGTGCGGGGAGATCCATTGTGGAATTTTTCGATACGTTTTAGATTTAAATTTCTTCCAGATCATCAGTAATGATTTCCTTATGTAGTGATTCGTGAACTCTTTATCATCTTTGTCTTTCCCATACCACAGGTACGCATGTCAACTGAATTTATTATCTGAGCCTTCCAGCTTTAATAGAGGCTCTTTTTTTTAATGTTATCCATTCTGCAATCCATGATAATCTATCTTTTAATTATTCAATTGATTAATATGTTTTTAGCCTTTCAAAACTATTTTAATTATTTATACTATTTAAATTTGTTAGGTTGGTTTTATTGTACATTGCCCTGAGATCTCCAGATAAAGGGCAGGACATAAATATTTTAATAAATAAATGAATAAAAACTATAGATATAGATCAATAAGAGCCACAGTAGTGTACAGATAGAATGGCAAAAGGATGTGTCATTTTGTCTACTCCTCTGATAAGGAAGGACTGGACATATCCTGCTGTATGTGGCTACTCTGTATCTCTCAAGAAAACAAATGTATACTTTCCATGATGTTTATTGGAACAACTGTTCCAACTATTGGAACTATTGTTGCTAGATCAATAATCTGCATGACTCATCTGGTTATATAGTAAAACACACTAGTTCATTACTCTCCATACATGATGCCCATTGGTAGATTCTCCAGGTTCATGCCACCCTTTACTTCCAGATTGTTTTCTCTTTTGTTGAAATAGCTCCCCTCTATCAGTTACTTTGATCCTTTGAATTTCCTGCCCTGTCTTTTGATATTCTACCTATCATCCCTAACCCAGTAACCTACAATCTAATTCTAGTAAATCACCCGTTGATTGCTGTCCTCAAACACAAATAAAAGTTTCTCAGATGGGCTAGTTAAATGCTATTTACTGCCCCATCTGATAAACAATGCCGACCGTTTGGTAACACCTTGTGTCTCTAAGAATTTTCCCATTCATCTTTCTCCATATTCTACATACATACACATTTTCCACATTCTACATACAATTTCATGGCAAGAAGAGAGCACGACATGACAGAAACATTTACAATTGCAAATAATGAGTTGATACTGTTACCTGAAAGAAAGAATCTTTTATGTAATGCGGAGTACTCAACAGAAGCGCCACAAAGCTATCTGATATTCTATCAAAAAAGTGATCCTGTTCACCTTGATCAGGCTTTAGGGAGAAAAATCAGGAAAACATATTATGAGCATTCACATTTAATATCACTAATCCACTGCATGAGTACTGTGCAAGGAAAAGACAAAATGACTGGATCAACAGGAGCTTCTAGAAAGTTATCAGGCATTAGATACTATAAGACAGGGTTTTCCAAATGGTGCGTCGCGACACATGTGTCGCTTGAAGTCTGTCAGTGTGTCACCTTCCTGCGCTGAGAAAGACCCCCCACAAGTCTCTCCCACTGCTGCCACTGCAGCAGTGGGCCAGGATCAGGTGGGGACCTACCTTTCCTTCTGCTGCTGCCCTCACCGGGGTCTTTCATCAGTGAGGACAACAGAAGTGTGCCAGGATTAGGAAGAGGGGCTGCCTTTCCTGCTGCTGCTGCCCTCACCAGGGTCTTTCTTTGGTGAGGGCACCTTTCCTTGGGGTCTTTCCTTGGCGAGGGCGACAGCAGCAAGCCATGATCAAGAAGGCAGGCTGCCTCTCCCACAACTTCCACCCTCACTGGGATCTTTCCTTGATGAGGGTGTCAGGAGCGGGCCAAGATCAGGTAGGGGGACTGCCTTTCCCACTGCTGCTTCCCTTGCCAGGGTCTTTCCTCAGTGAGGGCAACAGCAATGAGTCAGGATGGGGGCGGGGGAACACTGCCTTTCCTGCTGTTTAACCTCTGGTTCACTAAAACTGAATTACAAAATGCAAAATGATGCATGTCCAAAAAGTGTGTCACCAACACGAAAAGTTTAGAAAGCTCTGCTTTAGGGTGATGAAGCTGGAATGTTTGCAGTAAAGATAGTTTTTATGCCCTTTAGGATGGTGATAAGCTGATGTTCAACATTTCTATTAACCTCTCTTACATTATTTATATTAATATTTGGTCACAGTTAAATAGGGTAGAAAGAGGAAAAGGATTTGTGATGCAAATGAATATTCTGGTCAATATAGGTTTTTAATCCACCTTTCAGAACTCCTTACAGTTGCAATCCCATCCTTGCTTACCCATGATCCAGTCCCATTGAACATGAACACCTCTGAATACACATGTACAAGATAATGCTATAAAGCAGTGGTTCTTAATCTGGGGTCCATGGACCCATGGGGGTCTGGGGATCCCTCAAAAGGTCCAGGTAGGGTTGCCATTCATCCCAGAAAACAGGGGAAATCCCAGATTTAAAGGACTAAAAGATGTCCTGGCTGGTTGTGGCCAGTTGATACAGCATGTCCTGGATTCTGCAAAGGTGGCAGTGATGACATGCTGGTGGGCATCTCATCCTGCGGTGGAGCTCCAGGTGCTACTGCAGAAGGTTCAAAGGCAAGAGGACAGCCCAAAAGATGAGGGAAGACACTGAGCCCAGGCCTTGTGTGGTGAGTGTGGCAATGCTGCTTGAGCCCAGGGCCAGGCAGTGCAGCGGAGCTTCACTTTTCAAGCAACCATGAGAATAGAAGGGAGCCCTTTGATTCTTGTGGCTGCTAGGAAGTGAAGTGGTGAGTGTCTCAGTGCTCCTTTGGGTGAAAGCACAAAAGAAATGCCATTTTCCTCTGAAGGAGCACTGAGAAAATAGAGAGGGTAGGTGCTTTCAAAAGAAACACTTTACCCTCTCTATTCTCTCAGTGCTCCTTTGGAAGGAAACAGCATTTCTTTTGTGCTTTCCTCCAAAGCAGCACCAAGACTATTACTTTCCAGGTGCTGCTTTGGGGGGATGAAAGAGCAAAAGAAATGTCATTTCCCCAAAGGAGCACCAAGAGAATAAAGTACCTTCCAATGTACTACTTTGGGTGAAAGGCAAAAGAAATTATTATTTAGGCCTGCCTCCCATTCATAACCTTCCCTTAGAAAATTCCAGTTTATTCTAGTCTCCTGGCACTTGAAGAATCTCAGCACAGTACTCCACAGACCATTAACAAACCTCCTTTCCTATGCATTGTCTATTGAAAGAACAAGGAATAAGAGTGAGCAACTGATGTGCAACTTTAAACAAATTGTGACAAGGCCTGCTTTTTTCCCTGACTGGTATGGCAGCTTCCCTTTCCCTCGTCTGGTAAAGTGCCTTGCCACTTTATACAGCTCTGGCCTCCCCTAAAAACACCGCCTTCATGTATAAAGAGTAGAGCCTTTCAGTTGTTATTCAGAACCCCTTTGGAATTTATGGCAGTGTGGTTCTGTTTGGTTGTAATTACTGAGAATAATTCAGCTGAGTCCAATTTTATAAAAATACACTATAATCTTTATTTAAAAAAAAAAACTAACAAAATAAAGTGTTGGTTTTGTATGTATGTTCAAACTCAAACAGATCTTCAGAATATGTTTAAACAGTTTCTTATATCTTTCCATCTGCATAAAGGCAAAGGTCTCACATATGCACAGGCCTCTAGCTACCCTTTTAGCCAAAAACTCTATTCCCAAATCTAGAGTCATTTATGCACTAGACTGTTATAGTGCAATTATTCTATTTTCAACATCCTCTGGAATCCTGGAGTTTGCAGTTTAGGGAGGGATCTTGAGTCCCCTCCCTAAACTGCAAACCCTAGGATTCCAGAGGATATAGAAAGTGGAATAATTGCACTATAATAGTCTAGTGTAGAAATGGTCTAGGTCACTCTCTCTGACCAGATTCAAAAGTAGTTTGATTTCTCTTCTGCCCCTCTCTTTAGGCTTTTTTTCAGAAAACATCCTTCTCATTCAATCCCCCTTTGGCTGACCAAGAAACTTTCTGGCTAAAGGACTGACTCTCAGCCCCTCTTCTGGAAGCCTGACTTCCCAATTCAGTGCCTACTACTTATGCATTTTTACTGAGGCCTCCGATCCCTCTTTCACATTAAAGAGGCTGGTTTTCTCTCTGGAAAGGCCATTCTGGTTGCCTGGCAACCTGTTGCCGGGCAGCTTTCTACCACTCCCCTTATACTCCCTCACACAAATATTTCAATATTTTATAAATATGTGAATGTTTACATTTAAATTTAAATATTTAAATATTGAGTTAAGTCTCGGGGAACCCCAGCAACAAACTATATTTGCTGGGGGGCCCTGGTAAAGAAAGGGTTAAGAACCACTGTTGTAAACCAAAAATTACTTCATTGTTCATATACAAAATACCAAGTATGATACAAGGTAGACAGTCTTGGTAAACTCCTTGATTAACATCAGTTAACCAATGAAGACAGGACCTTTTTCTACATACAAAGTTGCTCTTTCTTGGACTCATTTTTTCAACCATATTTTATGTCAACCATATTTTATGCCTTGTGTCATATTTTATGTCATATTTTATGTCTTATGGCACAAAGTACTTGAAGAGCTTTTCAACAACCCCACAAATATCCATTTCCGTTACTACAGATGGACTAATGTTCAATAAAAAATTTTATACATCCAAATTATGGTTTTTTTTTAACTTTGAGAAAAAATATGACAATGAATGTTTATCCCTTCATACCTTGAATTTATGGAGAAACAACCACCAAAAACAATCCTGTAAAATTGCAAGAGATGCTTCCGAGATAAATAATTTCTTCAAAATTTTTACATTCACTCCCTGTCCAAAAAAGAAATGAAAACACCACAAGTGGTGATCAAGCCCTTTTACATCTAGTCTCAAACCTTCTTGTTTTCAAGAGTGTCCTACTGGCTACCATGCAATGCATTTCTTCTAATGCAGCTGACTCTGAACCACAGCCATGTTTCCATGTCCCTAATACTACTCTCTTAATATGCAGATTATGCCTTAATACATTATTATACGGAAGAGGAGAAAGAGGTGTCATTTTTCCTTTCAAGGGACCCCAGAGTGGTGCAAAACGTAATAAAAACAAATGCCTTATACAACATTAAAAATATCAGCCACAAAACCAAACTAAAAATATAACACAATGTTTCTTTGCACGGTGCAGCAAAGTTCCAATTCCTTAGTTCTTTGAGAAGCATTTTAAGAACTAAAGAAACCAGAGATTCAGCAACAGACTGGAGGAGGCTTCTAATACTTGTGACCACTCAATGTCCTATTCATCTACTGCCTGAGCCAAAAGCTGCAAGAACAGTGGCCCAGTGAAGAAGCCCTGGTCTATGACAATGAACATCTAGACAGTGGCGATCTCTCTCCATTCCTGCAGGATGAAGTTCCCACCGGCTCAAATCATGGGACGACAGTATCCACTATCCATGGGCCACCAGTTCATCAGTAAATGGTGAACAATGTTTATCTCCACTAGTATGTATAAAGTCGCAACTTGCTGTTTAATGAAAAGAAGTGGCTACACATTCTAACAGAGTGCTTAAACTACTGGAGATACGCATACAGAGAAAAGAAGCTGGCAGTAAGGAATAAAAACAGCTGGTGGAGTAGCCCTCTCTTACTTCTCTGCTGTAAACGTCAAATTCCTGGGGCCACATTTAATTATTTAAAAGTTGAAGATCTGCAACATGCAGACATACCTGTAACATATAATTTGCCAATCTGACTTATGTACTGGAGGTTTATACATACCAAAGACACTAGACTTTTTTTTTTAAGGAGTTGATTATGGTCTGTATTGATAAAACAGGGCATAGCTATGATGCAAAGACACCCAAAACCTGAAATTTTGCAAGGCTACTAATAGGGATGGAGCCCTAAATATTATGGCCTACCATTTTAGTTTCATCATGTAACATTCGGAAATTCTAACATGAATGACACCTTGGGGACCTGGGATGGAAAACTAGGTGTAACGTCAAAAGGTGGGGGAACTTGAGGTCCACCAGCAGTGCCAGCGTCTCCTTAGAAACTGGGGGAATTATAGCCCAAAGGAGGTCTGTGAGAGGGGGGTAAACAGCAGGATTTTTTCACCTGCTTATACTAGTACTAACTGTAGGACTTCGGTTAAAGGTTTAAACAAGAAATCAGCAGGCACACACAAGAAATCAAGCAGTCTCACAAACCATACATGACTAGTGAAGAGAGAAGCGAGAAAGGTTGGTTGAATAGACAGAAACTGAATGTGGAGAGTGATATTTACCATTCCAGAAAAAGGTCAAAGCAGAGTGGCTCAGACCACAGTCTGAGGCACAAAGCAGGGGAATCTGAGGGCCAACATGCAAAGTAACATGCCAACATGTGTCCAAGGTGCTACAAATTGCTGGGGTCAGAGTTAGGATTTTTATACCTTTTTTCCTACCATGAAGGGGTGAGTAGGAAATGGCTCTCTGGAAGAGTAAATAAAAAGGGTCTAGAATGGACTCATTTTCTTACTTGGGTGACAAAACATTGATGGCAATCCTGACAGCCTCTTAATGGCTTCGTTGGGTAATGGGAATGGAGAAGGTTTTGGTAGGAAAGAGCAAAGCACGGGTGCTAGCCTGCTGCACCTGGGCAATTTTGTTGACTAGTTTATTCAGCTGTTGGGTCACTGACCAGGTTACTGGAAGCCTATTAACTCAGGGCTTTCCTGTCTAACTCTTTTTGACCTTATGACCTGGCCACACTGACTTAGCCTAGGCCAGTGTCCTGCTTATTGCATGTTTCCAAGCCATAAGTGCCCACTTTTTATATGAGGATATTTGTTGCCAATTTTGCTATCCTGCACAATGGGGCATGTAAGGGGTGGTAACATACTTCCTTAACTCATTAGGATAATGCAGCTTTCAAGCTCAGTCCCTGCAGAGGGAGCAGAAGGTGAGCTGTGCCTTGGAGGACATCCTCGATAGTATGTTTTTAAAGGCTTGTGTGGGTATGTTTGTTTTTGGCTGTGTGTTCACCCTGAGCACATGGTTTAAGGGGGTGGGGCTTCTGTTGAGTCACTGACTTGCTTGGGAGTGGAACTAGCAACCACTAGCTCTATATAACTGCTGCCAGTGGTGTGCACCTTGAAGTGCATGCAGTTTATATTATAACAGTTGAACAGGAGCTCTGTTAGCAGGGAAATCCAAAGAGTGTTGGCTGTGGGTATTTGCCAGGGGAGTTTTGAGGAGGAGGCCCAGACTTCTGTTTCAGTGCCCATTTAAGACTACTCAATATGGAATATGAGAGAGTTGCTGCCATCATGTGCAATAGCTGTGGTACATTTGTGCTCTTGCTGGAAGAGGTGAGTGGCTATACCTGTAGCAAATGCAAGTTGGTGGCACTCTTGGAGGAGAAGGTTTAGCAACTTCAGGCCTGTGTTTCTACTCTTCAACATATTAGGGAGCTGGAGGTTTTCTTGGATAGAGCAGAGCAGATCATCCTGATAGAAGAACATATAGGTGATGTCTCTGAGCAAGATGTCAGTTCCCAAACACAGGAGACTGACACTTGGAGGAATGTGACACATAGAACGACTAGTGAGTTTGGAGCTACAGAATCGATTTGAAGCTCTTTCTCTCATCAGAGATGATGAGGAACAGTAACAGG
The DNA here is from genome assembly GCA_948474755.1 of Ctenosaura bakeri. Lineage (NCBI taxonomy): Eukaryota > Metazoa > Chordata > Lepidosauria > Squamata > Iguanidae > Ctenosaura > Ctenosaura bakeri. The sequence continues at coordinate 201,455 of CAOLHI010001619.1, forward strand.
AGCAGTGTCAGTCCTCAGAGAACGTGCAGGTGTCTTTGGAAAATTCAGCACATGGAATAGCACCTGCCAATCCTCTGAAGATATGGCTGGTAGTGGTAGAGGACACCCAGCTGAGGGGAACAGAAGGTTTGTAAGCCTGACAAGCTGACTTGAAAGGTGTGCTATCTCCCAGGGGCAACAAACAGTGATGTCACAGAGAGGCTGACAAGACTTGTGAAGCCCACTAACCGTCACCCCGTCCTTTTAGTCCATGTGGGAACCCAGGACATGGCAAGGTGTAGCTTTCAGCATATTACAAGAGTTTATGAGGCTCTGGGTAGGAAGCTGAAGGAATTTGACACACAGGTTGTGATTTCATCTGTTCTCTCAGTTAAAGGAAGGGAGAGAACATTAGTAGGGGTGAACATTTGCTCACCTGGCTCTGCAGATGGTGCCGCCAGGAACAATTTAGCTTCTTGGATCACGGTCTGCAGTTTCATGAAGATGGACTACTGGCAAGTGATGGGTTGCACCTCACAACAGTTGGCAGGAACGTTTTTGCTAAGGGCTCACAAACCTGATCTGGAAGGCTTTAAATTGAGTTATGTGGGGGAGAGTGACAGTATTCTCAAGGGCAGGAGTTCATCAAGCGCTCGAGATAACAATCCAAACGTTATAGAGGAAGCAAAAAGTATAAGAGCCCAATTGTACGAAGAGAAAAACCTTAAATAAGCAGCTGGGGGAATGGTCCATGATCTCAAATGTCTCTACTCTAATGCACAGAGCATAGGAAATAAGCAAGTTGAGCTTGAACTCTTAACACAGCAAAGTAGATATGATATAATAGGCATCATTGAAACCTCGTGGGATGTCAAACTCATGATTGGAATGTTGTAATAGAGAGGTACAATCTATTTCAGAAAAACAGAAAAAACAGAAAGGGAGGAGGAGTAGCATTATAGATCAAGGATGTTTAAACCTGTGAAGAGATCCATGACTTAAATCCTGGAAGCAGAGTTGACAGTATCTGGGTAAAAACTGAGGGGGAGAGAAAAATCAGGGATGTCATTTTGGGGGGACTATTACAGACCTCTAAACTAGACTAAAGACTTAGATGAGGCCTTCCTAAAACAGATGACCACACATTCAGAAAAAAAGAAAGACAGTAGTAACAGGAGATATCAACTATCCTGTTATTTGTTGGAAGTCTTATTCTGACAAGAATATCAGGCCCAACAAATTCCTTACTTGCCTCGCACACAATTTCATTCACCAGAAGGTGGAAGAGGCAACAAGGGGATCAGATGTGATCCTAACCAACAGCGATGACCTGGTTAATGGGGCAGAAGTGTTGGGATCCTTCGGTGGGAGTGACCATGTTCTCCTGGAGTTTGTTATACAGTGGAAAGGGGAAGCCAAGCATAGTCAGACTTGCATTCTAGACTTTAAAAAAGCTGATTTCAGTAAACTTAGGGATATATTAGGTGCCAGGCATACTAAAAGAGATGGACAAAAGTTTCTTAAAACTGATGGATGGGAGTTTCTTAAAACTGAGATTTTGTACTTTCAGCTGAATTAAGATTTAAAAGGGCCATGCACAAGAAATGGAAAAAGGGGGAAATCTTCAAAGAGGAATTCAAACCAATAGCCAGAACGTGTAGGGAAAAAGTCAGAAAAGCTAAAACGCAGAACGAACTCATGCTTGCTAGAGAGGTTAAAAACAATAAGAAGGGCCTTTTTTGTTATGTTTGTAGCAAAAAGAAAAACAAGGAGATGGAAAAGAAAAAAGAAAAACAAGGCCACTGCAAGGACAAGATGGAGAAGTGGTAACAGGGGACAGAGAAAAGGCAGAACTACTCAACATCTTCTTTGCCTTGGTCTTCTTTGAAAAGAAAAAACAGTGTTCAACCTGGAGAAAATAGAACAGGGGATGTAATAGGGGAAATGCAGTACAAAATAGGTAAGAACAGGTTGCTTACTTGTAACTGTGGTTCTTCGAGTGGTCTTCTGCGAACTCACACAATTGGGGTTTTGCGCTTGCGCAGAACAGCATTCAGAACCTTCTAGAAATCCAAAAGTAGGCATTTTGCCCATTGAACCCCTCCCCCATCCTCCGGGTATAAAAGCCCCCTCCTGCTCCAACGGTCAGTTCCACTTTGCAGCTATAACAGCATTAATGGAACCAACACATTAGCAGGACATATAGAGGGGAGGATGGCAGGGTTTGTGTGAGTTCACAGAAGACCACTTGAAGAACCACAGTTACAGGTAAGCAACCTGTTCTTCTTCTTCATGGTCTCTGTGACTCACACAATTGGGAGACTAGCAAGCTATTATTACAAGGATGGTGGAATGTCATGCTGAAAACCAACTCTACCTGAACTCAATTAACAACACATCAAAAATCATCCTCATACCAGACGACTGCAACAAAGAAGAACAAGTTTATTTTGTGAAAATTGGCTACCTATGAGAAAGATATATTAATTAATAGCAGACAATAAAACTGCCCTTCCAAACTTAGTGTCTCTTTTTTTTCTTTTTTCTTTTCTCAATTTTATCATGAGATATAAAGGTTATAGGTTGTGACCAAGTAGCCGCTTTGCCTATATCATCCAGCAGAACCCCCTGAAGAAAAGCACTGGAAGCAGCAAACGCTTTAGTTGAATAGCTTGTAACCCCTTCAGGTAGTTTTTTTCTTACAAGGTCATAACTCAATTTAATAGTAGAAACAACCCACTTTGCTAACATTTGGGATGAAACAGACATCCTTTGCTTAGGTACAGAACAACAAACAAACAACTTACTAGTTTTTCTAACACCAGCCATGCGCTGTACATAAAAAGGTAGCACTCTCCTAACATCTAAATAATGTAACCTTCGTTCCATATCAGACTCAGGATTGTGAAAGTATGCAGATAAAATGATATCCTGATCTAAGTGAAAAGACGATACAACTTTGGGCAAAAATGTGATATCTGGTTTAAGAACTACTTTACTCTTATGAAACCGTAAATAAGGTGAATCAACCCTCAATGCACGTAACTCATTAGCCCTTCTAGCTGATGTTATTGCCAATAAGAAAGCTGTTTTCCATGTTAAGAGATGTAAATCACAGGTTTCCATAGGTTCAAAGGGTTTAGCAGTGAACCCCATTAACACAGTACTCAAATCCCAAGATGGTACAGGTGGTTTAACCAGTGGGTGTAAATGTTTATAGCCTTGCAAGAACCTCTTAACCATAGAATCCCCCAAAAGAGACGGTTTACCATCCTGTTGACAGCACCAAGAAAGAGCTGCCAAGTAGCATTTGATTGATGACAGTGTCAGTTCCTCTGTTGCCAATCTGGACAAAAAGTCAAGTACATTAACCACAGTATAACTTTGAGCATCAACATTCATATCATTCAAATACTTAATAAATTTGTTCTATTTAAAGTATACAATTTAGATGTGGACGGCTGATGCGCCACCATCAAAACCGTCTTCACAGCATCTGGTAAGTCATTCAATTTAACAGGTTCCATGCTGTTAGTCTCAAGGAGTGAACATCTGGCTGGAACACCATCCCCTTGTGGATGGAAATCAAGTCCAGCTTGCACGGCAACGCTTAATACCATTGGTTGGCTAGATGCATTAGGTTTGCAAACCAAGGATGTCTTGGCACCAAGGTGTTATCAAGATCACGGTAGCCCGGTCATGATGAATTTTGGATACCATCTTTGTGATTAGAGGGAAAGGTGGGAACGCATAAAGGATGGGTTCAGATGAGCTGAACAGAAAAGCGTCTCCCAGGGACTCAACATCCCTCTTCATCCTTGAGCAATACAGTTCGCATTGTCTGTTCTTGCTGGATGCAAAGAGGTCTATCTGAGGATAAGCCCAGTCCCGAAAGATATCAAGCAGAATCCCTCTGTCTATCCTCCACTCGTGGCATGACAGAGGGGTCCTGTTGAGCATGTCTGTCAACACATTCTCCTCTCCCACCAGGTGCACTGCTGAGGGAGTAATCTTCATTGACAGACACCATTCTCACAACTGCAAAGTTGTACCTGAGATCTTGTTCTGCCCTGCTTGTTTATGTAATACATCATAGTTGTGTTGTCAGTAACAACCTGTACAGAATTTTCCGGAAGGTAAAACTGGAAAGCCTTGAAAGCCTTTATCACAGCCTTCAATTCCAACGCACTGATGTGTAACCTTTTCTCTGACTGATCCTGTCGTCCTCTCACAGTCAGGTTCTGCAGGTGCGCCACCCAGCCTTCCAATGATGCATCCGTTGTTACTATCACACAAGCTGGGGAGGTACAAACGGCATTCCTATCAACACATTGCATGGTTCTATCCACCAAAGTAGAGACCGTAAGACCAGCCTTGGAACCATCAGAAACATGCTTTGTTGGTCCTGTAGTGGATCGCAGTTGTTTATAAACCACCTCGGCAAGGGACGCATTTTTAATTTCACTAATGGTGTCACCACTGTTGTGGAAGCCATTAGTCCCAATGCCACCTGAATTGTCTTTGCTCTGACTCTTCTGTGTTGCCGAATCACATTGAATACCTTCAGCATTTTTAACTATCTGTCCTCTGGAAAAAGTGCTTTTTGTCATGAAGAGTCTAGGATGGCTCCTATGAATTTGATCTTCTTTGACGGTATCAACGTTGATTTTGTGTAGTTTATCATCAGTCCTAAATCTTGTAGACAACACACCATCGTGTTCAGATTTGCCCACAACCGATGTTTTGTTGGTGCCACTATTAACCAGTCATCTATATATGGGAACACTACGATACCTTTCTTCCTCAAATGAGCAGCCACCACAGACATACATTTTGTAAATACCCTTGGTGCTGTACATATACTGAAGGGTAGGATTCAAAAAGATTACTCCTGATTGCCTATAGCAAATGCTAGAAATGTCCTGGTTTCCAGTCTGATAGTGATATGGAAGTAAGCATGTCTGAGGTCAAGCGTAGCAAACAAGTCATTTTTATGTAGCAACGGCATTATGGTGGAAAGAGTCACCATCCGGAATCTTTTTAGGGTTATAAAAAAATTCACCCCTCTCAGATCCAAAATGAGATGAAGGCCGCTATCCTTTTTCGACACCAGAAAGTACATCAGCGTAAAACTTCTCTTGAGTTGCAGATTGGAGATTTTTTTTCTATGGCCCCTTTCAACAACAGGGTATCGATCTCTGCCTGCAGCTGTGGTGATGGTTTTGTGAGACAAACTCTCCCTATGGTAGGCAGAGTTCGAAATTCTATGGAATAACCTGGATTTATTATGCTAAGAACCCATAGATCTGTTGTTATAGATCACGATGCATGGTAATGCCTCTTCAATCTGTCCCCAAAGGGAGGTGTTACATCCATACTTAAATGTGGATCTTCAGTACCATGTTGACATCTTTGACAAGTTAGATCTTGAAAAATCTGCAGAGTAGTATCCTTCGACATGGTGCTTACATGTGGGAAGACACTGGTATTATACACTTGATTGTCAAACGCTACACTTGGTTTGATCAGGCTGATGTTTCTTGTATTGTGTCTGCTTGAAACTCATTGAAGGAAACTTATTCGAAGTTTGATCTTGTGGTGTAGGCTTTCTATAATGTTGTGTCTGAGTTGGACTCACCGGTCTCCTTGTGAAAGGCTGATACCTCTTATATCAATACCTGGATGGATAATATGAAGCTGGAAATCCATATTTTCTAGCAGTGCTCCTCATTTTTTGAGCATGTTCCAGCTTGTCATCTGTGCCAGTACTGAACAACCCAATAGAATCCTCTATCATATTTTTAGCTTGTTGAGACAATCCAGACAATCTCAACCATGCAAAACTACAGCTTCCACAAGTGCTTTGCCATTACAGTCAGTTATATGTTTAGCCGTTGTAAGTTGTGGAGAGGAAAGCCGATAAGCCTCACCATACAGCACTGACGCAGTTTTCCTCCCATCGTCAGGTAACACGTCAATGAAAGTCTTAACTCTGGACCACAAAAACTGTTGATACACTCCCACACATACAGCGTAATCATAGAATCATAGAAACGTAGAGTTGGAAGAGACCACAGGGGCCATCCAGTCCAACCCCCTGCCATGCAGGAACACCCTCAAAGCACTCCCGACAGATGGCCATCTAGCCTCTGTTTAAAAATCTCCAAAGAAGGAGATTCCACTACACTCCAAGGCAGTAGATTCCACTACCGGACAGCCCTGACTGTCAGGAAGTTCTTCCTGAGGTTCAGGTGGAATCTCCTTTCCTGTAGCTTGAATCCACTGCTCCTTGTCCTGGTCTCTGGAGCAGCAGAAAACAAGCCCTCTCCTTCCTCTACGTGGCATCCCTTCAAATATTTAAACATGGCTATCATGTCCCCTCTTAACCTGCTCTTCTGCAGACTAAACATACCCAGCTCTCTAAGTCTATCCTCATAAGGCATGGCTTCCAGGCCTCTCACCATTTTGGTCACCCTCCTCTGGACTTGCTCCAGCTTGACCATGTCCTTCTTGAATTGGGGTGCCCAGAAGATTCAAGATGAGGTCTAAGCAAAGCAGAGCAGAGTGGACCAGTACCTCCCCTGATCTAGACACCATACTCCTATTGATGCAGCCAAGAATTGCATTGGCTTTCTTGGCTGCCGCATCAAACTGCTGACTCATGTTCAGCTTATGGTCTATTAAGACTTCTACATCCCTTTCACATGTACTGCTATCCAGCCACGTGTCCCCCATCCTATATTTCTGTATTCCATGTTACCTACCTAAGTGTAGGACCTTATACTTCTCTCTGTTGAATTTCATTTTGTTAGCCTTGACCCAGCTCTCCAATCTATTCAGGTCATTTTTAATTTTGATCCTGTCCTCTGGCATAATTGGAAATTCTAAACAGAAATGCAGCATTGGAATATGCTTTCCTTCAGCAGTTATCCAACTTCTTCCTCTCCCTATCAGCAGGGGTAACGTGTAACCTCTGTGACTGCCTGGACTGCGCAGCATCAACCACAATGGAATTTGGTTTGGGATGATGGGTCAACCAGTCTCGTTCGTCTTCGATGACATGATAGAGATTCCAGTTTTTTTGATGTTGACAGTACCAAGGAAGGAATCGTCCATGATTTTTTTACAGTATGCAACAAATATGGTAGAGGAGCTATCATTGAAGTTGCAGGCACCCTATCTTCAAGCTCCGGAAAAACAGGGTCTTTCAAGTCCTCTTTCGCCATATTAGTTGTGAGATTAAGAGAACGAGACATCCTCAAAAGGAGGATCCCCAAAATGATAGAAGTACCCAACATGGGGCGTGGGGAGCAGGTGAGGAAGCAAGGGAAATGCAGCACAGAGTAAGTAGAGAAGTAGTACAGGAATATCTGGCTGAACTAGATGAATTCAAGTCCCCAGGACCAGATGAATTACATCCAAGGATATTAAAAGAACTGGTAGAAGTCATTTCTGAACCACTTGCAATAATCTTTCAGAACTCTTGGAGAACAGAAGAAGTCCCAGCAGACTGGAGGGGGGCAAATGTCATCCCCATCTTCAAGAGAGGAAAAAAGAGGCCCCTAATAATTATCGCCCAGTAAGCCTGACATCAATTCCAGACAGATTCTAGAACAAATAATTAAACAGTCAATTTGTATTTACTTAGAAAGCAATGCCGTAATCACTAAAAGCCAGCATGGATTTCTCAGAAATAAGTCATGCCAGACTAATCTTATCTCTTTTTATGATAGGGTTACAAGCTTGACAGACGAAGGGAATGCTGTAGATGTAGCATATCTTGACCTCAGTAAGGCCTTTGACAAAGTTCCACATGACATACTTGCAAAGAAGCTAGTAAAATGCCAGCTAGACAGGGCTGCTGTTAGGTGGATTTGTAATTGGTTGACTGACCGCACCCAAGGGGTGATCACCAATGGCTGCTTTTCATCCTGGAGAAACGTGACTAGTGGGGTGCCACAGGGTTCTGTCCTGGGCCCTGTACTATTCAATATCTTCATCAATGACTTCGATGAGGGAATGGAGAGCATGCTGATCAAATTGCAGATGATACCAAACTGGGAGGGGTTGCTAATACACCAGAGGATAGGATCAAATTTCAATACGACCTTGACAGATTGGACAGCTGGGCCAAAGCTAACAAAATGAATTCAACAGAGAGAAATGTAGTGTCCTGCACTTGAGCAGAAAAAATGAAAGTCACAAGTATAGGATGGGAGACGTGTGGCTGGATAGTAGTACCTGTGAAAAGGATCTAGGAGTCTTTGCAGATCACAAGCTGAACATAAGTCAGCAGCATGATGCAGCAGCCAAAAAAGCCAACACGATTCTTGGTTGCATCAATAGAAGTATGGTGTCTAGATCAAGGGAGGTAATGGTACCACTCTATTCTGCATTGATTAGGCGTCATTTGGAATACTGTGTCCAGTTCTGGGCACCTCAATTCAAGAAGGATGTCGACAAGCTGGAACGTGTCCAGAGGAGGGCGACCAAAACGGTGAAGGGTCTAGAAGCCATGCCCTATGAAGAACGCCTTTGGGAGCTGGGGATGTTTAATCTGCAGAAGAAAAGGTTAAGAGGATAGCAATGGACATTATATAGGAGTTGAAGTTACTTTGAAACAGGATAAAATACTAGTAGTCCAACTAGTAGTCCAATACTAGTAGTCCAGTATATGCACCAAACGGAGCTAAACGTGATTTTTTTCCTAAAATACAGGAAGAGGTATTGAGATACCTCAATGAAACAGGAAACTCAAACATTATAGTTAAGGGGGATTTTAACGGAGTTATCAATCCCCAAGTGGATAGGACAATGCAGAAGTTAATCCCCCGAAACAACGGTAAATTCCCTAAGAACTTTTTTAATATGACTGACAATTTAAAATTAAATGACACTTGGAGATACAAGAATGGACAACTGGATGGACATATGTTTTATTCTGATTGGCATAAGTCAATGTCAAGGATAGATATGATGTTGGTATCCAAACAACTACTGCTGAAAACTACAGAAATGGATATTCTTCCTAATTTGTGCTCTGACCATAATCTGATACAATTGAAGATAAAGATCAAGGACAGAGAGAGAACATGAAGAATGAATGATGAGATCTGGAAAAAGGAAAAATACATAGTGGAAGCAAAAAGAGAGATAATTAACTATTTCAATGAAAATATGAAAACTATTTGGGATGCAAGCAAAGCTGTGATGCATGGTAATCTTATCAAATGGTCCGCGGAGATTAGAAAATAAAAGAGAAATACAGAACAGAGAATATTGGAAAAGATGAAAGAAATAGAGAAACAGATGAGACAAAATCCATCGAATAAAAAGATTAGAATACAGATGAAGGCATATCAAGCTGAATTAAACCAACTTAATTAGGAGGAATAGAGCAACAGATATGGAGAATGAAATATAATTTTTTTGAACAAGCCAATAAACCTTCAAAGTTCTTGGCTGCTCTGTTGCATAAAAGAAGAGCCAGAAATATCATATCTGAGATTAGAACAGGAGAAGAAAGAATTACAAAACAAGAGAGAATAAAACAAGTGTTTTATAATTACTACGTGAAATTGATGAGTAAGATCCCAAAGGCGAAAAAACAACAAGAATTGGAAGAATTGGATGGGGTGGCATGCCTATATGTTCTATGATAAAGCAATTGGAGAAAATGAACAAAATGAGATTTAATGAAGATCAAAGACTGATTTTGAACAAATCTATTTCTATGATGGAAGTAGTTGAGGCTATCAGAAATTTGAAGAATGATAAAGCTCCAGGACCGGACAGATTTACAGCAAAATATTATAAGATTCTGGAACACGAGATTTCAATACCTTTGCAAAGTACAATAACTGAAATAATAAAGGAAGGAATACCAGATACCTGGAAAGAAGCAAATGTGGTGCTGATTCTGAAAGAAGGAAGAGATTTAACTGATGCACCAATATCACTTTTGAATGTCGACTATAAGATTTTCGCTTCAATCCTAGCAGCAAGACTTTAAAAAGTGCTGTTAGAGGTTATTGATGAAGACCAGAATGGCTTTTTACCGAAAAGACTTTTAAGGAACAATATCAGAATGGACTTAAATATAATTGAATATTACGAAAAGCATAATGAAAGGAAAATGGGTATGATATTTGTTGATGCGGAGAAAGCTTTTGATATAATCAGTTGGCCATTCATGAAGACGGCAGCTAAACAGATGCAAGCTGGAGAAAAATTTGTTTCGTGGCTTGAAGCAATCTATAGTCAACAGCAAGCTCGACTGGTTATAAACTGTGAAAGAACACAATTGATAGAATTGCATAGAAGGACAACACAAGGGTGTCCTCTGTCTCCCTTGTTGTTTATTATGACAATGGAAATACTCAACAATGCTATAAGAGAAGACACAGGCATAAAAGGAGTTCAAATTAAGAAATATCAATACAAGCTTAAAGCCTTCGCCGATGATCTGGGTTTATTTTTGGATGATCCAGGGAGTAGTATTGAAGATCTGAATAGAATAGTTCAAGAATATGGAGAATTCTCTGGATTCAAAGTTAACAAGGAAAAAACAGTCATTTTAACCAAAAACATGACTGAGAGAGAAGAGAAGGAATTAGCACTAATAACAGGATTTAATAGAGGACAAAAGGTAAAGTATCTAGGTATCTGGATAGCTAAAAGAAAGAACAGGTTGCTTACCTGTAACTGTGGTTCTTCGAGTGGTCATCTGTGCCATCATACACTAGGAGCTTTAGCGCCTGCGCGGTAGCGTTCGGAAACTTCTAGAGCTTGTTCGCTTGGCGGGAACCCCTCCCCCACGCCGGTACTGCGCATGCTCCTCCCGCCGAGCAACGGTCTCTCCTCAGTTCTGTCGTCCGCCGTAGAACCTACAGGGACCTGAGAAAGAGGGGAGGAAGGGCGGGTGTGTATGATGGCACAGATGACCACTCGAAGAACCACAGTTACAGGTAAGCAACCTGTTCTTCTTTTTCGTGGTCTCTGTGCCTTCATACACTAGGAGACTGTGTAGCTTACCGGTCGGACGGCGGGTCAGGTCCTACAGCACGGAAGCCAACACCTCACGTCCAAACCGGGCATCTCTGCGCGACCGGCAGTCGAGCCTGTAGTGGCGCACGAAGGTCGATGGTTGGGACCAGGTCGCCACACGGCAGAGTTCATGCAGGTCAACTCCTCGCAGGAGGGCCGCAGAAGTAGCCACAGCTCTGGTGGAGTGGGCTCGAAGCAGGACTGGCGGAGGCTTCCTCGCGAGCTCATACGCCAGTTCAATAGTCCTCACCACCCATTTGGAGAAGCGCTGGGTGGACACTTTGAGGCCCTTCCGACGTCGCCCATAGCAAACGAAGAGATGCGGCGTCTGTCGGAAGGAAGCAGTCCTGTCCTTGTAGAAGGCCAATGCCCGACGCACGTCCAGTGAGTGGAGGGACCGCTCCAACGGTGTCGTCGGGTTCGGGAAGAAGGCAGGCAGGATGATGTCCTGGTTGAGATGGAAACTGGACACCACCTTAGGCAGGAACGAGATGTCAGGTCTCAGGACCACCTTGTCCCTGTGGAAGACCGTGAAGGGCTCATCGGAACGAAGAGCTGTGATCTCACCCGCTCGCCTCGCTGAGGTCACCGCTACCAGGAAGGCAGTTTTCATTGTCAGGAGCCTGTCATCCGAGGTCGCCATCGGCTCGAAGGGCGGCTTCGTCAGCTGCGAGAGCACCAGCGAGAGGGACCACGGCGGTAGCGGCGGCGATACCGGCGGGTAGAGATGATGAAGTCCCTTCAGGAACCGCTTAACGGTATCGTTCCTGAAGAAGGCCGAGGCAGCAGATCGTGGCGGTTGGTATGCCACGATCGCGGAGAGATACACCTTCAGGGATGGAAACGCCAGGCCCTGTTGCCGGAGGTGCAGGAGGAAGTGCAGGACGGTCGAGAGCCCCGCGGGCGATACCGGCTCACTCCTCTCGTTAGCGAAGGTCAGGAAGCGTCGCTACTTGTATTGATAGTTGCGACGGGTGGATTCCTTCCTGGCCGCGACGAGGACGGTACCGAGCACGGGATCGTCTAGTGCGATATCCTCCAGGCATGGAGGGCCAGGCGTGGCAGGTCCGGATGGAGGACTCGGCCGCCGGAGTGGGAGAGCAGGTCCGGTGTCGGTGGCAACCGGAGCAGGTCGTCTCGTGCGGCTTGTAGCAGGGGTGCGAACCAATGTTGCCTCGGCCAGTACGGGGCTACCAGGATCGCGTCGGCTCGGTCGGCGAGGATCTTTGATATCGTCCGGCCGAGCAGCGGGAACGGCGGGAACGCGTAGAGGAGTTCCCCGGTCCACGGAAACTGGAAAGCGTCCCCGATGGAGGCACGATCGTGGCCCGCTCCGGAACAGAATCGGCGACACTTCGCGTTTTCCCTGGTCGCGAAGAGGTCGATCGATGGTTCGCCCCAGCGGTCCCGAATCAGTCTGAACGCCTCTCCGGAGAGAGACCATTCGTGATGGGATGAGGTGTCCCTGCTGAGGGCGTCTGCCGTGGTGTTCTCCTGCCCGGCCAGGTGAACCGCCACGGGATGCGTGTGCAGGCGAATGCACCATTCCCACAGGCCGAGCGCGATGTCGAGCAGGGTCGTGGAATGAGTCCCACCTTGTCTGTTGATGTAGCAGACGGCGGTGGTGTTGTCCGTCAGAATCAGGACCGTGCGCCCCGCCACGGCATGGCGGAACGCCCGTAGGGCTTTCCAGACGGCGAGCAGCTCCAGCGCGTTGATATGGAGAGCGGTCTCGTCGTCGGTCCATCTGTCGCGGACTCTGAGATCGCCGCAGTGGGCACCCCATCCATACAGGGAGGCGTCGGTCGTTACCGTCACCTTCGGTGTCGGCTGTTGGAAAGGCATCCCTGACATGAGATTGCGTCGCGACTGCCACCATCGGAGGGATGAGCGGACGTCTCCCGGCAGCTGCAGTCGGAGTGTCTGTTCGTCTCGCAGGGGGTCGAATATGCGGACGAACCAGTGTTGAAGAGGTCTTGCTCTCAGCCTGGCGAGATATGTCACAGCGGTCGTCGCAGCCATGTAGCCCAAGAGCTGCTGGACGCTTCTCGCAGATAACGTCGGGGCCGTACGAGCGTGAGCGGCGGCCCGGATCAAGGTTTGTGCTCGAGACTCTGGTAGGTACGCCCTGGCGGAGGTCGAGTCGAGCGTCGCCCCGATGAAGTCCAAGATCCTCGCCGGCTCGAGGTGGGACTTCTTCGGATTCACTCGTAGACCAAGGCGGGTCAGGAGTGACAACGTCATGTGGACGTCGTGGTAAAGTCTCTGTTTGCAGGACGCCACCAACAGCCAATTGTCGAGGTAGGGGAAGACGGAAGCGCCCTTCGTCCGCAGGTAGGATACCACCGGGGCCATGCACTTGGTGAAGACCCTTGGGGCAGTCGAGAGTCCGAACGGCAGCACCTTGTACTGGTAACAGGTGTCGTCGACTGCGAAGCGGAGGTACCGTCTGTGCTGCGGGCGAATGGCGATATGGAAGTATGCGTCTCGGAGATCGATGGAGGCGAACCAGTCCCCTCGATGTAGGAAGGGTAGGATCGACGGTATCGTGACCATCTTGAACCTTTTGGGGCGGATGTAGTAGTTCACCCCTCTGATGTCTAGGATCGGCCGGAGGGTACCGTCGGCTTTCGGTACCGTGAAGTACCTGGAGAAGAAGCCGGTGGTCTTGGCCTCTTGCGGGAGCCGCTCGATCGCCCCTTTCTGGAGGAGGGATTGGATCTCTTCCAGGAGGGCCGGACTCGACGGCGTGGAGTAATAAACGCCGCGAGGAGGAATATCTAGAAACTCGATGGCGTAGCCAAGACGGACGATGGAAAGCACCCAAGAGTCCGTAGTGACATACTGCCACTCCGCTAGGTGTCGAGCGAGAGTCGGTCGGTCTCCGAGCGCTGATGGTAGGCTGAAGAGTGGGTATTGGTGGGTCCTGCCAGGCACGTCAAAACCGAGACTTTGTCTCGGAGGAGGACTTCTTCGACGAAGGCGGGCGCCGCCTAATCGTGCGCCTGGCCGATGAGCCGGAGGACGGTCTCGACTGTCCAGACTGGGCCGAACGCTGGAACGACGAGGTGGAAGATCGTCGCCAGGATGGTCGGAAGGTGGAGGCCCTGCGGGTCTGCGTGGCCGGCTGCAGCCCAATCTTTTTTGCGGTTAGTCTCGCCTTGACGAGATTGTCCAAAGCTTCGTCTGTGGACGAATTGAATAGGCCTTCACCGTCGAAGGGGAGATCTTCAATCCTCCTTCTGGTGTCCTCCTGGATGTCGGCCGGTCGAAGCCAAGCATGGCGACGGAGGCCGACGGATCCCGCCATGACCCGGGAGGCGATCTCCACAGCGTGCCGGGAGGAGGCCATCTGGTGCCGAGCGATGGAGATAGCCTCATTGAAGATCACGGAGGAGGCTTGGCGGATGTCCTCCGGTACCGCTTCCATCGCTGGTTGCAGGCGATCGAGCACCTTCTTCAGGTATGCCGCGAGGCAAGCCTGAGTGTTGGACAGCCTGATCTGCAAGGAGGCAGCCGAATAGAACCTCCTTGCGTAGGCGTCCAACTTCCTGCCCTCTTTGTCCGGCGGGGTGGTGTGTTGCCTGCCGGAGCCTTTCGTCTGCGCGGACTCGACGACCACAGAGTTCGGTGCAGGGTGATTAAATAGATAACCGGCGTTATCCTTCTGCACCCTGTAGAGGTGTTCTAACCGCTGCGGTATCGGCTGAGCCGAGGCCGGTCTATCCCAGGCGGCCTTCACCAGTCTGGATACCCGGGGCAGGAGAGGCAGCGGGGCCGTGGAAGGTCGCTTCTCCTCGAAAACGGAGAAGGCTGGATCGTCGTCCTCCGGCTCCGCATCGGCGATCTTAAGGCCGAGGGTAGTGGCCATGCGGAGCAGCATCGCAGAGAACTGGTGGACGTCCTCTGGAGCAGAATCTGGGATCGGGTCCCCGAATCCCAACGGAGGAGACTCCTGGGAGGCCGCCTCAGACACCTCAGACTCCGCACTCGAGTCGTACGACTCCGAGCTAGGTGAGTCCTCTCGCCGCTCGCTCTCCGGCTCCTTCGTAGTCGCCGCAGGTGTTGCCTTCCTAGGCTTCTCCGCAGCCGGGGCGGTGGTAGCAGCAGCGTCCCGCTTGGGGTGGCTGACCACGGATTTCACCCTCTTGGTGGTGACCGGGGTAGTCTGGCAGGCTGACGTCGTCGTAGCCCGCTCAGTCACCATCGACTCCGTAGGGCGCGTCGCCGTTGCCGTGACCCTAGGAGGTGGCGATATCGCCCGATACCGTGGTGAAGGCTCCCTCGCCCTATGATATCGAGGGGAGGGAGAGCGGCTGAAGGAGCGGCGGTCCGACGGAGATCGGCTTCGGCGTCGACGGTACCGAGCCTCGTCCCCTCTAGGCGAGCGCGATTCGCGCTGTCGACGAGGTGACCGGGACCTCCGGAAGGTCTCCCAGCGACTCGGGCCACGATGGTACCGATCCCGGTACGATGGCGAATGCGACCGATAGGAGGCCGGGCGCTCTCTCCACTCAGATTCCCTCGCGTACCTGGCCACGTAGGACGCCGAGGTGTATCTGGAGGCAGACGAGCGAGGTTGTTCCTCTCTTGTCTCCCTCGGAGGCGGCGAGGCCACCGGACGCTCGGAAGAGCGGGACCGGGACCTGAAGGAGGTCGAACGCCGCTCCGGAGAAGCAGAGGGCTCTCTCTGCTGCAGGTCGGCCGACCTGCAACGGCTAAGAGGGCGGTGGCGCTCCTCCACCAGGGTTGGAGGGTCTGCCACAGGCGAGTCCGGGCGCTGTTGGGGAACGTCCTCGATCTCATCCTCCGAGAGGTCGACGGACTCGCCTCGCCCTTTGGAAGGCTGCTGAGTAGGAGGAGGAGTAGGAGGTTGAGCGTCCCCAGCCGGGGAGCGCTTCTTTTCCTTCTTCTTCTTCTTCTTCTCCTTCTCCTTGCCCTTGCCTCCGTCCGGAGCAGGGCGCTTTTTTGCAGGCGTCCCCGTAAGGGGAGCCTCAGCCTTCCTCGCCGTCGAGGATCCTTTAGCTGACTTGGCAGCCGCCGACAGCTTCGGGATCCTCGGTAACGCCGAGATCGGCGTTTTCGCCGGTACCGAGCCCGATACCGACGAGGTGGACGGAACGGCAGCCGCCGATACCGTCGATGGCGTGGTCGTCTTCTTGTCGGCCATCTTGGAAGTGGAGGTCTCGTCTATCGCCCGCAGAGACTGCTCCCAACAAAAAGATTTGAGTCTCGCGGAGCGGTTGCGAAGAGTTTGGGGAGTAAAATCCCTACAAATTTGGCAAGTCCGGATATTGTGGGACTCGCCCAAACAGAAGAGACACTCCTTATGGCCGTCGTTGAGGGCAACCTTGCGGCCGCAGGACACGCACTTCTTAAAGAGCGCGGACATAAGACGAAGAAACGCCAAACTCCGAAATCCAAAAAAAACGAAAGCCGAAGGGGGAGTCCGAAAGAGAGGTCAAAGACAGTCCGAAAGTCCGTAAAACCGTGAAAAAACAGCAAGCCAAGCACGACGTGAGAGGAACAAACTAAAGAACCTTCCGTACGCGGCGGCGGACGAGAAAGAACTGAGGAGAGACCGTTGCTCGGCGGGAGGAGCATGCGCAGTACCGGCGTGGGGGAGGGGTTCCCGCCAAGCGAACAAGCTCTAGAAGTTTCCGAACGCTACCGCGCAGGCGCTAAAGCTCCTAGTGTATGAAGGCACAGAGACCACGAAGAAGAATAATGAGTTATTTCAAAATAACTATGACAAAAACGGAAAGAAATAACAAAATATTTGGAAAGTTGGACTTCTATGCATTTGTCAATGATGGGGAGGATAGCAGCAACAAAAATGAATGTCCTTCCAAGAATGAACTTTTTGTTCCAAAATCTTCCTATTATAATGAATATGAGACCTTTTTTACAATGGAAGAGAGAACTAACTAAATTTATATAGCAAGGGAAAAAACCTAGGATAAAATGGAATATTATGACAGATCAGAAAACAGCGGCTTTTACGTGGATAAAAGGTTGGGTGGACCTACAAGATATGAGCATGCTGACACTGGAGGGTGTAGACCTGAGGATGGGGTGGCATGCCTATATGTTCTATGATAAAGCAAAAATAGATAAAGATTTTACACATCACTATATTAGAAAATCGCTTTTGAAAATTTGGTATGAATACAAGTCTAAAAACATACAGCAGCTCCCCACTTGGGTGTCCCCTCAAGAAGCTTTTTTTGGAAGATGGATTGAAACAGATAAATGGCTGCGATATGATGATACAATAGAGATGTCAACTTCCAATAATCTGAAAATCAAAACAAGAGAAAAACTGGAACAGGAAGGAATAATACTAAGTTGGTTCCCTTACAGACAGCTAACTGAAAAATTTCAGATGGACTTAAAAACATATGGAATTGAAACAAAAGAGAAAACTGGAGTAATTAAATGGTTGTTTGAGAATCCGCCTCATCTACTAGCTTATATATATCAAGAAATATTACAGCAGGAGAGGCAAGAAGAAACAGTTAAGGCAGCAATGATCTCATGGGCTCAGAATATTGGACACTCAATTCAATTAGAATCCTGGGAACAGAGTTGGGGAAAAACACAGAAATTTACAGTAGCCCAGAATTTGAAAGAGAACTATTATAAGCTGTTCCATAGATCATAGAATCATAGAATCATAGAAATGTAGAGTTGGAAGAGACCACACAGGCCATCCAGTCCAACCCCCTGCCATGCAGGAACACCCTCAAAGCACTCGTGACAGATGGCCATCAAGCCTCTGCTTAAAAACCTCCAAGGAAGGAGACTCCACTACACTCCGAGGCAGCAGATTCCACTGCCGGACAGCCCTGACTGTCAGGAAGTTCTTCCTAAGGTTCAGGTGGAATCTCCTTTCCTGTAGCTTGAATCCATTGCTCCTTGTCCTGGTCTCTGGAGCAGCAGAAAACAAACCCTCTCCTTCCTCTACGTGGCATCCCTTCAAATATTTAAACATGGCTATCATGTCCCCTCTTAACCTTCTCTTCTGCAGACTAAACATACCCAGCTCTCTAAGTCTATCCTCATAGGGCATGGCTTCCAGGCCTCTCACCATTTTCGTCACCCTCCTCTGGACTTGCTCCAGCTTGTCAATATCCTTCTTGAATTGGCGTGCCCAGAACTGGACACAGTATTCAAGATGGGGTCTAACCAAAGCAGAGTAGAGTGGTACCAGTACCTCTCTCAATCTAGACACCATACTCCTATTGATGCAGCCAAGAATTGCATTGGCTTTCTTGGCCGCCACATCACACTGCTGACTCATGTTCAGCTTGTGATGTATGAAGACTCCTAGATCCCTTTCACACGTACTGCTATCCAGCCACGTGTCCCCCATCCTATATTTCTGTATTCCATTTTTTCTACCTAAGTGTAGGACCTTACACTTCTCTCTGTTGAATTTCATTTTGTTCGCCTTGGCCCAGCTCTCCAATCTATCCAGGTCATGGTAGATGGTACATGACACCAGACAAATTAAAAAAAGATTTATAATACAGGTACGGGACTTTGTTGGAAATGTCAGAAAGAGGTTAGTACGACATGTCATATGTGGTGGACATGTCCTAAGGCTAAAAAATATTGGAGTGAAATACATAACAAAATTAGTGCTTTAATGAAACTTCAATTTGCAAAGATACTGGAATTGTACTTATTAAATATGACAGATTATTAGAAGGTACTAGTATTAGAAGGTACTGGTATAAAGAAGTACTGGAGAATAATATTGTATATGATAACAATGGCTCGTATTGAGTATGCAAAGTTGTGGGAAACTCAGCAAATACCCACAATAGAACAATGGTGGGGAACCCTTATTGAAAATAGAAATGCTGATATGGTCTTTCAGAGATTAAAAGGGAAATCAGATGATGAGATTCAAAAAGAATGGCAAATTGTAGGCCTTCTGGTCGCATGGTGGGCGTGAGCGGCAGCTTGGAATGAAGCTGCACAATGGCGCAGCTCCGGGCTGCCACCCGCTGGAATCCAGCTGCTTCCTTTGAAATCTAGAAGTGGCTAAACACCCCTCCGGTATGAGGGGTGCAGAAGAGGTCCGAAGGGGACTCCGCAACTGGCAGATCAGGGTGGAAGATCAAAAATAATGCATGTAGAACTACAAGTTAAAAAACTGTTTTTATTTTGTGAAACTTGATAAAATTATTATTAACAAAAATGGCAAATTGTAATGTAATTGTAAATTGTAAATTGTAATTGCTGGGTACTGTCAGATGGAAATGAGTAATTCATGATTTAGATTATTAATGAGAGAGTATATATCATGAAGCTGGAATGTGGAAATAGAAATGCAAGAACCAACATGTAATATTAGCAGTAAATGGTGGCACAATAATATAAACATGTAAAGAGATAATGAAAATGAAATCTAGATCAGTGTGGAAGATCAAAAATAATTCATGTAATCTTACTTTTACAATTGTTTGTTTTATATTTGAATTTGAATAAAATGATTAATAAAAAAGCAATAATCAATAATAAATTGTCCCGTCAATTGTGAAATGGCTGTGAATGAGCGGTTACGGTAAAAGCACAATGCAAAACAGTTGAACTTGGAAGCAAAAGCGTGCCTTCCAATGAGGCACTGCAGGAACTAGCAAAGCAAAGTGGTGATGGTTACAAAGTATCCAGTTTTGCAGACTAGCTAACAATTGAAAGCTAACTATTCGCTGCATGCATCTTGCAGTTGTTGGTATGAGGAATAGTCCATTTGGAAAGGCAAAAGTCCTTTTAAATCTGAGTATTTTGGCAAAAACAGTCTTTTATCTCTGTCGGAGGATGTCTGGATCACCACCACCCCCATGGTCCCACAGCTGCAGCAGAGGGATCGGGCATCTCCTTGGATTGGCTCCTGATTGGAGCTGTGACTTTTCTTCCCCCCGCCCCCGGTACCCAGGGGTGATGGTCAGGTGTGGAGGTCGTCCCGGTTCTCTGGAGCAGTTGACCTGTAGCTATTTTGCATCCAAACTGACAAAGAGGTTATCCAATGCATAGATAAAATGCAAATTACCAGCTCAGAGCCTGATGGGAGTTCAAGTTGAACCCTGAAATTTTGTTTCACTATAAACAGAGAGTCTAAGGGGGAGCAGAGGTTTAAATACCTCCCAAGAATAGAGCAGTATTGGCCTTAGCAGGGCCTATTCAGGTAGTGAGGCTGCTAATTTGGAATCTGCATCCATCCATCAGTCCTCAGGCATGCTTAGCCAAAGTCCTCCTGGAATGAGGCTGAAATCAGATATCTAATGTCATTCCTCAACAAGGTCTGGCCTCCAGTTAGCAGACAAAAAGCCAAACTCATTCCTGAACAGGATGAGGCTCCACTTGGCCAATTGTTCGCTAAGGTCCCCCCTTCGCTCAGACCCAGAGCTGAAGCTCCAAGCCTGATGATGTATAATGACGGCTTGGGGTTGGCTGCAAGTACGGTACTGATGGCTCAATGTAGGTTCCGAGCGCGCAACTTCCCTACCTCTAGAAGCTGCACTCCAAGGCAGACCTGAAGATTGGTCACCTTTGGATAGGCTTTTGAAACCAGATGGGACATTACAATAAAAAAAACTCACACTAACAATAAACTATTTACAAATTAGAAGCCTCGGAGCTCTCAATAAGACCGGCCAGCTTGAAGTTGAAAAATCTGTTTCTTGACCCACAGTGCGAGGCCAATTAAGCATAGGGCTAGTATGACCTGAAAGACAACTAATATAATTAAAGGGTGCAAGGTGAAGTGGGCGATCGCTTGCCCTGTGAATGACCAACTGAAGGTGTCCCACCAGGATTGTTGTGATGGGGTTTCCAACTTTTCAGATGATTCAACAATTACCTTGGCTGAGTGGTTAACTGTCAAGGGAATCTGGTAGAGGGAGTGCGATACATCCAGAACTCTTTGTATTAGGAGGGTGAGATTCCGTAGCCATGTAGACACGGAGATCTCGTCTTCAAGGTGGAATCTGACTAGTTCGGACTCCATGGGCATGTATCCTTTTTCCAAAATGTAATCTTTTATCTCCTGCCTGGGATAAAAGTTTCTCCCAAAACAATCCTGTATGTTCTGAGAACAAAAGCAAGGGTTGCCAGCGGTGCGGTTGAGTCTTACGGTCGCACCACTAGGCAATACTGTCATATATGAACACAGGGTTCTTAAACAAAAGCGCTCATTATTAATCTGTGCCATTACAGTGTAATTGACCAGTACTATGATGTATTCAGAGACATTACTATAGCAGAAACTGTCTGTTGCGAAAGCACTGTACCCAATGGTGGTGAAATAAGCAACCGGATAAATCAAAAGAGCATGTACCGTTGGACCAATGGTACATTTGTGGGGGTAGTAAGGTGGCATTAGCGGTTATCATGGGGAGTCCTAGATGGGATAACGGATGTAAAATTACCGGGTCCACAATCCTCTCGTGTACGACTTCCACCTTGAGAGTTAGGCTCTCCCAAGTGGCACGCCGTATCTGTGCCAAAGCGGCAGGGTGTTCCAGCGATTCCAGGTAGTGCTCTCTTAGCAGGCTTAGGATCTCAGGGTGCATTAATCCCATGAGGCTAGCCTGAATCACCTGAGCGGCAAAGATGATTATGTTGCTTTGCAGTTGCATACACTGGATGGCAACTGACATATTATGAGTCATGGTTTTTAAGGCACAACCAAGGTCGGACATTATATCTCTCTCTGCGCCAACCCACTGCGGTAATAATTGACTGATCAAATCCATTCCTCTCACCAGGTTAGTTAAACCAGTGGTGGAGGACACACCAATTTCTTTTGTCTTAGATCCAATCATGCCTAATTTGTTTGCCAATACCTCACTGTCCACTGCATTGATTATTGCGCCGCCAGTTCCTATTCCTCCTAAGACAGTCCCTAGGACGCTTCGCTTAGGGCGAGTGTGTGGGTGGGAAAACGACAGCCACCGCTTTTCCCAGTGTTCCCACTGTGTCCATGCTAATTTTAGATACAGTTGGCAGGCAGGAATGACTTTAGAAATGTTTACAACAGTAAAATTTAAAACCATGGTGGTGACAATGGGTTGGGAGTTTGAGTACGTGACCATCTCAATATCCTTGCGGACTATGGTGCTACCTACATACATGGCTGGGAAGCTATCAGACGGAGGGGAATAAGCCAGGGCATCTGGGCACCACATTTTCCCACAGGAGAATTTACAGCCTGTCGGGGTGTGCGTGAAGTTTTGGCAAGTGAACAGAAAGGTTTTCCATTCCCAAGCCGGGCGACATTGATCATAAGTAAACCTAATTATGAACAGAGAAGCATTGTGGTGCAGACTCCTGACCATTTTAACGGTCAAAGGAGCTGGGGCTGTTGCCATTTCAGTATATAGCTTGGTGTCATTGTCTGCAACAGCCATTCTCAAACCTGAACTGAGCCTGTTCCTAGTGCATACCTGAATTTGAGTGAAGATTTCAAATGGATATCATTTCTGAAACCATGGCAACAGTCGGGTTTTGCCTAACAGGGCTTCTGCCTCCTGGTAAGGATTCCAGTGGCAGACTGCCTGTACGTTATACTGCCAATTGGTGATGAACTGGGTTGTATACTCAGGCGAGGCTCCGAGGACACATTCAAACAAAGAAAACAATACCGCAATCCATGTGAACGGTCCCATTCCGTCTATCTGTAGGGAACACAGATACGGGAGTCCGTCACTATTTATTCTAAACTTACACAGAGATATATACATGGTTATCTAAAAAAGCAGGGGATTCAGAGAGGTTGCCACTCCTCTCTGCCCCATTCAGACAATGTTCCTTTACCCATTGTCAAAGGCCTCGTAAATTGAGACAAACATCTCAGACAAATTAACGGCTGGTACTTCCTTGTGACTTAAGGAAGTCTGACAAATCACTGGACTCACATTCGGCTTTTGGGCACCTGTATCTTCCGACTCGGGAATTACCACAGAGGCAGGATCAACAGGCTGACCTTTCCATTCTTTAAGATGGGAGACGTGAAAGAACTTAAGCCAATCTCCCTTCTTTCTAGGTATGCGGACTTGGTAGACTGCAGGAGAAATCCTTTTCACAATGGGGATGGGATCCACCCATTTAGCGGCAAGAGAGTGCTTGTCCTTCTAGAAGTTTCTATACAGGACCAGCTGCCCTTCTTCCCACTGGCATGGATGATGTACCCATCACAGTCTTTTATCCATCGTTTGCAGGTTCTTGCCCAGTTTTGCTGTTACCTTCCGGTGCACCTGGCCTATATGCTGGATCAGATTCTTCACCCACTCGTTGTTCAGAACAATGGGTTCCAAATCTGACGAAATGCTGGTGTCAATCCAAAAGGCTTCTG
Organism: Ctenosaura bakeri; assembly: GCA_948474755.1. Classification (NCBI taxonomy): domain Eukaryota; kingdom Metazoa; phylum Chordata; class Lepidosauria; order Squamata; family Iguanidae; genus Ctenosaura; species Ctenosaura bakeri. The sequence goes on from CAOLHI010001619.1 coordinate 224,844, forward strand.
GCACCATCATTTTACGCCCTGTCATAACCATGTGTGGCGTAAAACCATGTGATGCCACTGTGCCTCTGAATGCCATCAAGATGATGGGCAGCTTGGTGTCCCAATCCTTTCCTGAGGAGCGCACAACCTTTCGGAGTGCCTCCTTCAAAGAACGGTTGGTACGTTCAATCTGCCTGGAGCTTTGCAGGTGATGCGCAATGTGGAATCGCTGGCATATGCCCAGCACCTTGCACAACTCTTAGGTCACCTCACCAGTGAAATGAACTCCAAGATCCGAGCCAAGGTCACGTGACACGCCTCAGCGAGCCCAAACATGGTTGAACAGCAGCCGCGCAGCTGTACTGGCTGTAATCTCTCAGCAAGAGAAAGCCTCAACCCATTTGCTAAGGGATCAATTACCATCAAACAGTACTTGTTCCCTCCATATGTGGGGGGCAAAGGACCTATGAAATCAATTTGGATCTGGGTTCAGGGATCCTCAATCCATTGGTGCTGAATGGGAGCCTTGGGTCCGGTGGGGTCAGCATTGACCATGGTACAAGACAAGCAATTGTCAACCCACTGGTTAACATCTTGCTTCATCTGGGGCCACCACCTGGTTTCCTTCACTCTATCCAATGTGATCCCTCGTCCACGATGTCCCTGTTTGTGAACGAACTGAATCACGTCACCTCTAAGGTCTCTGGGCACTATCCAATGGCATTGGCCACTGGCATCTATCGTCCAGAACACACTGTCTATCTGTTCTATTTTAAAGTGGCCAGACTCGTCAGAGCCATTCCTGGCCAGTTCAGAAATTTCTGCGTCTCCCTTCTGAAGGGTGCCTAAGTCAAACATTGGCGGGAGCAACAGCTGCTTTGGGTTGCCATTAATAGCAGCGATGGGAGCCCTATCATCCTGCAAAATGGCATCTCTGGCAAGAGCATCAGCTCGGTTGTTCCAAATACAAGAAGCCGTGCCCTTCTTTTGATGCCCTCGGACATGAGTAACCCATGTAGGGGCAGTTCTCTCTTCAATTTGGGCAGCAATGCGAACCCATTTGTCCAGATGGGCTATGGGTTTCCCATCTGCAGTTTTTAAATCATTTTGGATCCAGATTGGAAGCCACACACTGGCTGCTTTAGCAGTCCAATCTGAGTCAGTGTAGATGGCTAATGGACAGTCAAGTGGTTCGTACTCTAAGATAGCCTTTAGAGCTTCTACTTCTGCCGCTTGGCTGGAGCGAGGCCTGGCTTTCCCCTGTAGAGTGAAGGAATCTGTGACTTGGATTGCTCCAAAGCCTGTCCATGGGCTACTGTCCATGTGCATGGAGGAACCGTCACAAAACCAACAAATAAAGCTCTGCAGTTGAGCCTCTTCAAGAGAAGCTCTCCACTCAACCGGCCAATTGGTCTTAAACATTGGTGGCAAAGGACACTCATGGTGGCTCCAGTCACAACTAGACCATAGGGAGCAGGGGGATCTTGCGGCTGCTTTTGAAAATCCACCCCACGTGACACCAAAGAAACAGTCCATTTGGCTATCCTTGAGTTGGATACCTGGTCATTCTGGACCTTCCCAGACAGAATATACTTAAGCGGTGTGTGTGTGGGGGTCTGGACAATCACATGGGCACCTCCGATCATAAATTCCCAGTGTGTTAGAGCCCAGATTAGTGCGAGGGATGTTTTCTCACAAGGTGTAAATTTGGTCTCGTGGGAGCTCAAATTGCAAGAGGCATACACTATAACACGCTGAGTGCCATTCAATTGCTGCGACAGAACTGCTCCTACACTCCTATCCGAGGTGGCTAGTTGTATGAGGAACGGTTTGGAGATGGCAGCACAGCGGTGTACCACGGAGATCTCTAAGGGTCCTTGATCCAATTGCCATAAGAACCCGTTTGCATAATTCACTGTAAGCTTATTTCCCCGGAGGAATCCGATGCCTAAAAGACCTTCGTCTTCCCCGCGGTTCTCACAAGCCCACAGTTTAAAATGGAACGTGTCTATGGACATTGGGATGTTTTTCCATGCTTTAGCTAGGTGTCCCCCCCCCATATCCGGACAACTGAACGGACTTGGGGGTAGGCTCATCGTGTCTCACTAACTTAGGGTGCAGCACATTCAGTGCTGCGCCAGAATCCACAAGCAGGGTGGCAGGAGTTTTGTCCCTCTTGGTCCCAATGCCTGCCTTCACCCAGAACCTTCCCCATCTGTCTGGCTTCAGCTGAGCCACGACATTGTGAGGAAGCCTCCTGGACTGGGGGCACCCCTATTCTTGCAGGTCCAGGTTAGGATAGTATCCAGCCGGCTGCTTACCTCCTGCCTGAAGCTGCTTCTCCAAAGCTTCCAAAAGCTCAGATGTTAGCCTCTTGTCGAACTAGCTCATGTCCAGTCTGAACTTCCTTAACATGCCCCAGATCTTCACTCGGTCTGAACAGTAAGTCTGGGCAATCGGGTCATAACCACTGGACGTCTCTCTGGGGGCACCAGTGTCTGGGGTCTGTTTTGGGGCTGAGGGCAGCTGAGAGGAGTTCCCTGCCCTGCTGGGCTGACTGCAGGAGTCCCTAGCCTGCCACTGCCTATTGTCCTGTCTGGGAGGAGGGCACGAACTCCAATTCCCCTTCCGGACACAATTCGGAGCCGTCTTCCTGTACTGGGAATGGGGTCCATAACTGGAGTATGTCACCTCCTGAATGGGCTACCAATTCCCAGCATCACATCTATGAGGCTTAGGAGGGGGCTTCAGAGAACCAGCCTCGCGGAGCAGGTCAGCGACCCGCCGGAGCTTGTTTCCAAATTCCTTCCAGCCTGTTGTTGCGGGGTCTACCAAGTCCAGGGCCATCTTTGTCTCATGATTAAGACCACTGTAAAGGTGAGTCTTAAATTCGACATGATTAAAGTTGTACCCTCCTGGGGTCAAGGGGACCTTCTCAGCTAAAACGGCCAGAAGCTGCTTCCGAGCCACGTAAGCTTCAGGGTTCTCAGAACACTGTCTGGGCCACAGAATTCTAATCACTTCCCTCATCCAGTCGTGGGCCTCCAAGCAGACTAGCCCTCGGGCGGCCACTGCTGATTCCAGTGTGGGAAGTTCCGAAGGGGACATGCACAACCAAGCCAGCTGGGTTAAGTCCTGGCTGTTGGCTGTGGGATCGGAATGGATCACGGCATTAAGCCACATGATCCCGGTAGACTTATTTAAGGGACCAAGTTGGTCCGCAATTGCTTTGGCTTCGGTGGCTCTCCAGGGGACCCTTGTCTCTATCTCCTGAGTCTCCCGCACCTCTGCCCTTTCTACGCCTCCCTCTCCTGAAGGGGCTATCCTCTTTGTCATTGACCGTGTTTCCACAGGTTGAACTGGGACCCTGTGGTCACTCCAGTCCCAGTTGTGGGGAAGGGTGGCCAGAGCATCTTCTGGCAGCGGCTCCTCGAGAGAAAACGAGGGGAGAAGCTCAGGGCAGACAGCCAAAATTAAAGCCCTGCGAGTGTTAAGCTGGCTCTACAAAGCCTTGATCTGCTTATGGCAAGCCGCGTGACTAACAGCCTCCTGCTGTTCTTTGACTTGCCCTACCATGACTTTGGCTGCAGACCTGGCATGGGCAAGCTCAGCCTCTAAGGCATGAGCTCACTCCTCCCAAGTCTGAGCCTGCAGAGTGGCAGCACTCAATTTCTGTGAGGTGGCCTGTGCGACAGACATGAACGTTACTTTGTCCACGCGCAGAGCCTCCATCTCGGCATTAAGCTGGGCATTCTCCTTTTCATATTCTATGAGCTTGTCTCTGGTCTCTACCAGGGTCCTTAAGGCATCTCTGGCCATCAGCCAAAGTCCCCATGCTGCCAAAGCATCCTTAGATGGCCCAAACGGGTTCTTTGGCTGGCGCGCATACACCTCCCTTAACGTGGCAAAGGGATCTGCTGTTTGGAAGCTTGTCTCCTTCTAAGGATATTTCCCTTTACTCAAAATCCACTTTTCTAATTTCCTTTTGACTTCCTTCTTGAGCATGAGGTCTTTCACTGCTACCTTGCCGCTCTCAGCCATTTCAAACTAACAAGTGGGACCAGGATCTGGAGGGACGGGTAGGATCACCGAGACCCCTGGGGGCTTCTAAAGAAACGAACTCTACGGAACTTAGCGAGGGAAAAGGTGTGGGAACCTAACTTCAGCCTGCCCAAGAAAAGTCACTTTTGTCTGACTATGCCTGGCCTTCCACCTCGACAGCTTAGGGACAAAAGGACAAGGAAACGGTTCAGGGACAGGGAGAGTCACCTAGACTCTGGGGGAAACCTTCGCTAATACTCTGCCTGCCAATGAAGGGGGAAAACGAACCCAGTGGAACTTACAGCACCGCCTGGCCAAGCAGTGGGGAAAAAGGGGCTAGGAACCAAAACTGAACCATCCCAAACAGTTTTTTGGGTGAGGGGCGCCTTCCTACACCTCGGGCCAAACCTTCTGAAACCCTATTCTAGGTTGAGACTCACCACCCACACCTACTTTGCTAGCAGTCAGGGCGCACCCGAATTCTAATTCAGCTGGGACGCACCCACACTTTCAATACTACAGACAGGACACACCTGTGTTACTCTGGGGGGGAATTTCTTCCCTACGTGCTTTTCTGCCTTGTTGGATGTGTGTAGACTGTTCCTAATGCCTTAGCGCTTTGGATCCCAGCCCATGATAGACCCCAAGTTAGGGATGTGATTCCCAGGACAGCTTGTGCACACCACTTGCGATCAGTCTTGATTCACTGCCCAAGGGCCAGCAGTGACCAAACCAGGGTGGCTGACACACACAAACCAAGCAAGAAAGGGGTACAGATTTCCAGCCCAGATAGAGTAGTTCAATCACACAGATTTCATGCATATGCGTTCCTTCCTAACAAAGCTCTAGCGACTTGACTGGCCATCATCTAAGTCTATACCAGCTTGATTTGAGAGGGTTCCTGACTCCCACTCAAATTAGGGGTACACAGGCTGCCCGCGTTACTCCACCACTCTGTTATCCTGATTTCTGGGGGTCCCGTGAGGGACACCTAAGTGCTCTCCAAATTACAAGTTACAAAGTTGGGAATTAGTCGAAAGAGCACAAGCTCGGTCAGGCTGAGTCAAGGAGCAAACAGAAGTAAAACAATAATTGTTGTTTTTATTAATATACAGCCAAACAAGTGTATGCAACACACTCACACAGAGAACTACAGAAATAAAGGTTGGAGTTGGATAGAGGGATTTTAAGAGGAGGTTTGGTATGGGAAATACTACACCTGTCCTGAAGCCCGGGTAGTTTGAAGAAGTTCATGGAAATGGAGTTTCTCAGCATGTGGAGCTGAGGGGAAGACTCGCTGAATGAAGCGACAGCAAGACGGGATGGAAGCCAAGAGTGATCCGAGGAAGCGCTCAAAGTCAGGGGTTCTAAGGGAAAATGTGGCTGTAGGCTAGTCCGTTCCCGGGGATAACAATGAGTTTCGGGCTGGAGACAAAGCCTCCGAAGGGTCAGTATTTTACATGATTAAGACCGGATTGTCAATAGAGTAGCCAGTATGCAAACGCGGAGTACTTGACAGTTGAGTATTTGGCTAGTCAAGCTGCCTGCTCGGGGCAGGGAGTCCTTTGTAAATAGCGTGCATACATAATGTGGTAGTTGCCTTGAGGTCTCCTGAAGCGGCAGTCTGGCTATTTCTGGCCTGCCTGTATTTGTTTGGAATATTTCAGCGATTAGCAGCCTTGCCTGTATGCGAACTTGTCCGGGGACCTCGCAAGCATGTGGAGGGAAAAGGGGTATAGAAGGCCAAATTATTGATATCAAAATGATATCTAATATCCCACAAGTCCGGGCTACAAACTGCAGTAACAGTTCGGTCCTGGGCCCTGCTATTCAACATGTTTATCAATGATTTGGATGATGGGCATGCTCATCAAATTTGCAGATGATACCAAATTAGGAGGGATAGCTAAGACCCAGAGAGCAGGACCAGATTTCAAAATGACCCTGACAGATTAGAGAGCTAGGTCAAAACTAACAAAAGAAATTTTAACAGGGAAAAATGTAGTATTCTTAGGAAGAAAGAATGAAATGTACAGATATAGGATGGATGACACCTAACTTGAAAACAGTATTGTGAAAGGGATCTAGGAGTCTTAGGCCCTTTGCACACGGGGGTCTAAAAACGGTGTAGAGCGACCTCTGACGGAGGTCGTCTACACCGTAAAGTGAACTGGGGCGGATTAATTTAGAGTAATTTCACACCTCAATCCGTGCTAGGGCGCCCAGAAGTGGCGGCGCCGCGTGCTTTTTCAAAAACCACGTTTTATGTGGTTTTTAAAAGGCACGGGGCGTGCAGCCCTGTCGCAGCGCCCGGTGTGGATTTGCAGGCGCACACAAGGGCGTGCCTGCAGATCTGCCAGGGGCGGGATTTCCGGCTGGCGAGGTTCTCCGGTTGGTGGAAAGCCTCCGCCAGTCGTAAGCCACCATTTTGGGTGCTGCAGGACGCCGCGGGACGCCGACGAGTGTGGAGCAACGAAAATGCGCTGCCCCACTGGCGACGGGCTTACCCGGTTTAAGGTAAGCTCCATTTCAGCGTGTTTCCGGCCGTTTCTTCGCCCGCGTGTGGAAAGGGCCTTAGTTGGCCACAAGCTGAACATGAGTCAGCAGTATGACATGGTAGCTAAAGAAGCCAATGCAATTCTGGGCTGCATCAATAGGAGTATATTGCTGAGATCAATGGAAGCAATAATATCACTCTATTCTGCTCTGGTTAAGCTGGAATACTGTGTCCAGTTCTGGGCACCATAGTTCAAGGAGGATACTGACAAGCTGGAACATGTCCTGAGGAGAGTGGTCGAAACAGTGAAGGGTCTGGAAACCATGCCCTGTGAGGAGCGGCATAGGTATGTTTAGTCTGCAGAAGAGAAGGTTAAGAAGTGACATGATAGCCATGATTAAATATTTTAAGGGATGTCATTTTGAAGATTGAGCAAACCTTGTTTTCTGCTGCTCCAGAGACCAGGACATAGATCAATGGATTCAAACTACAGGAAAAGAGATTTCACCTAAACATCTAGAAGAACTTCCTGACAGTGAGAACCATTCAACAGTGGAATATGCTGCCTGGGAATATGGTGGAGTCACTTTCTTTGGAGGTTTTTAAACAGAGCCTGGATGGTCATTTGCTGGGGGTGCTCTGAATATGTGTTTCTGCATGGCAGGGGGGTTGAACCATGCAAGAACACACATTCAAAGCATTCTATGATTCTTAGGGAAATCTCACTGCATCACACTTGAAAAATAATTTTTATAGTAATGAAACCATAAACTAAACTTTAAAGACAAATTATACTTCATTAAATCCTGCACCGTAGGCCTAGAAGAATAATTGTTGCTCCTCAGCTGCAGCTTCATATAACCTTTTTTAGAAATGATCTCAGATGATTGTTTGAGTCAATGCACATTTTTTTAAGAGTAACCAACCAATCATTTTGTGATCACTGATTTAATGGGATTAAAAATTGGCCCTGATTGTTAATGTTACATTACCATTCTTCAGATAGATGTTTAGCTCCTATGTAGGTTCTGGTTTCTAAAAGACTACATGTGGAGGGATAAATCTTGCAGAGATCTAGGAGGAGGTCTGCTATTTAGATGAAAAAGAGAGCCAGTAGAGTTCAAATACAATAGCTTCAACCTATTATGTTTCCCTCAAAAGTCTGCTCCTTGTCATACCTGACACAACTTGGTCTTGAGCAAATGACAGGAAATTAATAATTAGCACAAGAAATAAACCTGACACTGTTAAAATGTGTGAGACCCTAAAATGTCAAAATGCTTGTAAACATACAGTTTTTAATCTTAAACAAACATTTAAATGCTCAATGAATAATATTAATAGATAAATAAAAATGAGAGAAAGAGAGGGCAAAAAACTTAAAGCAAATGTCCTTAGGCTAAGTTCATTTACAATGCAATCTATGGCTTAGATATGTCAGAAGAAAACTGCATTCTGTCTGTGGAAGAGGCAGCATCTTCACATTGTACAGTCCCTGCCTACTGGGTTGTGGCAGTATTTCCAGAGATGATCGGGTTATATTCAGATTTTTAATGTTTTTTTGGTATTCTCTGGTGGTGTATTTTCACACTCCCTTGGCAAACTGAAGGCACACTGGATATGGCAGCTGTATCTTGGACATAATATGAGTGTTGCTTTGTCCATGATAAGATTTACCTGTAATAATTATCTTCTGAGTTGAGTACTATACAATGAATATAAAAGATATTACACAATATTTATCAAGCTTAATGGACCATTTTGAAAGGCAGACTTCAGTTATAAACTTCATGGCTTCAGTTATAAACTCTGCATATCAAAACAAATCTACATTAAATAGCTACAGCATTTTTTATCTACAGATTTTGTTACCTTGAAAGTCTGAACTTTTAGAACTGAATCCCAGAGTTGTGCAGGTTCTAGATGGTTTGGCAGCTTTGTGAGTTTGTGTAACTCAAAACCTGGAAACTTGAAATTCTAAACATAAAAAAAGTTTACTGACATTTTTTTTCTAATATTTTCAAAAGATAAACTCATCTGAAAAGTTGATATACCCAAAGAAACTTAGAGCCAAACTATTAATCGCATTTTATACATATTTTAAATGTATGCACAGAACTGGCAACACACTTTCCCCCCCAAGAACAAACAGCTGTACACACTTCCAGTGCATACTAGACTTGTGCTATGTGGGGCTGAACTGTTCCCCACCTCCATGTTACTTTCCTGCTCAATATGGCCTGTGTTATTTGCCTGTAAAGCTGTTACTTTACTATTCAGGAAAAAGCACTCACGGAAAGACTAACAGTTGGGGATGAGATGCGGTTAGAAAACCGAGTGGAAAAGACAGAGTAAAGTGCTTTCTCTTAATACTGTGATTTTACTCCAAACTGAAACCATGGGTGGGTACTATTATCTAAAAGAGAAAGCAGGTATTTGTAAGGGAACTTGTTGTCCCTAACAACACATAATGTCTAGTTTCATATTAAGTGACAATAAATAATCAGGAGTGATTGATTAGGATTCTCCCCTCTTCCACCACAACAACCATGTCTAAGACCTGCTGTTTTCTGCAGTGGTAGAAAACCAGAAGAATACACCATTATATAACTACTCTTGGGTCAGCTCAGCGTTGTACGTTATACTTCTTTTCTCCCTCTAGTTCAGAGGAAAGCTATTTAACATTTACATTAAATTGCTGGGAGAGGTTATCCAGAATTTCAGGGTTCAGTGCGCCATCAGTATGCAAATGCCACTCAACTTTATTACTCCTTTCCACCAGAAGGCAAGGAAGCTGTTTTGGTCCTAAACCAATGGTAGTCATCAGTAATGGACTGGATGAGGGAGAACAAACTGAAACTTAATCAAGAGAAGACAGAAGTGCTCCTGATCAGTTGAAAGGCAGATCAGGGACTAGGGATTCAGCCTGTGTTAGATAGGATTACACTACCCCTGAAGACGCTGGTTCACAGCCTGGGGGTACTCCTAGATTCAACTCTGAACCTGTAAGCCCAGGTTTCAGCAGCAGCCAAGAGTGCATTTGCACAGTTCAGGCTTGCATGCCAGCTTGTACCCGTTTCTCCAGACATCAGATCTAGCCATAGTGACACATGCCTTGGTTGCATCTGGTTGGATTACTGTAATGCACTCTATGTGGGGCTTTGAACAGTGTTCAGAAACTTCAACTGGTCCAAAGAGCCACAGCTAAATTGTTAACTGGGGCTGGCTACAAGGATCACACAACTCCCCTGTTGCAACAGCTCCATTTTCAGGCACAACTATGACAACAGCAGCAACAACAACAACAGGAATTAAATGTTCCCCATGAAGCACCATGTACAAGTGGTTTTATGATTGCTTTCACTGGAAGATTTTAAGCGGTCTATTACGTTTTAAGAATGCAGTGAGCTGCCTGGGGGACTCTTGTCAGAAACATAGGGTACACATCTAAGGAAGGAGAGAAGAACAGGTTGTTTACCTGTAACAGTAGTTCTTCAAGTGGTCTTCTGTGAACTCACACAATTGGGTTTTGCGCCTGCGCAGAATAGCATTCGGAACCTTCTAGAAATCCAAAAGTAGGCATTTTGACTGTTGAACCCCTCCCCCATCCTCTGGGGTATAAGAGCCCCCACCTGCTCCAATGGTCAGTTTCGCTTTAGCCACTATAGCAGCACTAATGGAACCAACACATTAGCAGGACATATAGAGGGGAGGATGGGAGGATCTGTGTGAGTTCACAGAAGACCGTTTGAAGAATCACAGTTACAAGTAAGCAACCTGTTCTTCTTCTTTGTGGTCTCTGTGACACACAATTGGGAGACTTGCAAGCTATTATTACAAGGATGGTGGGATGTCATGCTGAAAACAACTCCACCTGAAGACAATTAACAACACATCAGAAATCATCCTCATACTAGATGACTGCAACAAAAAGAACATGTTTCTCTTGTTATAAGTAGTTACTTGTGAAGAAGATATATTAATTAAATAGTAGACAATAAAATTGCTCTTCCAAACTTAGCATCTGTTTTTCCTCTATTATCAATTCTATAATGAGATATAAAGGTTATAGGTTGTGACCAACTAGCCGCTTTGCATATATCATCCAAAGGAACTCCCTGAAGGAAAGCACTGGAAGCAGCAGTTGAATGGCTTCTAACCTCTTCTGGTAGTTTTCTTCTTACAAGGTCAAAACTCAATTTAATAGTAGAAACAACCCATTTTGCTAACCTTTGGGATGAACAGGAATCCCTTGCGTAGATACAGAATAACAGACAAACAACTTATTCATTTTCCTAACACCAGCCGTGCGTTGTACATAGAAAGCTAATGCTCTCCTAACATCTAAACAATGTAACCTTTGTTCCATATCAGATTCTGCATTCTGAAAATATGCAGGTAAAATAATCTCCTGATTTAAGTGAAAAGATGATACAACTTTCGGCAAAAATGTGATATCTGGTTTAAGAACTACTTTACTCTTATGAAATTGGAAATAAGGTGAGTCAACCCTTAATGCACATAGCTCACTAGTCCTTCTAGCTAATGTTATCGCCAACAGAAAATATGTTTTCCATGCTAAGAGATGTAAATCACAGGTTGCCATAGGTTCAAAGGGTTTAGCAGTCAATCCCATTAACACAGTACTCAAATCCCAAGATGGTATGGGGGGGGGTTAACTGGTGGGTGTAAATACCCTTTATATCCTTGCAAGAACCTCTTAACCGTAGGATTCTCAAATAGAGATGGTTTACCATCCTGTTGACAGCACCAGGACAAAGCTGCCAAGAAACATTCTGATTGATGACAGTGGACAAAAAGTCAAGTACATTAGCCACAGTATAACTCTGAAAATCAACATTTACATCATTCAAGTACTTAATAAACTTATTCCGTTTATAAGTATATGACTTAGATGTGGATGGCTTATGTGCTACCATTAAAACCCTCTTCACAGCGTCTGATAAGTCATTCAATTTAGCAGGTACAATGCTGTCAGTCTCAAGGACTGAACATTCGGATGGAACACTATCCTGTTGTGGACGGAAATCTAGTCCGGTTTGCACAGAAACACTCGATACCGTCAGTTGGCTAGATACATTAGGTTTGCAAACCAAGGCTGTCTCGGCCACCAAGGTGTTATCAAGATCACGGTCACCCAGTCGTGATGAATTTTGGATACTACCTTTGTGATTGGTGGGAAAGGTGGGAACACATAAATGACATGTCTGTTGTCACTACTACATGAGGTTGAGGAGGTACAAATGGCATTCCTATCAATACATTGTTTGGATTTATCCACCACAGCAACAACTATAAGATCGGTCTTGGGACCGTCAGAAGCATGCTCCGCCAGTCCTATAGTGGATCGAAGAACTTTATAAACCAGTCTTTATAAATATAAATCTTAAATATAAATCTTTATAAATCAATTTCGTTCATGGTGTCAACATCATTGCGGAAGCCATCAGTCCCAATGCCACTTGAATTGTCTTTGCTCTGACTCTTCTGTGTTGCTGAATCAGATTGAACATCTTAAGCATTTCTGACCATCTGTTTCCTGGCAAAAATGCTTTTTGCTGTGAAGAGTCTAGTATGGCTCCTATGAATTTGATCTTCTTTGATGGTATCAACGCTGATTTTGAGTAATTTATCATCAGTCCTAAGTCTTGTAGAAAACACAGTACCATGTTCAGATCTGACAGCAACCTATGTTTTGTTGGTGCCACTATTAACCAGTCATCTATATATGGGAACACTGAGATACCTTTCTTTCTGAGATGAGCAGCCACAACAGACATACACTTTGTAAACACTCTTGGAGCGGTACATATACCGAATGGTAGGACTTGAAAAAGGTACCCTTGACCACCTATAGCAAAAGCAAGGTACCTCCTGTGCTCTGGCCTGATAGCGATATAGAAGTAGGCATCTTTGAGGTCTAGCGTAGCAAACCAGTCGTTTAGATGTAGCAACGGCATTATGGTAGAGAGAGTCACCATCCAAAATCTTTTTGGGGTTATAAAATAATTCACCCCTCTCAGATCCAAAATGGGGCTAAGCCCTCCATCTTCGACACCAGAAAGTACCTTGATGTAAAACTTATCTTGAGTTGCAGATTGGAGATTTTTTCTATGGCCCCCTTCAACAACAGGGTATCGATCTCTGCCTGTAGTTGCAGAGATGGCCTGGAATGCCGAACTCTCCCTATGGTAGGCAGGGTTAGAAATTCTATAGAATAACTTCGGTCTATTATGCCCAGAACCCACCGATCCATTGTTATAGATCGCCACAACTGGTAATGTCTCTTCAATCTGTCCCCAAGGAGAGCTGTTACATCCATACTTAGATGTGTATCTTCGGTATCGTGATGACCTCTTTGACAAGTTAGATCTTGAACAATCTGCAGCGTAGTATCCTTCAACATGGTGCTTCAATCTGGAAAGACATCGGTATTGCACCCTTGATTGTCAAACCCTACACTTGATTTGATCAGGTTGACGTTTCTTGTAATGCAGCTGCTTGAACCTTGTTGAAGGAAACTTCCTTGAAGTTTGATCTTGTGGTGTAGTCAGCCTTTGATGCTCAGTTGGACTCATCTGTTTCCTTGAAAACGGCTGATACCTTCTATACCGGTACCTGGATGGATAATATGAAGCTGGAAATCCATATTTTCTCACAGTGCTCCTCATCTTTTGAGCATGCTCTAACTTGTCATCTGTGCCAGTACTGAATAATCCAACAGCATCAAAAGGCAAGTCCTCAATCATATTCTTAGCTTGCTGAGACAACACAGACGATCTCAGTCACACATGTCTAGGCAAAGCCATAGCTCCTGCGAGTGCTTTACCACTACAATCAGTTATATGTTTAGCCATTGTAAGTTGTAGAGAGGAAAGCCGATAAGCCTCACCATATAGCGCTGATGCAGTTTTCCTCTCATCATCAGGTAATGTGTCAATGAAAGTCTTAAGTCTGGACCACAAGAATTGTTGATATGCTCCCATACATGCTGTGTAACTGGAAATTTGAAACAACAATGCAGCACTAGAGTACCCTTTCCTTCCCCAGTTATCCAACTTCTTCCCCTCTCTATCAGCAGGAATAATGTGTAGTCTCTGTGACTACCTCGACTGTGCAGCATCAACCACAACAGCATTTGGTTTGGGGTGATGAGTCAACCAGTCTTGTTCATCTTCAATAACATGATAAAGAGATTCTAGTTTTTTTAAAGTTGACAGTACCAACGAAAGAGTCGTCCATGACTTCTTGACAGTCTGCAACAAATATGGTAAAGGAGCTATCATTGAAGTTGCAGGCACCCTATCTTGAAGCTCCTGAAAAATAGGGTCTTTCAAGTCCTCTTTCTCCATATTAGTTGTGAGATTAAGAGAACAAGACCTCCTCAAAACAAGATCTGAAAAAGATCGACCATCATCCATCAGAGAAATCCTTTCAGCATTCGGCACCAATGTAGGACAGTGCTCGTCAGCATCTACGGAACAATTAGATGCCGACAAACTCAATACCGACATCGATCTCTCCAAACGAGAAGGCACAGATCTGTAATTCAATCTTTCTTGAGATTCAACAGCAACCTCCTTATGGGCAGTGTCATGTCCACTCCCTCGGTCTCGTTAAGTGGCTACCTTCTCCACCCCCACTACTAAAACCCTTTGATGTTGAGGTGACAGAGAACGAGATCTCGACCTATAGTACTCAGAACGACACTACCGAGTCTGAGAATCAGCCCAGCGCTGTTAATGTCTACAATCACCATAGTCCTTAGGATAACGTGAAATGTCCCTTGAATCAACAGAAACCTCATCTAGGTAACATTCATAGTATCTGAGAGGAGTTGTATATCTGTAATGGAGATATCTCACAGGTGATCTACTTCTCGACCTCGACCTATGAGACGGACCTGGAGGTGAAGGAGATGTTCTCCTATGGTGTCTAGGAGTCACTACCTCCTACTGTGAACTTCTCGGCATTGACACTGATTGCCCCATATCTCGAGGTCGATCTTGAACTTGAGGCCATGGTCCCACATTCATCAAAGGAGAAGAATCAACAATTTCTCCCCCCAACTCCACTCGGACTTCTTGTATCTCCAAAGGAGGATTCAGTGTCTGCTCTAGATGTCCAGCAGGAGACAATGACTCAATCTGAGCCTCCACATTGCGCTCAGATGTAACCAGCCTTGGAGACGTCGGAGAAGATGGAACCACATGCCTTTCCTTTTTACGTTTCTCCACGGAAGCTTGGTCTGAAGACTCTTTCAGCTTCCTCTTCTTATTCTTCTCCTTCATTCTTAACAGAGAAGGAGAGGCTAAACTTTCACTGACATCAGACACTTTCTTCACAGCCTTCTCCGATCTCAACTCCTGAGATCGAGATGTCGACACTGATCTCTGCATCAATCTCGCACCAATAAAGAAGTCAACTGACGAGACAACGAAGTTGAAGAAGTCTGGGCCATCCTGGATTTAGTTCCAGATGTCTTTGCACAAATCGCAGGATCCAACACAGACACCACTTGTTCCCAGAGCAAAGCTTTTAACCTGCTTGCTCTATTATGTCAAGTCTGCGGAGTGAATTCTTGGCAGTATGTACAAGAATTCATGTTATGGCCTTCTCCCAGACACAAAAGGCACTTTGAATACCTGTCTCGATCTGGTATCTTGCCTTTACACGCTGTACAGCACTTAAACACTTTGGTTGCCATACACTGCAACATTGCAAAATCTGAATCCTAAAAACCTTAGTCAAACACAGCCTGTCATCAGTCCAGTAAATCCACGGTTCAACAAGTCCAAAACGCCAAGAAAAAATCATCGTCAACCATACCAAAATCAAAGAAAACTGTTTAGTCAAGACAAACACTAACGAAAGGCTCCTTAGACACTGCTAACGTGGCGCAAAGAAAGGAACTAACCATTGGAGCAGGTGGGGGCTCTATACCCTGGAGGATAGGGGAGTGGTTCAACGGTCAAAATGTCTACTTTTGGATTTCTAGAAGGTTCCAAATGCTGTTTGGTGCAGGTGCAAAACCCAATTGTGTGAGTCACAGAGACCACGAAGAAGAAGTTAAAAACATGATCATTGTCAATATAAACAACAACATGTTTTGTGGCACATTAAAAACTAGTATGTTTTATTTGCCCAAAACTTTTCTACATCTCATGAAGATAGCTGCAGATCACAAATTCATGTACCAAAAACAACACAGGTGCTGCAACAGACTAACACAGCTAAACACTTAAACATATTATAGAATCATAGAAATGCACAGTTGGATGAGACCACACGGGCCATCCGGTCCAACCCCCTGCCATGCAGGAACACCCTCAAAGCACTCCCGAAAGATGGCCATCCAGCCTCTGCTTAAAAACTTGCAAAGAAGGAGACTCCACTACACTCCAAGGCAGCATATGCCACTGCTGGACAGCCCTGACTGTCAGGAAATTCTTCCTGAGGTTCAGGTGGAATATCCTTTCCTGCAGCTTGAATGCATTGCTCCTTGTCCTGGTCTCTGGAGCAGCAGAAAACAAGCCCTCTCCTTCCTCTACATGGCATCCCTTCAAATATTTAAACATGGCTATCATGTCCCCTCTTAACCTTCTCTTCTGCAGACTAAACATACTCAGCTCTCTAAGTCTATCCTCATAGGGCATTCAGGCCTCTCACCATTTTGGTCACCCTCCTCTGGACTTGCTCCAGCTTGACCATGTCCTTCTTGAATTGGGGTGTCCAGAACTGGACACAGTATTCAAGATGAGGTCTAACCAAAGCAGAGTACAGTGGTACCAGTACCTCCCTTGATCTAGACACCATACTCCTATTGATGCAGCCGAGAATTGCATTGGCTTTCTTGGCTGCCACATCACACTGCTGATTCATGTTCAGCTTGTGGTCTATGAAGACTCCTAGATCCCTTTCACATGTACTGCTATCCAGCCACGTGTCCCCCATCCTATATTTCTGTATTCCATATTTTCTACCTAAGTGTAGGACCTTACACTTCTCTCTGTTGGATTTCATTTTGTTAGCCTTGGCTCAGCTCTCCAATCTATCCAGGTCATTTTGAATTTTGATCCTGTCCTCTGGCGTATTAGCAACCCCTCCCAATTTGGTGTCATCTGCAAATTTGATGAGCATGGCCTCTATTCCTTCATCGAAGTTGTTGACAAAAATATTGAACAGCACTGGGCCGAGGACAGAACCCTGTGGCACCCCACTAATCACTTATCTCCAGGATGAAAAGCAGCCATTTGTGATCACCCTTTGGGTTTGGTCGATCAACCGATTACACATCCAACTAACAGTAGCCCTGTCCAGCTTCTTTACTACCTTCTTTGCAAGAATGTCATGGGGAACTTTGTCGAAGGCCTTACTGAAATCGAGATATGCTACATCCACATCATTCTCTTCACCTATCAAGCTAGTAACTCTATCATAAAAAGAGATAAAATTAGTCTGGCATGACTTATTTTTGAGAAATCCATGTTGACTTCTCGTGATTACCGCGTTGCTTTCTAAGTGATTAGAAACTGACTGCTTAATTATCTGCTCTTTCCGGGTACTGATGTCAGGCTGACTGGGCGATAATTATTTGGGTCCTCTTTTTTTCCCTTCTTGAAGATGGGGACAACATTTACCCTCTTCCAGTCTGCTGGAACTTCTCCTGTCCTCCAAGATTTCTCAAAGATTATAGCAAGCGGTTCCGAAATGACCTCTGCCAGTTCTTTTAATATCCTAGGATGCAATTCATCTGGCCCTGAAGACTTGAATTCATCCAGTGTGGCCAGGTATTCCTGTACCATCTCTCTACCTATTATGTGCCGCATTTCCCCTGCTTCCTCACCTGCTCCTCAACAGCCAGGTTGAATGCTTGTATCCTTCTGGGAAAAAACTGAGGCAACGAAGGTGTTAAGTGGTTCTGCCTTTTCTCTTCCCCTGTTAGTAATTTGCCATCTTCTCTGCACAGCGACCCTATCGTCTCCTTCTTTCTCCTTTTCTTTTTCCTTTTGCTGCAGACATATTTTAAAAAGCCCTTTTTATTGTTTTTAATGTCTCTGGCCAGCCTAAGTTCATTCTGTGCTTTAGCCTTTCTGACCTCCCCCCTACATCTCCTAGCTACTTGCTTAAATTCTTCTTTGGTGGTTTCCCCCCTTCTTCCATTTCTGGTACATGTTTCTCTTAACACTTAGCTCAGCTGGGAGTTCTTTAGTCAACCATTCTGGTTTCTTCAGATGCCTTCCATTTTTTCCTCCTTATTGGCACAGTTTTAGACTGTGCCTTCAGTATCTCCCTTTTAAGGAACTCCCTTGCCTCCTGAACTCCTTTCCCTTTCACTATTCTTGACCACGGAATTCCAGCCAACAGCTCCCTAAGTTTACAGAAGACCACTTTTTTAAAATCTAAGATGAATGTCTGGCTACACTTATCTTCTCCTTTCCACTGAATGCCAAATTCCAATAGGGCATGGTCACTCTCCCCTAAAGATCCAACCCCTTCCCCTTCTACTTCATTAACAAGGTCATCCCTGTTGGTCAGGATCAGATCTAGAATATTTGATCCCCTTGTGGCCTTTTCCACCTTCTGGACCATGAAATTGTCTGCAAGACAAACAAGAAACTTGCTGGATCTTGCTGTCTTGGCAGAGTCTGACTTCCAACATATATCCGGCTAACTGAAATCTCCTATTATTACTGTATCTCTCCTTTTTGAATGTGCAGCCATTTGGTTGAGGAAGGCATCATCAAAGTCCTCAGTCTGGGTTGAAGGTCTGTAGTAAACCCCCACCAGAATATCCCTATTGTTTCTCACTCCCTTAATTCTTACCCAGATGCTCTCGACCTGGCTTTCTGGGTTTAAGTCACGGATCTCTTCACAGGTGAAAACATCTTTGACATGCAAGGCTACTCCTCCTCCTTTCTTGTTTTGATCTATTTTTACAAAATAGGCTATATCCCTCTATTCCTACATTTCAATCATGAGACTCATCCCACCAGGTCTCAGTGATGCCTATCAAATCGTATTTATTTTGTTGTACTAGGAGTTCAAGTTCATTTTGCTTCTTTCTCATACTCCGTGCATTAGTATAGAGACACTTAAGTCCCCGGGCCCTTCCTGCAAGTCCTGTACTATAGTTTCTTTTCTTCCCGCCATTGGCCGCTTGTCCAATATCATTTGGGCCTTTTCCCCCTGTACTCGCCAAGTCCTTGCCCTGAATAATATTGTCTCCCTCCCCAGCGGAACTTAGTTTAAAGACCTCTTAATCCTCCTTGTGAGACTGTTTGCAAAAATATATTGTTAGTACGTTCTTTTAAATCAGGGTGGGGAAAATGTAGCCACTGAGCTACATGTCACCCCTATGGCTTTCAAGCCACCCAAAACTGGGAGGGGTAAAAAATATTCAGTCATAAATGGCCAATAGTGCTCCACAACCTTCTGTGGGTACATTTAGGAATTTTGCCAAATCTCGAAACTCTTGACTGCCTCGCCTTTTAAAGACTTGGATATGCTTTTTTTTTTCCCAAACAGGAAGTGATCATTTTAACACTTCATGGACTAAATGGCTGGTCGTCCAGGGAGCAGTTGCAATTAAGACTCATTTAAGATACATTATTAACGCATCCCTCAGGGAGGGCAATTTTCCAGCTTGTTTAAAAGAAGCAATTATATGGCTGCTTCTAAAAAAGCCCTCCCTAGATCCCCTGGATATGAATAATTATAGACCAGTCTCCCATCTCCCATTTTTAAGCAAGGTGATTGAGAGGGCTGTTGGTCTTCAGCTCCAAGCTGTCTTGGATGAAACAGATTATCTAGACCCATTTCAAACTGGCTTCAGGGCAGGATATGGAGTCGAGACTGCCATGGTCGCCTTAGTGGATGATCTTCGCCTAGGTATCGACAGCGGAAGTGTGACCCTGCTGGTGCTCTTGGACCTCTCAGCGGCTTTCGATACCATAGACCATGGTATCCTTCTGGAACACCTGAGAGGGCTGGGGATCGGGGGCACTGCACTTAAGTGGTTCCGGTCCTTGGGGACAGCTGCTCCTCGAAAAAGGAGCTTAAATCTGGCATCCCTCAGGACGCTGTCCTGTCCCCAATGCTATTTAACATCTACATGAAACCGCTGGGAGAGAACATCAGGAGGCATGGAGCAAGGTGCTATCAGTATGCTGATGACACCCAGATATATCTCTCCATGCCTCGCATAATAGCATCAAGTAAGGGTGGCATCTCGCCTCTGAACGAATGTCTTGAAGCAGTAATGAACTGGATGAGGAAAAACAGACTGAAGCTGAATCCAGATAAGATGGAGGTACTCGCTGTTAAGGGTCCTAGCCCAGGTATGGAGGTTTGTCAACTTGTTCTAGACGGGGTCACACTTCCCCTGAAAGGCTGTGTCCGCAGCTTGGGGGTGCTCATGGACTCGCCACTTCAGATGACAGCTCAAATAGATGCGGCGGCCAGGAGTGCCTGCTATCAGCTTCGGCTGATATGCCAGCTGCGCCCCTTCCTGGAGCTGGAACACCTAAAAACAGTGGTGCATGCACTGGTAACTTCACGGCTTGACTTCTGCAATGCTCTCTACATAGGGCTACCCATGTGCTTAGTCTGGAAACTTCAATTAGTTCAGAATATGGCAGCCAGGTTGGTCACTGGTAGACCTAAAACTGACCACATAACACCAATTCTGAAGTCGTTACATTGGCTGCCTATTAGTTTCCGGGCACAGTACAAGGTGTTGGTTATTACCTTTAAAGCCCTTTATGGCTTGGGGCCAGCCTTACCTGCGGGATCGTCTTCTCCCATATAATCTGCCTCGCACATTAAGGTCCTCTAGGAAGAACTTACTGCAGCCAGTCAGAACTAGGTTGGCTGCGGTTACTCAGAGGACCTTTTCTTCTATCACTCCCAAGCCATGTAGTGGCCTGCCGGAGGAGACCTGGCATATTACCAGTCTTGACAGCTTTAAAAGAGCAGTCAAGACTGATCTCTTCCGACAGGCCTTCCCAGACTAGCATTTCCATCATCTCCCATCTATTGCCTTGCTGCTTGCTAACAGTAATTGATGGATTGTTAATTGCTGTGTATTTTAAGGGGTTGGTTTAGGTGGGTTGGTGGGTGGGGAGGATTGGGTATGTTTTTAATGTCTTTTAATGTATAATGTTGTTTGACGCCTCGATCTGTGTGGAGAGGCGGGATACAAATAAATTTTATTATCATTATCATTATTATTATTATTGAAAATAGCCCCATCTGGCGTTTGAACAGATGATGGGGTACAAAAAGCAATACTATCTCCCAGTGAAATGCAGTAAAAAGGCCAATAGCATTTCTATATGCTTTGAAGGGCACTACAGACTTTTTTTGCTAAAAAAAATCAGGGGGTGATGGTGGAAGGAAAAATGAGTGTACCTCTCTGTGGTCACTCAGTGCTTGGCAGTTGTTGCCCATTCCTGTTGTAAATAATATAAGTCTACCTTTGACTCAGGCTGAGCAGAAAAAAAAATCCACAGCAAGCTGGCCATGAATCCTCACTCTCCCTTCCTGCTCTTGTAGTTGTTGGAGAAATACAACCAACCCATTATTGTGAAGATGAGCCCCCACTAATATCACAGCCAAACTGTAGAAAAATCCAAAAAAACATTTCAGCTCTCACACAAGACTTCTGCACTGGGACACTCATCATTTAACTTTATATGAATCTGAAACTAAGAAACTAAATGGTTTTCCAGGCATATTTACCTGTATATTACAAATGTTTAGGACTCAAACATGTCTTCCATCCATGGGGTTTTTGATGTGTGAGCACTACCAAATTAGAACGTTATATACTTCTGTAATATTAACTGTTGCAAAAGATTTGATAAAATTACCTCAACTGTTCTACAATGTGAGTCTTGCATGACACCTGCAGTATACTGAAACACATTTTAAACAAAAATGTTTGTTTTAAAGTTATTCTAAATTTACTGATAACATAAGTAAAATAAATTATCCTTTTTACTGACAGTATTAAGCATAAAATACAATTTGTGGGGAATACATAATTGAAAGATAGTGTGATTTAGTTATTTATTTATTTGGCCAGGAGACATGGCATAATAGACCACAAGGTGAACGAGTATTTGTTCAAGCAGTTGTTTGAATCTGGTTCAAGCCAGCATTGTAAACTAACTTTAAATTAGGTTTTACTGTTGGCTTACAAATCTATTTGTTGTTTTCCAACCAAGCGTGGGCATATAAAATCACTGTTATACTTTTAGACTTTATTTTTGTAGAAGGCAGTGAGAAAGAATCAGTATAGCATAGTAGTTTCAGTGCTGGACTAAGACTCTGGAAGACCAGGGTTTGAATACCACTCACCCCTGGAGTCATTGCTGAGTGTGAGCAAGTGACACAATCTAAGCTTAACAGAATGGCAATGGCAAACTTCTGTATTAATCTTGCCAAGAAAAGTCTATGAAGAAACATAACAACAAAGAATGAGAAAATCAGTGATGATCAGAGATAAAACAAGCATCTTTCAGTGAGAATGTTTCCCCTTTCATTCATGATCCATATTTGGCCTCATATCTTGAAATTAAGATAATTTATCTGTTGCATATTTCCTATGTTGGTATATGCAACAGAATAAGTTGGAAGTTAATTGGAAAAGAAACTTCTGAGGCAGTAGAATGGTTGATATTTTTTAAACTTTGGTTGTGAGACAGAAATCATAATTATGAATGCTCCCCTTTGTAAGAAAACATTCTGTTGTCACAAACCTAGCCAGGCAAGGAGATAGAACCTATTTCTCTTTTGTTGTGCTGGTTGATGTTTTATGTACAAAACTGATTGCATATATTGATTTTGGGCTGGAGACATTAACTAATAAATATACTACCTTAACTTTTTTGCTTCTCTTTATGTCCTGTGATTCAGGAGTTGAAGTACGTGCACCTTGAAAAGAACAAAAAATGCTAAGAATTTAAAATATCTCTGTAACTTGCAATTTCAGAAAACAAAATACATCTCTAATGATTTGGCTACAAAAATTAACCTGCCTTTTCAAATATGCACTGTGCTGCTATGTTCAGTCACTGAAATATGATTCTATGATAAACAGCATTCTGAGATTTACCAGTGCTGTTTGTGGCAAAAGCAGAGCAAGGTGGGAGTCCTTTTAGGTGGCATGGCTAGCTTCTGCTTCCCATTAACTTGTAAGCTTTACATAGATTGTGGGAAGGAGTAGGAAAAACCAGTCAACCAGAAAATGCATGATTTACTGGTGGGTGGGATGACAGGTTCCAACATGCAGGCTTCACTTTGGTCAAAGGCTATACTATATAATCCAGCTCCCAACACTCCTTCTTTCAGTCTTGTTGGGAGCTTTCCCCCCACTCTTCCTCTCAGAACTTTGTTCATAGTGTATGATTGCTAATGCATTTTGTTGTCTTCTAGATCCAGGTGGGAATAAGATAGGACTTGCACACCTGTCAGGGTCGGTAAGAGGGTCCCCTTATGGGCAGTTGCCAGCAAGGTCATGCCCAGCACTGAGGTGTGTAGCTTTGCTCCACTCCCAGATGGAAGGGGAACCATACAGTGGTGTCTGCTCATGTGGAATCCCCTATCTGTCACCCCAGATTTCTCCCCAGCAAGCAGGTTAGGTTAATGATGATGGTTCATCAACCAGCAGGCAGGGCAATCAGTGCTCAGATCCAGACCCATGCCAATACCAAATGTATTTGCAGTTGCAACCAAGAAAGCTATGACCTGTTTTATTCAAATTTGAACTGCTGAAGTGGGGTTATTGGTAAACTGTGCATTAGTAGCCACTTAACCCACAATGATACTCAAGTGACAGAACAGCTGGACTAGATTATTGAATTAATACAAAAAGGCTTGCATCAACAAGTTTTTAACATAACCACTCTAACTATGGAGTTAATTATTTTTCATACCACAAATTCAAAGATTAATCATGCAGAAGTTAAATACTACTTAGTTCACTGGAACATACTTCCTACTAAACGTGCATTATGATTTCAACCTAAATATCTTTAGGAAAAAAAATTCTTCTATAGAAAGCAGGAGTACTATAAGGAGCAATGGTAATGAATGATTACTTCTCAAATAAATTATATTAAAAATCCCCATATAATATTACAGGAAGCTGCATTTCTATAGGTATAATTTTAAGATGAGATGAAAACCTGCTTTTTAGACCTACTTTGGCCATTAACAAAAATATTTACGTCGGTAGACTTCCGGTCAAGATGTCGGCACAGCTGGTAGCCTGAACCAGTGGTTCAAGGCTACTGCTATGAATCCGAAGGAAAAACAACATCCAGGGGTACATTGGACCCCCTTAAAAACTTCTCCTTGGCAGGTAGGGTGAGCGGAGCAGCTCACTGGTCCCATGCGTCCCAGTGCCAGTGAAGAAGGAGTGGAGGCACCGGCGCAGATAGGACGGGGACAGAGCAGACGCCACAGACTCGTAACCAGATTTTCTGATTTAATGCTGGTGGGAAACCTTTTTAAATAAAGACTGCCAAATTGTGAGTACCCAGTTAAAGTCTATAAAGATAAGACCAAAAGATTCCAAGGATTAACAGAAATTAAATACCAATCCTTACCCATGGTGGAGTTTTGCTGAGGGTGTATGGTGGTATGATGGTGTGCCGAAGTGCTGAGTTAACCTGCGACAGTAATGGAGGACACAACAAATCCTGACAGCTTCTTATGATCAGTTCTGCCGCTCTCCCCTCTGACTCAACAGGCCGCTAAACTCCCCTCCCCCCACCTCCTGATTGTTGAGAATCAGCTGGATTATTGTTTTCTTTTCTCTCTTTTTTCCTTCTGCTTTTGTTTATTGACTTTGGAGAAGGGGGGAGAAGAAGGGGGTCTGATAAAGAGAAACAGAGAGAAAGGGAGAGGTTGAGGCTGGAGTAAAAGGAAGACAAAAATATGGCGATGACTCTACTTTGTTAGCAAAAGAGTGGGGATGTGGTCTCTTCGTCCTCTCTGTCTTACCATGTGGATTATTGGCTCAAGCAAATACTTCCTTTTTTGTATACATCATCAAAGTTCTTTCATTTTTTTACTTTGTATGGATTAACTGACTTGAAGAACTGGCCTAATTTACAATTAAGACTTGTTAATAGAAGATTGAAGGTGTTTATAAACTTAAGAGCTATGGGGGGAGAGTGGATTAGCCTCAGGAAGGGAGGCGAAGAATTTTAGTGCCAGGAAAGTGGAACTGTAAAAGAAAAAGAACTCCAGGTAAAACTCTGTGAACACATGACTGAATTTTGTTGGTGACTTCTTATAAATAATTTAAATAATTGGCAAATAACTCAAATAATTAAGGAATTTAATTAAGGACTAGCGTTGGAATTTAATTTTTTCCATAGAAATATTATGATGACTTGTCTTGGACCCTGATATGGATTAGCCTCAGGAAGAGAGGTGAAGAGGGGAGGAGGACATCAATGGATTTTTGATGGGAACTGATTATAAAGAACACAGAAATTGATTATCATAATTGTCATTAATGAATTTTTTTTAAAAAAAGGACTGAATAAGTTTAATGAATTTAAAAGTTGATTGAAAGTGTATGATCAATTGATTGCTATAATACTTGATGGAAGAATTAATTACCTGGTCTATTTTATATTTGATAAGAGATAATAGCCAACAGAAACTTATAATTGTTTTGTAAATATCTATATTTTACAATAATTACATATATTTTAATATTTTAATATTAATCAAATTATTATAAATAAGTTGATTTAGACTTTTCTGAATATTGAATTTAAGTACAAACAAGGGAGAATCTCTAAAATTTGGAAATTTGACTACTATTGATTATTGATTATTAAGTAGAGGTATGGCAACAGGTCAAAAGAAAACAACACAGACACAAATCCAACCGCCAGTGCTGGAAAGAAGAGGACCTATAGGCTCTAAAACCATGGAGTCAAACAGGCTTTTAGAGGAACTTCAGAAAATGAGAACGTATATGATGGAAGAATTAAAAGCAACAAGAACAGAGATTAGAACAACAAGAACAGAAATAAAACACGATCTGAAGAAGGAAGTCAAAAATCTGAACCAAAACTTACAAAAACTTGCTTCAGACTTAACAACAATAGATAAGAAGGTGGAAGATGTCCTGGATAAAAGCCAAAATCTCAAGAATCAGGTTGAGTATATGAAGAAAGAACAACAGAAAGATAAAGAGACCATAATGAGATTGGAAATGTGTCAACAAAGCAGATGTTTGAAATTAAGGGGTCTGCCGGAACAGAAAGATGAAAATTTACATCAAAGAGTAACAGATATTTTGGCATCATATATAGGATAAAGAAGAGGGAGATCTGAACTTGAAATTGATAAGGTCTTCAGGATTGAATCAGCAGTGGTGAAATGGAAAGAATTTCCTTGAGATATAGTGGTTTATTTCACCAGGAAAAAGACTCAGGACTTAATTATTATAATTAAGTTAATTGTATAATTAAATTATACATTTTTGACAAGAAACTTCCAGTCTTTGAACATAAGATACAGATGGAAATTACCTGAGGGTCTTTCCTTTCTTTTTGAGGGTAGGAGAATAAAGATAAGCTCGGTTCAACAAGCATTAGAATTTCAAGAAAAACAATTAAAAACCAACTTTAAGACAACACGAACTGATACTAAAAAGAGACCAGAGAAGACACCAGAAGCTAAACAAATGGGAGCGGCAGTGGCAGAAGAGTCTAGTCCAATGTCAGAAGAAGAGTTAGAATCAGCAGAACCAGATGATAAAAAGAAAAAAGGAAAGTAGAGACAAGGAATAAGTGAAAATGAAGATTATTTCATGGAAAGTACACAGAATTCACAGAAAAAAGAGAAGGTAGATTTTTCATCATTTAGAAAGATTAAGACCTCAAATTACTGTTTTACAAGAGACTCATATAAAGTCGAATCAAGAAAAATATTTGTATAATTCAAAATTAGGAGCTGCAATATATGTGGATAAAGGTATTGAAGACAAGGAAATTTTCAAAGATGATGAAGGAAGAATTTTGGGAGTGGAAATTCAAAAGAATGGGAAAAGAATCTTTTTGATTGGAATTTACGCCCCACATTAAAATAAAGCAGAATTTTATAAGAAACTGTGGGGAAAAATATAAATATATGAGTATGAGGACTGGATCCTTATGGGAGTTTGGAATGGAGTCCAAGATGTTAAACTAGATAAATGAATCCCAAAAGCTAAGGAAGAACCAGTAAAGAAAGGGAAATTACCAAACAGCTTCTTTGAAATGTGCGAAGAATTGACTGTCACAGATGTTTGGAGGATCATCCACCACAATGTTAAGGACTTTATCTTTTTTCTCCAAAGTTCATCAAACTTGGTCCCAAATTGATATGCTTCTGATTTCAAAACATTTGTTAACAGAAATAAGACAAACGGAAATATTACCCAAAGTGATTTCTGATCATCATCCGGTGATGTTACAAATGAGAGACAAGAATAAAGAATTTCAGTGGCGACTAAACGATAGTTTACTAAATGATGAAGAAATTGTCAAAAAAGTGAAAGAAGTTCTAAATTTTTACTTTAAAGAAAATAGAAAGGAGGAAACAAAGATGAAAATGGTATGGTATGCATCGAAAGCAGTAATGAAAGGCTTCTTTATTCAGCAACGACAAATTCAAAACAAAAAAAGGTGAGAAAGATATCAAACTTTACTGACAAAACTTCAAGAAAAGGAAAAAGAACTTAAGGCAAATCCATCTCAAGTATTATTACAACAGGAGATTAAAAAAATACAGAAAGAAGTGGCAATAGTTACAGCAGAAGAGATAGAGAAAAAGATGAAATATATAAAACAGACTCAATTTGAACAAGCAAATAAAACTGGAAAATGGTTAGCATACAAACTTCAGAAGAGGAAGGAAGGAAATCTGATTTTAGAATTGAGAGATGGCAAGAAGTTGATCACACATGATAAAATAAAACAAAAATTTGAAGAATATTTTACTAAATTATTTCAAGATAAAAAATACCCTCAACAATATGGAAAATACTTGTCTGGATATTTTAAGGAAATAAATATTTGGAAAGTATCTGCAGAAGCACAAAATCAATTGAATAAACCAATAACAATTAATGAGTTAGAACAGCGGTTCTCAACCTGTGGGTCGTGACCACTTTGGGGGTCGAACGACCCTTTCACAGGGGTTGCCGCTCCTCTATCCCGCCCCACCCCCTTTTGAAACAAGGTCATTGATCCTCCCGCCAAAAGCCAGCCCCCGCTGTTACTTGGCGGCCTCACAGCCAATGGGAGGGCTGTTTCTGAGACCCCGCGCTGGGAGGAGGGGAGAGGAGGCGGCTGTTGCTCCTGGGGGGGTTGCGTCATTGGGGGAGCACCACGCCCTCCTCCTCACTGCCGCTGCTGCCCCGCCAGCGGCCTTTCTCGCTTGGGCTGCCTCCTCCTCTTGCTCCTCGGCGTGGCAGCCAAGCACGGGCGGGGGGCGGGCAGGCAGGCGGGGGGCTCTGAAGTAGGACACGGCACCATCTTTTCCTCCCCCCGTGGAGCTGCCAGGGCGAGCGAGCAAGTGCTGGGTAGGAAAGGAGGGAGGCCCTGCAGTGGGAATGGGGCCGCAGGCGAGCGGGGAAGCTGTGGTTCTCAACCTTCCTAATGCCGCGACCCTTTAATACAGTTCCTCATACTGTGGTGACCCCCAACCATAAAATTATTTTCGTTGTTCCTTCATAACTGTAATTTTTCTACTGTTATGAATCGTAATGTAAATATCTGATATGAAGGATGCATTTTAATTGTTACAAATTGAACATAATTAAAGCATAGTGATTAATCACAAAAACAATACGTAATTATATATTGTGAAATATTTATTTCTAATTACAAATAAATGAAATTTTGTCTTGAAGCATGGTGTAGCATGGGTAACAGTCTTAATATAACAACAGTAAACTACATTGCTACATTTTGCAACAGTATGCGTAAAAAGCCAACATCAGTGCGAAGACTGAGATTGCTTTTTTTCTCACCAGACCAGAAATTCTCGGGGCAGTCTTTGCAAGAGCACAACGAAGATCAATTATTTGTGGACTTTGAACTCAGTTTACAGCAGTGAAAGTAAGCTAAGGACAAAACAGGAAAATGGAGAAGGAGAGAGAGAGAGAGAGAGAGAGAGGGGCAGAAGGAAAATGGATTTTTGACACAAAACACTAAGAAATAGGTTGTTACGGGTTTTCCAGGCTCTGAGGCCATGTTCTATTAGTATTTTCTCCTGATGTTTTGCTTGCATCAGTGGCTTCAGATCCTCTGAAGATGCCAGCCACAGATGCAGGCAAAACATCAGGAGAAAATACGAACAGAACACAGCCTCAAAGCCTGGAAAACCCACAACAACCTATGGATTCCGGCCGTGAAAGCCTTTGACTTTACACTGAGAAATAGTTCCTACATGCAAATTTTAACTCTGCCACATGCTGGATGTTTCCTCACACAAAACTACTTGTGCTTCAAGTCTAATGACAAAAACCATTTGCACTAGAGTGGGCAACTGAAGTCCTCTTTGCATGTCTCTGACCAAGAACTCTTAGAAGCCCTAATAAAACTGTGGGTGTTGCAACCACTTAACAAAACCTGGGTGTTGCAGTCACTTAAAAAAACAAACAATTCTGAAGCCGCAGTTGCTCACTCTAATTTACTGCATAACAAATATTTCCACTTTTAATTCTTGGGGAAAGAAAGAAAGAACCAGAAGTCACTTTTAAAGTACATACAAGTAATATAGAAGGTCTTGAATTTTGTTTCCATTCTGCCTCTTGTGAACAGGTTATTAAGCAAGGGGATAGTTTCTATTTACAGTACTTTAAAGGACCAATCAGTATTTTGCAATGACATTCCCAACTAAAACAATATGGTATCCAATATGGTATCCAGACGAAAAGGTGTGGAGTCTGTCGGATTATTATTAACCATTATTATTGTTGTTGTCATCATTATCATCATGATCACCATTATTAACTTTATTTATATCCCGCCTTTTCCCCAAGACTTCAGACTCATTACTCCAGTTGTCCAGGCTGGGGACAAAAACATAGAAAAATTCAGGGACAGCTGCCCTTGCCACTAACACAAGTGAAGCAGCTAGACCGCTATAGGGTTGCCA
Organism: Ctenosaura bakeri; assembly: GCA_948474755.1. Lineage (NCBI taxonomy): Eukaryota > Metazoa > Chordata > Lepidosauria > Squamata > Iguanidae > Ctenosaura > Ctenosaura bakeri. The sequence goes on from CAOLHI010001619.1 coordinate 254,560, forward strand.
GTGGAGGGGAGAAAAAAATGGAGAAGAACAGGTTGCTTACCTGTAACTGTAGTTCTTCGAGTGGTCATCTGTGCCTCATACAATAGGAGCTTCCGCGCCTGCGCGGTAGCGTACGGAAAATTCTAGAGCTTAGTAGCTTGGCGGGAACCCCTCCCCCATGCCGGTACTGCGCATGCTCAGCCCACCGAGCAACGGTCACTCCTCAGTTCTGTGGTCCGCCGTAAGAAGTATAGGGACCTGAAAAAGAGGGGAAGGAAGGGCGGGCATGTATGAGGCACAGATGACCACTCGAAGAACTACAGTTACAGGTAAGCAACCTGTTCTTCTTCTTCGTGGTCTCTGTGCCTCATACAGTAGGAGACTGTGTAGCTTACCAGTAGGACGGCGGGTCAGGTCCTAGAGTACAGAAGCCAGCACAGCACGTCCAAAGCGAGCATCTCGACGGGACCGGCAGTCGAGCCTGTAGTGGCGCACGAAGGTCGATGGTTGGGACCAAGTCACCACATGGCAGAGTTCAGGCAAGTCCACTCCTTGCAGGAGGGCTGCAGATGTTGCCACGGCTCTTGTAGAGTGAGCTCGAAGGAAGGCTGGTGGAGGTTGCCTTGCAAGCTCATATGCCAGCTATATGGTCTGTACCACCCACATGGAAAAGCGCTGGGTGGACACCTTTTTACCTCTCCGACACCTACCACAACAGACAAAAAGGTGTGGAGTCTGTCGGAAGGAGGAGGTCCTGTCTGTGTAGAAGGCCAAGGCCCTGAGAACATCAAGGGAGTGAAGAGACCTTTCTAGTGCAGTGGTCGGGCCAGGGTAGAAGGCCGGCAATATTATGTCCTGGCTGAGATGGAAGCTGGACACCACTTTCGGCAGGAAAGAGATGTCAGTCCAAAGAATCACCTTGTCCCTATGGAACACCAGGTAAGGCTCGTCACTCCGAAGTGCTGTCAACTCCCCGGCTCGTCTTGCAGAGGTGACAGCTACCAAGAAGGCCGTTTTCATGGAAAGCAGTCTGTCATCTGCAGTTGCCATGGGTTCAAAAGGCAGCCTCATCAGCTGCGACAGCACCAGAGAGAGAGACCACGGTGGTAATGACGGCGATACTGGTGGATAGAAGTGCTGAAGGCCCTTCAGGAACCGTCGCACGGTACTGTCATGGAATAAGGCCGCCGATGGCGATTGTGGAGGCTGGTAGGCTACGATCAAGGCGGGGTAAACCTTCAGCGAGGAGAAGGCCAGGCCTTGTTCGCGAAGATGCAGGAGGAAGTGGAGCACCGTCGACAGACTCACAGGCGACGAAGGCTCCCTCCGGGACTCTGCGACGGTGACAAAGCGGCGCCACTTGTAGTGGTAGATGCATCGCATTGATTCCTTCCTAGCTGCAGTGAGGACGTTCCCGATGATAGGGTCCGCTAAAGTGACATCCTCCAAGCATGGAGGGCCAGGAGTGACAAGTCCAGGTGGAGCACATGGCCGTTGGAATGTGAGAGGACGTCCGGTACCATCAGGAACCGGAGAATCTCTCCATGAGCAACCTGGAGCAGGGGGGCGAACCAGTGCAGCCTCGGCCAGTATGGGGCGACGAGGATAATGTCGGCGCGATCTGCGGGGATCTTCGACATTACCCGGCCCAGGAGCGGGAACAGAGGGAAAGCGTAGAGGAGACCCTCATTCCACCTGAACTGGAAGGCATCGCCGATGGAATGGCAATCCCGGCCGGCCCTCGAACAGTACCGATGACACTTCGCATTTTCTCTGGTAGCGAAGAGGTCGATCTGGGGCTCACCCCATCAATCCCGAACCATCCGAAAAGCCTCGCTGGAGAGGGACCACTCGTGGTGGGATGAGGTGTTCCTGCTGAGTGTATCTGCTGTGGTGTTCTCCTGCCCAGCCAGGTGAACTGCCACTGGGTGGATTTTTAGCAAGATGCACCAGTTCCAGAGGTCGAGGGCTATATTGAGGAGAGTCGACGAATGAGTCCCGCCTTGCCTGTTCACATAGCAGACCACGGTAGTATTGTCCGTGAGGATCAGTACCGTGTGGCTGGCAATGAGGTGTCGAAAGGCCTTCAGAGCTTTCCAGATAGTGAGAAGCTTGAGGGCGTTTATGTGGAGAACGGTCTCGTGATCGACCCATCGGCCGCGGACTCTGAGGTCATCGCAGTGCGCTCCCCACCCGAAGAGGGATGCATCCGTCATTACCGTTACCGTCGGATTCTCCTCTCAGAACGGCATGCCCGTGAGGAGGTTACTCGAAGACTGCCACCATAGGAGGGATTGGCACACATCTTGGGGCAGGTGGAGCTGATAGCTCTGGTCGTCGAGGATTGGGTTGAAAATCCGTACGAACCAGTGCTGGAGTGGTCACGCACGTAGCCTGGAGAGGTAAGTCACAGCCGTCATAGAGTACATGTAGCCGAGGAGTTGTTGGATCCTCCTTGCTGTCACTGTCTGGGATCGGTAAACGCTCGACGCCACAAGGCGGAGCGTGGCCGCTTGGTTGGTTGGTAGGTAAGCCCTCGCCGATACCGAGCCCAGGGTCGCCCCTATGAAGTCGAGGACCCTGGAGGGCTCGAGGTGGGACTTCTTCGGGTTGATCCGAAGCCCGAGGCGAGTGAGAAGAGTCAATGTTCGATGTATGTCCTTGTATAGTCTCTGTTTGCAGGACACCACCAAGAGCCAGTTGTCCAGGTAGGGGTAGACGGAGACGCCTTTCATCCACAGGTACGATACCACTGGGGCCATGCATTTGGTGAAGACCCTGGGCACGGTGGATAGTCCAAAGGGCAACACCCTGTACTGGTAGCAGGTGTCGTCGACCGCGAATCTGAGGTATCGACAGTGCTGCAGGCGGATGGTGATGTGGAAGTAGGCATCCCGAAGATCGATGGAGGCAAACCAGTCTCCTCGATGGAGGAAGGGCATGATCGAGGGCAGCGTGAGCATCTTGAACCTCTTGGGGTGGATGAATTCGTTCACTCCTCTGAGGTCCAAAATGAGTCGCAGGGTCCCGTCCGCTTTTGGTACCGTAAAATACCGGGAGAAGAAGCCTGTGTTCTTGGCTGAGGATGGGAGCTCCTCGATCGCCCCTTTTGCAGAAGGGACTGGATCTCTTCCAGCAAGACCGAGCTGGCCAGGGTGGAGTAATAGACACCTCACAGTGGTATACTTTGAAACTCGATGGCGTAGCCAAGACGGACAATGGTAAGTACCCAAGAGTCCAAGGTGACTGCCGTCCAGTCGGCGAGGTGCCTGGTCAGGCACAGTCGGTCTTCCGGGGATGCTGGTAATCGGAAGGACGGTATCGGCGGTGACCTGCGAAGGCGGTCAAAACCTTGACTTCGTGCCCAACGAAGACTTCTTAGAAGAGGAGGACGGACATCTCCGAAGAGGTCTTCTTGTGGATGGTGAAGTCGAAGGCCGGGAGGCTGTGGAGCGGGCCGATTGTTGGAACGAGGAGGCTGAGGACCTACGCCAAGATTGGCGCAAACCAAAGCTGTGCTGAGGTTGCGGCTGGTGGATGCCCATCTTCTTGGCTGTTAGTCGGGCCTTGATGAGATGGTCCATGGCCTCGTCCGTGGAGGAATGAAAAAGTCCCTGGCAATCAAAAGGGAGATCCTCAATCCTCTTACGGCCATCCTCCTGGAGCCCTGACGACCTCAACCACGCATGGCATCGAAGGGCGACCGACCCTACCATCATCCTCGAGGTGGCTTCCACGGCATGCCGCAAGTAGGCCAGCTGTTGAATTGCCAACGTGACAGCTTCATTGTGCAACTGCATGGCAGATTCTCAGAAGCCATCGGGAAGGTCCTCCAGGAGCGGAGTGAGCCGGTCCAAGATATTGCGATGGTAGGCGGCGATGCAAGCCATGGTATTCAAGACCTGAACCACCAGCGAAGATGCAGAGCAGAACCATTGGCCGAAGCTGTCAAGCTTTTGGCCCTCCCGGTCTGGCGGTGTCATGTGTGGCCTGGTGCCGCCTTTGGTCTGGGCTGACTCCATGACGATGGAGTTGGGGACCGGGTGGGTGAACAGGAACTCCACATTCTCCTTCTGGGTCCTGTACAAATGCTCCAACCTATGAGGTATAGGTTGGGCTGAAGCCAGCTTATCCCATGGCTGTCTCAGGGCATCCAGGAGCATGGGCAAGAAAGGCAGCGGTGCAGTGGACGGTGGGCGCATCTCCAGGTACTGGAAGATGGGGTCCTGTGCCGCTGGGGCTGGATCAGTCACTTTCAGGCCCAACGCTGTTGCCATATGCAGGAGAATCGCTGAGAACTGACGAACATCCTCAGGAGCTGCATCCAGGGCCGGTTCTCTGAACTTGAGCGGAAGCAATTCATGGGAGGATGGTGTTGAATCTCCGGAATCGGACTCCGACTCATATAACTCCGATGAGGAGGAGGACACGGACCGTTCTGTCCTTTTCTCAGCAGCCACTGCTGGTGTGGGTCGTTCTGCCCTTTTTTTCGACGGTAGTGGTCGACGATGCCGTCTTTGTAGCCGCCACCATTTTAGTCTGAGTGCCGGCAGTACTTGTCTGCGCCAGCTTAGCAGGCAGGGCTGACAGACGAGGGTGCTCAGCCTGCGTGGTCCTTGTGGATGAATCTCCAACTCGAGTTGTGGTGGCTTCCTCCACGGGACGCGTTGCAGTCGCCGTTACCCTCAGGGGCGGTGACACTGCCCTGTAGTGAGGGGAAGGCTCTCTAGACCTCCAGTATCGTGGGGAGGGAGACCTCTCTGGCAGCCTCTTGTACGATCAGCGTGCCTCCCACGATGGTGAGCGGGATCGTCTGCGAGGCGGAGACCGGGTATGCCTGCGAGGCGACCAGTACCGTGGGTTCCAAGTGGTACCTATCCCTGTAAGACGGGGAATAGGAATGGTAGGAGCCTGGGTACTCGCGCCAGAGATGTTCACAACCATACCTGCCAAGATAGGAGGCAGAGGTGTACACTGAATCCCTGGAGTGGGTTCTTTCTGGGCGCATCTCCCGATGGCGAGGAGATGGAGGCCTAACTCTCAATTCAGGAGAGCAGGAGCAAGAGCGGGAGAGGGTCCTCCGCGAGGCTGGATGTTGGCTGGGCGAGGGCCGGTGTCTAGCGACAGCCTCCTCCCTGCGGTCTGCTGACTCACGGCGGGCCGACCGGGGTCTCTCAGCCTCCTTTTCAGTCGGTTCAGGGTGCACGGCCTGTTCTGCCAGCTCCTCATCTGACACCTCCAGGACCTCCTGCACATCTGATTGCTCCGCTGGTTCTTCGGTGGGCAGGATCAGCGGAGGTGTGAGAGGTCGAGCCTCTTCAGAAGGCGAGCGCCTCTTCTCCTCCCTCTCCTTCTCCTTCTCCTTTCCCTTCATATCTGAAGAAGGAGGACGCTTCCGCTGAGCCGCAGTTAGAAGCTTGCAGAAGAGGAGGCCTGCGAGCCCGCAGGCAACTCCTGAGCCGGGCAGACAGCTTCGGTATCTTCGGCAGCTTCAGTATTGGTACCGAGCCCGGTACCGATGAAGTCGAAGACGTGGCAGCCGCCGATGCAGAGGATGAAGTAGCTGCCGATTTTGCCTTCTCCGACATGGTCGCCTCATCCCTTGCCTTCAGGGATCCCTCCCAACAGTGAGACTTGAGTCTTGCCAAACGGTTCCGCAGCGTTTGGCGAGTGAGCTCACGGCAGACCGGGCAGGCTTGGACATTGTGAGTCTCCCCCAGGCAGAAGAGACACTGCCGATGGTTGTCAGATTGGGCGATCTTGCAGCCACAGGAGACACACTTTTTGAAAAGGGCCGACATAGACAAGTGCCCAGGGCGGAGAAGATAGACGGTCGAGCGAGGTGGAGAAGAATCGGACGCAAAAGTGAGAGAAAAGCGTCCGGAAGGCGAAGTCAGACAGAGGGTCAAAGAGTTGAAGAGAAGGGGGAAAGGGGGTCCAAATCCAGAAGTAAGTCCGAAATCCAAAAACAGTAAATCTGAAACGAAACCAAAGTCGAAAACCAGAATTTTGACGAAAAAAGTACAGCCACTAAGAGAACCTTCTGTACGCGATGGCGGACAAGAAAGAACTGAGGAGTGACCGTTGCTCGGCAGGCTGAGCATGCGCAGTACCGGCATGGGGGAAGGGTTCCCGCCAAGCTACTAAGCTCTAGAATTTTCCGTATGCTACCACGCAGGCGCGAAAGTTCCTATTGTATGAGGCACAGAGAACACAAAGAAGAAGCCTACTGTACCTTTAAGGGTTGTATAGAAAAGCGAATTTCACCAGGTGTTGCTTGTTACCTGGCAGCTGCTGAAATCCTCTCTTCTACACATCTCTCTCCAGCTTTCAATCTGGCAATTTTAAACCTGACACCCTCCAGATATTTCAGATTACAGGTCCCACAACCCTCAACCACTGGCCGCTCTGAGTAAGACAGGTGTCCAAAATCGTCTGAAGGAGCCAAACTGCCTACTCCTGGTGTCCACTTAGCCCCCAGTCAGTTTCCACAGTGCCGTTAATAGAGGGGAATAAAAAGAACCCCCGGGCCTATGGTAGTTTAAGAGGTATCCAGGAATCCGCCCAATTGGGGGGGCTAGGTGCACGTTAGGGCCAGTGAGAGAAGCCGGGGCCCTCTCCATCCCTCCATCCAGGTCAGCAGGGCGCCAAGCCATGGGCTGAGCCAAGAAGCCGCCCTCTCCTTACCAAGCGTTTGCTCCACAGGGGAGGCGAGAGGTGCCAAGGCTGGGTATCGCTTCCAACGCCCTCAGGGGAGTTGAATTGTACGACGGCGGTGGTGGCTGAAGCCATCCCCGCAGCGCTTGCGGGAGAAGCCTGGCCCCGCTCGCCGTCGTTCCCGCGCTGGTACCTCCTCAGGAGCGGCTCAGGATGCTCCTGCTGTGGTGACACTGCTGAGCCCCCCGTCTTCCCTGTGTGGTGGTGTACAAGTGGAAGCCATGTGCTCGCGTCCTCCTGCCCCCTGCAACTGCACGCACTCCCGCCAAAGGCGGAAGGAGGACGCGAGCATGTGGCTCGCACCTGCGTACCACCACCGAGGAAGGAATGGAGCCTAAGACCATCGGAAATATGTGTTTTCCAATGGTCTTAGGCGACCCCTGTGAAAGGGTTGTTCGACCCCCAAAGGGGTTGTGACCCACAGGTTGAGAACCGCTGATCTAGAAGAATGGAAATTAAAAGTCCTGGATATGGCAGAGACTGGAAAATTAGCAAATTCTTTGAAAAATAAACCTATCCAGAAGTTTGAAAGGGAATGGAAAGGAGTAATGGATTGGTTAAAAATATAAATCTATGAGAGGATGAAACAGGAATTTCTTTTTCTGTAAAAATAGAAGATAAGGCAGAATTCAACTGCGGAACAAAAATATGGAAGTGGTGGTTGGGGTTGGATATATCCATAACAGTGGTGTATATCCAGTTATTTTATGTGTGTGAAATATTAATAAAAATTACTTTAAAAAAAAGAAAAATATTTATCTCTTGGTATGAGCCAGACTACCTTTTTAGTCTAATTTTCTGATCACCCTTAACTATATCAAATAGGACACACGTGGTTTGTTCCTAGAAAGATGCCAACTATATTCTGGCCTCCAAAAACAAGGAAATGGAGGAATTTTTTCTTAGAATCTCAGGCATATCAGCCAATGTAACTAAGAGGATACAGAACTGCTTATAGCTTATTACTGTCTGGGCAGTAAATTTTGTCTAAATATATCCCAGACACAATGCTGAATTTAATACAAGGAAATTGATATTAATATAAGGAAACTAATTTTCTAATATTTGTATAACTATAACCTTTGATTACCAGAAGGTATCCAACCCATCTTTTCAACAGACACCTTAGGGAACATCCAAAACATTTTAGTGATGAAATGCAAAATAGCATCTTTGTAGTACTACATGCAAGAAATAAACAGACTATAGTATCAAGTGAGACAAGCAAGGTTTGAAGAATGCACCGGATACATAATTACCATATTTCCTTCTAAACATTATAGATGATTACAACCTGTTCCATCCAGTAAGTGATCATTCAAAAAAAAAAAAAAGGATGAGTATAATCAAAAGATTTTTCAAAGCATAGAAATCATAAAATAAATTTATGTTTCAACAATTGGCCTTGCTACTAAGAAGTAAAATTACCTTGCTCTGGCGGAGAAAGTCCTTGATTATCTATTTTTGATTTTCCAGATTTCAAAGTAAATATATGTTTAGCATGTTCATGTGCTTTCAGTTTACATTCATGCACTCTTTCTTCTAAGTTGGAAATGGTTTCAGTGACCAGTGGAACATTGTCACGAAGATACTTAGTGAGGGTCTTCAATGGATAGTCATTTTTTAACTTAGCAACTAGAGGACGGATGTCCATTTCTTGCATGTAGGGGAATCTTGGCCAATCATCCTGCAATAATAACAATTACAGAAAAACAAGAGTAACTAAAAATATTACGCACACACAAACAGACAGACAGACACAGATGCTCACATTTTTATTATATACGACCCCTCCCCGCCCAAAATTCAGTCTCGTAAATCCAATCTCTTACAATGGCAGATATTTAAGTACTGAATGTTGGTTGAATTGTATTCATAGATTCGTGGTGGAATCTCACAGTCAAACTACATTTTGCTATCATTCTTTGCATGTAGAGGAAGAAATACACTTCAACTGCAGACATACAATACAATGTAATGATAATGACAACTGATAATATTGATAATCCAACCAACATTTTGTATATATTATTATAACAAAATGAGTAGGTTATAACTTCTTCTTTTATATTGTATTCCAGTTTGCCTTTGAAGCTTTTTTTTTTCAGCCTATCGAAAGAGTGTGAGAGGGAGCATGGTGAAGTGGCTTGAGGATTTGGACTAGGATCCTGGGAGACCAGTGTTTGTATCACTGCTCAGCCAGCAAAACCCATTGAGCGATTTTAGTAAAAACAAACTCTCTTAACCTTGGAGGAAGCAATGGCAAATCCTCTCAGAACAAATTTTGCTAAGCAACCCCTGCAATAAGGTCATCTTATGGCTGCAATATGTCAGAAACTACAACAATTCAAAGAACACACTATCCCAGCTTTAAATATCTCATTGGTATCCCACCTTTCCTCAGTAGAGGTCTGGTTTTAATTGATAAATTTAACATATTTTTAATCGTTTAAAGTTATTGTTATTCTTTACTGTTTTAAATTGATCTTATTGTAAGTTGCTTTGAGATCTTCAGATATAGGGCAGGATATAAATATTTTAATTAAAAAAATAAATAAAATAATTGAGTTTAGGATAGCTGAAACAGGGTCATCAGATTTTATGTTCTTACGAAACCTGTGAAGTAGGTTACGTTAGAGAAAACAAGTTACTTATGGTCTTCCAATGACCTTTACACTTGAGGGGATTTGAATCCAGGTTCTTCATTGTCCAAGTCTAGTACTCTGTTCACTCATCAGACTGATTTTAATTGTAGACAAAATCATTTGAGGTCTAATGGTAAGTTAATGGTGCTTAACTTCCAAAATGAAAAAAGACAACAGCTTCTTAGCTTCCTCCAGAATGTGCATATGAAAAATGTAGAATAACCACGGCATGCCTTTTTATAAAAAGTATTCCAATTCTGTGTTGTTCTTACATTCCAGTGGCCTGAGGGATTGAAATGCAATCCTTATTCCAACATCTTTCTCTGGGTTTTACACTCATAAGGTCCTTGCTCAACACTTTGTTCTTTCCAGCTTCCCAGTGTGAGCAAGCGTGTGTGCTCTCAGTCATACACACACACACACACAGTTTTTTTTTTAAAATGTACATACCACGTTCTGAGAGAGTAAAAATTCCTCATATGTACAAGCAGGCTCTTTCATTTTCTATAAACACAGAAAGATACATTTGTTTTAGGAAAAATCAACCTTCCAGAAACAAAATAGAAAAGATAAAGGGCAATGAAAGCCATTAGCAAAAGCAAGCCTGTACATCTCTAGTTGGGCTTTGCTAATTATGAGGTATCACAAATGATCAGATACTGAAAATAAAAAACTGCAAGAACAACAAGAAAGTGCAGGCTTTTATCTTAGAGCTGTTTTAACACAATTACTGTGCTGGGTTTTATGGTATTTGGGAATCAAACCCTATTTGTTTGTATACTGTGGAGGTATCACACAAGAGTGTCTTTCCATGTAATAGTCTGTCCATTATTTAAGTTCAGTATATGAAGTTCTCCAAAGATTACAAGTACACTATTTGTCGGTAAGGGATGAAGTCTTCTTGATTGTGTAACCAGCTACGGAATGCCCTTCATTTTAACTATCTCACTGTCTACTTTATTGCATCTAATGCTTCTACCTTGATGACATTTTAAAATTTTTTATAGTTTTAATTATATTTTATTATTTTAATTATATTTCTGCATCACCCCTATATCTATGAGGAGAAAGGGTGTTTTTGAAATATTGTAATAAATAAAGTGAATTACAAAAATCTTTACAAAATTCCATGAGACAATGTACACATAAATATATATGTCTACTCTGGTGGTTCTGAAACTGTGGGGCAGGACCCTAAGTGGTGTGTGATAGTTGCTCAAGTGGGAGGTGCAAGAAAAGTCAGCCTACAAGTATAGCAAATGTGAAAAAGAAGGGCAAGCCTGTGTGCATCATGTATGCACTGTTGAGGATTGACCAGTCTTTGCAAAAGGGCCTTGCATTGTTATGCAACTCTGACATAGCAAAAATCAGCTTTTTTTTTTTTTTTTGCTTTTCTCACTCAGCTTCTCCTAATGTTGTTGGCGCAGCAGGTATATGCTCCTTAGTGACTATAAGGCAGTTTATCTGGTTGAGGGGGAGGAAAGTGAAGTGGGGAGACAGAGAGCTCAAGAACTCCGTGTTATGATAGAGGACACATGTGGCACAAGGGACCTGTGAGAGAGAGAGGGAGAGGGAGAGGGAGAGGAATAGGATAGGATAGGATAGGATAGGACACAGGTGAGTGTGTGTGTCATGGAGCGGGGTGTGTGTGCACAGTGTCCTCATGTGGATGTAAAGGAGGTCACAGGAGTAAAAAGTTTAAGAACCAACAGTTTAATTCATATAATATTTCTTCTTCAAAGACAACTTATTTTATCCTTTTTTTAAAAAAATAGGGACTATATATTTTCTGTCAGATTTGTACAGCTGATGAGCATGTTTGACTTAAGATCATAAAATAATGAAACACCTAATATGTAGTGATGGGACAGTAACAAAGTTTGATTTCTCTAAAATATATACACCTATTTTTCTTGAGGGTATAATATGCTGTGAGCAATTTTGAAAAATATGGAAGCAAAGCAAGGGTTAAAATATGGTCTCTTAAATTCTGGCCATGTAATTCCATCAAAAGCCAAAAACGTAACTGCACTCTGAATTTGGCATAATATAAACACATAATGACATTTTGCCCAGACATTCTGAACGTACCATTGTGAAGAAAAATAAATACACACAATGCTTGTTCATTGTTTCTCTCTGGAAAAAGAAAACCCTCAGAAAATTTTGTAATACAAATATTTTAAAGATCACATTTGCTCACATAGCTTGCCACATTTCTTGGTCTGAGCACAACAATTCCATAGCACCAGACAAATTCTTTGGGGGTTCATTTTAGTAGTATGCTATTATATTTCTTGAGCTGGAAAACCAACAGCTCTCATTCATTCCAAGCAAGCACTCAGCTTGTTTCCAAATAGAAAAGCATTTCTTGGTTCGAATATCAAAATTTGGCAGAGCCCAAGAAAATAAATAAATAAATACATACATACATACACGGTTTCCCCCCTCTACCTGTACCACATCCAAATGGAAAATACATAAATTCTAAAAGTGTATCAAGAATAATAAACCTTACAATATATTGTTATGTATGATTTAATTACATAATTAAATTACTGGCTTGTAAAACTGAAAGCTTACAAGTCAATAGTAACAACAGTTATTAATAAAAAATCACAAGGTTTCCTTCTTCATTTTTTGGTAATGAGGGAATAGGAACCCCTTTTCTGGTATAATTTTAATGGTGATTTTTAGGTATCTTGACAGGACTATTTTTTTTAAAAAATCAATAAGGAAGGTAATGCAAAAGGAATGAGAAATGCAGTGAACTACATTTTTAAATACTACAGACAGGAACAATGAACTGTGTTCTTAAACACTATAACGTTTAAGCTCTAATAAAATTATGGCACCTGATCTTATTTTACAGTCATAAAATATAAACATTCACTATTACTTATTACAGTTCCTCCACTTGCATTTCACAGACATCAGATTAAAATTATAACCATATAGTAGAAGCAAATGAGGGTCACAATCTTCTGGTCACAGACTCTCTTTCCTTTCTTAGAACTGTAATATGACCTCTGGCCATTTTGATAAACTAAAGAAGAACATGTGACCACAGCAGATGGGTTGTCCATTAATTGAAATATATTCCACCAGAAGCTGTTCCCATCTGCTCTTTTTATGTGTGGTTGTATGCAGTTGTCACTGGTCAAGAAAAATGAGTTAATATTGTACTGGGATACCTCAATTAAAGATGATTACTTTTTTGACAGAACAGTTGGTGCTTCAGGTGAAAAATAACATGGAAAGAATAGGGATGGGTTCCTACACCACCACTATCACCACCAAAAAAAAAACAACCTCTGTTTTTTTAACATGCTGGAGCTCATCTGCTCTGCTCTGCTCGCACATGCTCAGTCAGGGATTCTGGGGGCAGCTGCTGTTTACCTTTCCTGTTATAAGCAGGCAGCATAGCTACGTGGGACCCCATTCTTTCCTAGCTTAAGGTCTACTGCATTTACGGCAGACATGACACTGAAAATCTAGGTTTCTTCAGCCTTCCTTCCGTATCTTCCCAATGTTGTTGTTGCTAAACAAACGAAACAACTTCCAGCTGGAAAAAGGACAAGGAAGAAAGGGTGGGCTGGGTGAGTATAAAAAGATTTTGTAAAAAGGAACATCTTTGTAGGACGCTTTGTTAATTGAGGTATGCCAGTACTGGAAAGAAGAATTGTTACTTCCGCTATGGCACTGTGGGTGAGGACCCTCAGATATCATTTTGATATCAACCAATTCGGCCTTAACTGGACTGCTTTCAGTCACTCCACTCCACTCCACGTGTTTGTGAGGTTCTCCGGACAAGCACGGACAGAGTGCAGCCGCTAATGGTTTTCACATTCCAGACTCTATTGAGGCCAGCAACTCCAGCCTCGCTTGTAGCTTCAGGGAACTTCCAGCCGCAAACCTCACAATAGTGGCACGGCTCCCAGCCAAGCCACTCTTTTATGTTGGGCCATCAACATCCCGGCCACGCTATTGTCATCAAGAGCAAATCCAATCATGTTAAACTTGACCTTTCCAAATCCTTTGTCTAGCGCCAAAACTCCTTTTGTTCTCCCCTGGTTTGCCATAGCCGGTAGGCACAAACTCCCCTATAAAAACTCTGCATTTCCAAATGGTCTTCAGACTACTTTGGACTTCCATCCCACCTTGCTGCCCAGGTCGTCTAAGGAACTCCCCTCAGCTAACCACGCTGGGCTTTCTTCCCCAGAACCCCGCTGTTCTCCAGGACTACGAGACCAGGTGTCATATTGCCTACCCTTTTGCAACTCCCGTTTCTATTTCCCAGTTAGTTAGTCTATGTCTTGTCTTTCGTGTTTCTTGTCTTTAATAAAATATTGTTTGTTACTTTGAAAACCTTGTCTAGCCGCTCTCTGACCCGCCGCTGTATACATTGGGTTAAAGATCTTGCTAAAAGCTACCCTGCCTCTCGCTTAGCCAAGAGAGTACTCCAGCTAATTTCTCCCAATTGGTATTTTATTTGGCAATCTGGGTGCCCCTCCCGGGACCCCCCAACATACAGGGTAACAGAATGGTCCTGCACAGTCTACAGTTATTTGAGATTCAACCCATAAAATATGTCCTGCAATAAATGATTATGATTTCCCTGCAAAAATTAAAAAGTTCAGCTTAAGACCTCCTAATGAGACCCTTTGCTAAATGCCTTCCATAACTGAAGTTTCTTATATACTGACAGAAAGCAGGGTCTTTTCTGTGATGGTGCTACCACTTTGGAACATCCTTCCAAAGGAAGTTGGAAGTCAGCATTACGACCTTTTCTTCAAAAGATTAAGATCCCCTCCAGCATTTTAAATTATAACAATGCTTATCTCTGCAGTTTCTACAATTACCTCTTTCTTTTATATTATTTCTATTATTCTATTTCTATTATTTCTATAGAAATTCTGTTTCTATTAGTACTATTCTATTTCTATTATTCTATTATTTCTATTTCTATTTTTTCTTTCTTTCTTTATTCCCCCCCCCCTCCATTATGGATTTTTTAAAATGTTGTTTCAATACAACAGAACTTGATTAACTTGACTCCTGTCCTATCTTGGAATCCATTTAGATGGATAATTTCTGGTAAATTTAAAGTACAATAAAACACTCCTGTGATTCCAGATTTGCATTGCATAGAACAACTGCCCATTTTACTAGTAGATGAAAGAAGAGGTAATAATGATGTAGCTGTGCTGGGCCTTTGGCTTGGGGTCTGTTATGTAACGGTAACAAAATTGATCTTTAAAGAGCTTGTCTAAAAAACAACTTTTGTGTGAAGCATTTTAAAGCTAAAATGCTACAGTGTTTGTCTGTATTTGTTACCCAGAAGTATGCAAGGCAAAATGGACTATAAAAATTTGTTACAGTAATAGTGTACTCACACATATTCATATTATAATGAATATTGGAAATGATGCAAAAATACTGCAGGACATTAAAAATTATGCATCAACCACACAGGATTAGAACAGAAACAAATGGCAAAGGTGAAGCTTATCCATCAAGACTGGAAATAAAAATTTCTATTTTTCCATTAGTTTTTAGACTGATGTCCAAGTACCCCACCATGACAGATACATTTTCGCAAGAGACCTCCCAAGAGACTAAAACATAAAATACGCCCAATAAATAATTATAAGCATGGTGACATAAACATTGATAGCATTTCACCACGTGGTGAAAATGATTTTGTTAAGAGAAACCTTTGCTATACGGGTCCCTCCCCCATGATATTTGCATAATCAGCTTTTTTTATACTCTTGCTTTTTTGTAATTTCATTGTATGGTTTAAGTTGTTGGTGTGGTGTGTGAAGTCTCAGAGGGGCAAGAACAACCTTTGTAATTTTTTTAATCCTGAAAGTGAGATGCTTCATCCCAATAAAATGCAAGTATGTCAACTCATGTATTCTAATTTTTTGTGCATTTTTTACCTAAGAGTTCTTTATATCAAATTCAGCGGGGCTTACTCCAGGTGTGTGACCACAGATTAGCAATCTAACGTTTGCATACTTCCTCAGAAGTGAATCCCACTTAGTTAAACGAAACCTGATCCTCAGTAAGTTGAGGAGCACACCTACGTAAGAACACAGTGTGATTTATTTCTGAATAATAACAACGCCCGACCTCGTCGTGGTAAAAGTCTTTGGGGAAGCCCCAGTAGCCCCAATTCAAATTCATATTTATATTACATTCCCGACCTTGGCGGCTGGCCGGTTACACGATAAGGAAGTCATGGCATTCTTGAGCGTTCACTGTGGCAATTCAGGACCTCTATTCGCTCTCCATAGGTGGCCCTCCCAACCACCACTGCAGCAATGTCTTCGCTAGGCCTGTATCTACGTTGCTAAGGAGACGTAGCAACCGCTCGCCGTAAGCATGGTCCCCCACTTTTGAATCTTCCGGCCTTCCCTGCAGACCGCGCCACTGACGTTCCGGCCCAGCAGCGAGTGTATGGACAACAAATATCACGCACGTTTCCTTTTGCTGGGGAAACTGGCTGCGGTGCCAGCGCAGCTGTGATTGACCCCAAACGGTGAGGAAGCGGAGAAAGGAACCGCGGGGCTTTGCCTTCCAAGGTGTATGTTCATTTCTTTTCTCTCTGGGAAATGGGCTTTGCTACGTTCCGAACGAGAAATGACCTATTTGTAGCGGCCCCTCTTTGCGATTCAGGGGAAAACGTGTGGAGGCCCCTCAGATTTTCCCTCAGGTTAGGGGAGGAGGAGCGTCCAGCCCGGGTACTCAGTAATAGGCGAGGCACTCATTTAAAAAAAAAAAAAAAGCAGTTGCAACCACGTAACTGAAAACAGTGATACGAAATGTAGGGCTCCTTGAAATACTGGCAGTATACGGTTAATTCAGAAGCATGGGTTACTGAATCCAGTTGAATTTAAGCCATTTCCGCACTAACCTGTTATAGTGCTATCATTCCACTTTCAACATCCTATGGAATCCTGGGGTTTGTAGTTTAGGGGCGGCGGCCCCTCCCTAAACTGCAAACCCCAGTATTCCATGGGATGTTGAAAAAGGAGTAATAGCGCTATAACAGGCTAGTGCGGAAATGGCCTAGTTTCGAGCAAGTTTGCTTACCATTTCAGCTGTGCACCGTAATCCTCTATGTATTTTATTCGAAAATGAATCCCATTGTATTCAAGAGGGTTGGCTATACACGCGTTTGCAGTATTAAAGCTGAAATTGCGGTTTCAGAGCAAAATCATATGTTATGAAATCGAAGTAGCAGTTCGACAAAGCTTACATGCCCTCTGCGACGTATGTACTGGTCCACTGGGACTCATAAGGAGATGCACCTAGAAATGAGGCCATAAGGCTCCTAAAAAGCTCGAGGTGAAGGCCTGGAACTGAGTGATTTGGGCACGAGTTTAAATCAGACCTTGTAAAAGTTACTTATTTGGACTACAGTTCCAGCTAAACACTGGGGTCCAAATTGTGTTTCTTATGGTCGAGCACACCATCAAGAAGAGGCCCAGCAACATGCTCTGAGGAGACTTGAGTATAATCAGACACACTGGATTAGGTATGATCTTAATTCCTCTTTAGAATTTAACTGGCCTCTTGGATAGCAAATAAGGAGCCTCTTTCTAACCTGTATAGGAGTTATTGCCTCTCTCCCACAGGCTACTCCGATGGTTCCCCAGTGGATGGAAGGATTGGATCTACCATAAGAAGAGTGAAGCCATTTCTGCACTACACTATTGTAGTGCTGTTATTCCACTTTCAACATCCTTTGGGATTCCGGGACTTGTAGTTTGCTGAGGCCAAAGATCTCTCTCTGTCTGGGAATTCTAAGTGCCCCTCCTTAAAATGCAAACCTCAGGATTCCATAGGATGTTGAAAGTGGAATAATAGCACTATAACAGTTTAGTGTGGAAATGGACTGAGATGGCCACCAAATCACAGCAGAATTTGGTTGGGTTGGGACAGGGCAGAAAGTTGTTAGTTTATGATTGTAGATTTACTGCTACTATTGTAGATTGTTAGTTTATGATTGTAGATTTACTGCCACCTCACACTGTTGGTGAGGTTTTTGCTTCAGGTGTCAAAAATTGGCTTGCCCAGGGTTCTGCTTTGGAAGTGGAATGTGCCATTTGCTGCTTTGACTCAGGCTATAGAATATCTTGGACTAGCTTTATATAGAAGGGCTCCTTCCTATTCTCTTTGTCACAAAAGGTGGTCTCCAATTGCTCTTCTCTAATTCAAAACCAAAATGCTTTGGCTTTATAATGAGCAAGTGCCTGCAGCTGCAGTTGGAAATACATGATATCATGTGTGTTGTTTGCAATCCACTGAAACAGGCATAATTTCCCATCCCACTTCTTTTGTAGGAGGAATTGGGGGTTCTTTGATATTTGTCAGCTAACCTGTGTCTATCTGGAGTTGCCTTCTGGCTACTTGGCTACCTTAGGAACAACAGTATTATCCAGATAGGTAGATGAACACCAATGTTCTCCTGAAGTAATTTTAAATATTGGAATTTCAGGATATTTAACATGGGAAAATAAGCAGGGAACTTGGTAACATTTTAGGTTTTTTTTATTAATATAAACAAATCAGTAGGTATGTATATATACACTCCCCTTGAGGAGGAACCAAGGCTTTTCAGTTTAGGCACATTCTTATCATTCTTTACATTGTAAAGAAACATCTTGCATCATATAGCAGACATTATAGCAGGTTGCAGAATTACTTTGCGCATTGGAAAATCTAGTAGCATATATGGTCTTTAGGTAGGAACAGCATAGTAGGCAGCTGTTAGAAAACAGCCACATACGCACTGGTGGAAACAGCTGATATTTGGTGTAGCATCAGCGTATATAGCATTTCAAACACTTCCTTATTTATACATCTACCTATCAGGGATGACTGTTCACCAGTCTTTATTATCAGCTGGTTAGATGAGCCTTCTAATAGTCCATTTGTTCAAGATTACCCACCATCCAAATGGACATGAGATTTTATTGAGATTCAAGATTACCCACCATCCAAATGGACATGCAAGGCTGCTACTCATCGTGTGAGCGCAGTGTGTATCCAGTTGCATAAGATAGTAAGTAGTCACCATTATTCTACCTACCTGTCTTCAGCTGGTTGCAAGGCTAAACTTGGAATCTTTAGAGTTTTTTAAATTTTTAATTTTTTTAAAAAACTTTTACTGGGCTCCTGTAAAAGTCACTGTTCTCTGGATCTAAGTGTGTTCCCTGTTTGTTATTTTTGGGGCCAGACATTTCTATTATATCTTTTATGTTGAGTTAGCTTGAGTAAACACCATGAACCAGGTTGTCTTATACATAGAAATTTCACTTTTTACCCTGTAACAATACCATTATACTTGAGTTCTGTATCATAATATCCTGTTATTTACTCATTTCTAAGCATTAAATTTGCAAAATACACACAGAGTATATCATCCAGCTTATAAAACCATTGTTATCATTTGTTGGGTTTTTTTAGTTTAGTATCTTACCTCTCATCTGAGATTGTCTGTATGGTTCTTCTACTCTCTCCATTTTATTCTCAAAAGGTTAACATAGGATGACATACAGTTGGCCCTCCACATTTGCAGGTTTCACTGTCACAGATTTGATCATTTGTGAGTTTCTCCAACCCCTGCCACCTCAACTGCTCCTTTTTTGGGAGAGCCGTCCTTCTCAGCAGCTCTGAGCAGACCGCACAGCCCTTTAAAAACCCACTTCTCGTTGTCCTTCTCCTCCACCAGCTAAGGAGATGAGCAAGAGAGAGAAAGTATGGGGCTGCCGTGCTGACCCACCCTCCCTTCTCTCTCTTTTCCCTGATCTGGTTTGGACCCTAGATGGCTGTTCTCCCCACCGTGGCTCAGCCCCCCTTCCACACATGCACACACACACACACATTTTGATATTAGCAATTTCCCCACTTTTGCAATAGTCCTGTGACCCTAACCCTAGCCAATGTAGAGAGCCAACTGTATATTCATTGACCCAAGGCCACTGAGTTAGCTTAAAGGCTAATCAGGGATTTGATCTTGAGTCTTCCAATGCCTAATTTGACAGTCAAACTATTATGCCATACTAGTTTGGCTGATATTGAATTTCTGTGGGATATTGAATTTCTGTTGAGAGAGACATCTGTGCCTGAAAAATCAGCAGAACCTATGGAAGTCATTGTTTTGGTCTACAACTCCTAGAACTCCTGGGTCTTTCAAAATGTTTATTATTTTATTTGATTTATATCTCACTTTTCTTCCAATATGAGACCCAAAAGTAAATTTTCCAAGCTCTGAAAATAAACCAAGATGTCTCAAAGTAGCAGTGATCTGAGTAGTATGAATGTATAACAATGGTTGGCAGCCCTTTCTTATACAAGATGTTTCTCCATCCCTTTTGCAAAATGCACAAAATGTTCAACTTGAGATCCATTTTTCCTGGAGACCATAGAGGCTCCTTTCTTCTCAGTAGGTGGCAACGATAGCTTTGCTGCTACAAGACATTCTGATAAATTGAATTGATCTGTGGGCTGGGAATTCATAACACATCTAACAGTGTCCAACTCACTCACGCTCTTGCTGAGGAATCTATATGGCTAGAAGGTTTGCTTCAAATCGGAAAAGGCTTCTTCACCCACTTCCCAAGATCTCCAGAGTAAACTGTCTCAGAATGTTCCTGTTTGAGTAAAAAAAGAGGAATTTACAAATTGTAAACTTAGTATCACCTTTATGTTTCTTAGCCAAAAAGTCACTGTTCCAAGCTCTAGTTGTCTGCTTTTTCTTCATTTTAATAAATATTACTACGTGAGAATTGTTACCTGTTAACCTCAACAGCAGGCTAATTAAGTAAATTAGCATATATTCCATGAATCATTGTTGGCAGACAGAATGATTGCTTGCATTTTCCGAAGTATTACAAGATAATTAGCTTGTTCTTATCCATAATTTTGCTTTGGCCAATGAAGATGTGCATATCTATGCATGTGCATGTATTTATTTTCTTTTATATTTTCTGTTTCACTGTAGGTAATAGGCCATTGGTCACTTATACCCTAAGAATACAATAAACTTTAGTGAGATATGGTAGAGAGCTAATGTGCGTGTAGTGGTTTGGGTGTACAACTAGGATTCTGGAGACCAGGGTTCAAATACTTGCTTAGCCATGGAAACCCACTGGGTGACCCTGGGCAAATAGCCCTCTCTCAGCTTCCCAGAAAGGCAATGATGAACCTCCTCTGAACAAATCTTGCCAAGAAAACCCCATGATAAATTTGCCTTAAGGTCATCATAAGCCAGAAATGACTTGCAGGCACATTTTTCTTTGATTTCTCACATGAACAAGGAGTCTTTTAAGTTTATGTCCATGCTTATTTTTGAAGGGATAAGAGAATTGCAAAGAAAAAGGAGAGACCTGTGCCTGCATATGCCTGCACTAACAGGATGTCAGCCACAGTTGCGTCTTTCCCATGTAGTTAACCTGATAGTTGGTCTTTATTTTGTAATTTAAAAATAAAAAATAAAAATAAACATACTGGTACTCAGGAAAGTGGACATATATAGCTGGGAGCCTTTTCCTTCCATTTTGTGTTTGTGTGAGAAAGAAAGTGGCACTGTTAGCATAACAGACTGATAGACTAGTGCCACAGTACTTTTCTGGCCAATGGGTCTATTCTAATTGGGAATAGCCATTGAATGTAGGTAATTCATTTAAAAAGTCTCATATCAATAAATGTAACTCCATTGTGATGTATTGTTATTGTGTGCTTTTAAGTCATTTCTTTTTTTTATAAATTATTTTTATTAAAACAGACAAAAAATGATCTCAAAGAAAAAACAGTATTGGCAAACCATAATGGAACAGAATAGGGAAAAAAATTAAGTAGATAATAAAGGAAAATAATCTTTTTTAAGCAACAAGACATTGTACGTAATCCTCATAGTACACATGGAACTAATAATGACATTGAATTAACACAAAACATTGATTGTAATAACTCTTTCTAAACAACTTGAAAACCTACCAATTTAAACTCATCTACTGTCAGTTACACCTTTTAGACCAACTTTAGAATCTGTAACATCAACATGTAAACTAAACAATTAACATTTATTTTTTTTAATTTATTTTTTCTATAAAATACAATCATATAATTAAAATAAATGGTGACATTTGCATTACATAACATTCGTTCTCATTGTTTCCAAATATATACATACAGTTATACAAACCGCCATCTGTTTATTATGGTTATACTGTATATAGGAAAATTCACTAAGTTCACCTATATCATTTGACTTCCTTTGCCGTCTACACAACGTAATTGCATTTATGCTATTTCTTCTTAACTTATGGAATTCCCTTATCTTAGTTTATCTGCTCATTTTCTACTGTTTGAGTATACATTTCCTCTAATATCTTTACAAAAAATAAATATTTACAATACCTAATTTAATAGTGTGTAAAGATTATCTATATTTGTCACTATCAATATATTTCTGTCTGTTCCATAATTCATATATGTTCCCTTCTTCTTCTACATACCTTCTATTTCTTCACATCTAAACTCACATTTATCCACTATCCACACCTTGTCACAGACTATTCACACAATTAACATTTAGAGGACTCCCCCCGCTGATGAAAAAACAGCTCATTGCTACAATTATGATCAAACTACCC
Source organism: Ctenosaura bakeri (assembly GCA_948474755.1). Classification (NCBI taxonomy): domain Eukaryota; kingdom Metazoa; phylum Chordata; class Lepidosauria; order Squamata; family Iguanidae; genus Ctenosaura; species Ctenosaura bakeri. Next base: position 276,572 of record CAOLHI010001619.1, read on the forward strand.
TCCAAACTGTCTTCAAGTCATTTTTGACTTATGGCGATCCTAAGATGACCCTATTATGGTTTTTTCTGAGGCTGAGAGTATGTGGCATACCCAGGATCACCCAGTGGGTTTCCATGGCCAAATAGGGAATCCATCCCTGGTCTCTAGGATCGTAGTCCAATGCTCAAACCACTACAACATGCTGACTCTGTCTACTGTGATGTATTTATAAACATATATTTGTCAATTGGAACTTAAATACAAAGTACAAAGAAGAAGATCAAAATTTCTTTTTCAAAACTACTGAAGCTTAGGTTGAGGCTGTTTTTCACAACAGCTGTGGCATTTAGAAACTCAAGATTGAAAGCTATTGCATTGGATGAAGTCTCAGCCCAGCTGAGAATAGAAGCCCCCAACATGCATTGGATGATGTGATTGGCATAGCCTACTACAGACCTATCTAAATGTGGGTTCATGGTGTTACACTGAAAGCTGAATCTTTCTTTTTGGTGTGTCTAATTGATTGATAAATAAATGTTAACCCAGTTAACTGTACTTTGTCAAAGGACAGATATATGTTCAAGTTGCTATGCTTGAGGGGAGATTAAGAATTTAAGTTTTGAGGTCTTCAGCGTGCTCCATCAACATCCAGTAAGAATTCAAAATAGGTCTTTCCTTAAATGGATGTAAAATTGTTCGATCAGATCTCAACATAACAGAACTGGCCGAAGACCTCCCACCCTTATTGGAGATGCTTCTGCTCCATTCTCAGGGTTCCACCTCCCCCCATAGGCTTCCGAACCTCAGAGGAGTCTTTTGAGAGGCTGCCTGCAGAAGGAGGTGAGAAAGTCAACTTCTGCCAATCCCATTATCTCCTCTTTGGTCTAGATCCAACTTATTAAGACTTGAGTTGAACTTAACAAAGTGTTTCTATACCAACTTCTTCTTTTTAAATGCTCTCCTGATTTTTTTCCTGAACATGTGACAGATCAGAGAGAACATAAGATGTCATTGAATCCATCTGCAATTTTAAAAGAAGACTATCAAAAGAATGAGGGAATACAAAGAAGTTCTGAATATCTGAAAAGCCTAGATTCAGAAACTGAAACCACAAAGCAAGAAACTCCTATTGACAACTTGTGCCTAACATCTCAGGCTGTTCTTGAAAGAGCCCAAAAGCAAGGGAGATCAAAATGTCCACAATGTAATAGTTCAAGGATGTTCTATTGTTACACGTGCTACGTTCCTGTTGAAACCGTCCCTATCAGAGAAATTCCTATTGTGAAGGTTTGTACAGGTTATATTTTTTTGGTTTTTATTTTTAATTTTTAACAGTTTTCATTCATAGTGAATAATTCTAATAAATTAACAGAGAAGGGATAGAAGGAGTGCTGTTTTATAGTTTATGGTAGAAGTCTTCTTTGAAAAGGAGTTCTACAAAAAGAACCACAGTTCAAAGAGCCCTATTTTCTGGTAGATGCCAATCTTATCTCTGATGTTGTGCCCTCAAAATGTGAGAATAACCCTCCACACACACACAGACTGGGGTCTGTAACATATATTTTCTAGTGCCTCTGCCTTTCCTGTCACAGTGACTACTGTTTTGCTGCTAATTTGTGTTGATGAAAATGATCCAATTCCCTGTTCATTCCCATTGTTTTAAGCGGAATTATCAAAAAAAAGTTGCTAGTGTTAATACGCACAGGACTATCACAATTGATGACAAGTGTTATCTTGCTCTCTGATACATGTCCCTGAAAGCAAAATGTTGGGGGACTTACTAATTTTTCCTATGATTGGACTGAGAAGTGCTTTTTTTCACTATATATATTCTGTGCTCTTCAGCTTCCTTTGAAAATTCACATCATTAAGCATCCCAATGAAACTGATGGCAAAAGTACAGCTGTACATGCCAAGCTCCTGGCACCTGAAGATGTTACCATTTACACGTATCCTTGTATTCCAGACTATGAAGAAATGAGACATGAGGTAAGAAGTTGTCTTAGAAGAAGGTTCAAGTGTTCACAGCATTGCATGTATATTGTCAGTAATCCTTACAGTGTTGTTGTTTTTTTTAAAAAAAAAACCACAGTATTATTTTTTTTTAAAAAAATCCAGTATTATTATTCTCATGCTGAGGAGATGATGGGTAACAATTGAATTTGGGCTCCTGTCTTAAAGCTTTTATTGTTGTTGAAAGATGTCAGCCATCTTGGATAGCTCTTTTCAAGACAGCAAGTTGAAGGGTATAAATCCCCTGAATAAATGAATAAAGTTCATAACTACTGAACTTCCACTTGTTCACTGTAATAGTGTACTTTAAAACTTACCTAACTCTGTCTTGGTTTCCTTTTAGATTGCACTGATCTTTCCTGGGCCTAATGCCATTTTAGTAAATGACATTCCTCTCTCTTTGCAAAACAAATGTAAAAAGAATGTCAGTAATGATAGGGATGAAGACTCAGCAATGGAACCAGCCCTCAAGAGTGCTAAATTAGAATCAGGTTGTGACAGCAATTTGGATGAACAATGGTTGCACAGCAAGAGTAAAAATACTATGCTGAAGACAATTGTATTTATTGACAGTACCTGGAATCAGACAAACAAAATCATCACAGATGAGCGACTCCAAGGTATGTTAAAATCTACACTATAATTTTGTCTTTCTGTCTATTATGCATTACAAATCTGCATGTGTGATTGCATAGTTACCAAATGTGGCATGTTATCTAAGGTGATCAGAATCAAGATGGTAATAAGATTTTGAACCGATCTGCAAAATTATTTCCATTGGTTCCTGAATAAACATTTTGGATTTGTGTGTGTATATTGTTTGTTTCTTTTTGCTTTAGAGTGCACATTTATGAGTCAGTTTTGATATTTAGACTTAGGTTAGCATAAGTGAGGTGGTGAATCTACTACAGGTTCTGGTCTGAACTTTAAAGAAACTCTTCCAGGTACTGGGACCTATGTAGAGGATAGAGATAAACACTTTGCATAGCTTCTCTAAAGCATGAACTAAAATCTGGAATTAACTCAGCACCCCATTGACATCAGATGGTAAATATTTCCATGCAAGTTTGAGACCCATTGGCAAACTTTGTCTTTAAAAAAGAATACTGATTTTGTTCCATTTTTCATGGAGCATGGTGTGAAACAAATTTTTAGGAATGGTAGATTTTATCAGTCAAACTTCTGTTTCAGTCAGATCATATGTAGAATAATCAATGTCCACCTGAATCTTTCTGTTGTTGTTGTATGGCCTTCAAGTTGTTTGTGACTTATAGCGACCCTAAGATTAACCTGTTACAGGGTTTTCTGGGGCTGAGAGTATGTGTTGTGCCCAAGGTCACCCACTGGGTTTTGATGGCCGATTGGAGAATTCAACCCTAGTCCCTAGGGTCGTAGTCTAACACTGAAGTCACTACACCATGTTGGCTTTCTGAATCTTTCTTGTAAATTATAATAGGGACATCCAGCAGCTCCCAGCCCACATCCTGCTGCACAGAGTAATGAAAATACAAATCTAGAGCACATCTAAGTCAATTACTACTGTGCATGAGCAAACAGAAAATTCCATATAAACAGAGCCCTGGATCTACTTGTCTTGCCTGCAAAGTAATAAGTTGAGAATACTGTGTTGGAATTCAGATCCTTAATAGTGGACAGCACTGTCCATGGATCCAGGCCCTTAATGATGCTTTGCTTTTCCCATTCATCTATATCCAGCATTTTCTTCTTCTAGAAAGTGTGTTTTTTTCTGACTCACTGGGAGACACTGGCTGCAGGTAAAACAAGAATGGGTGCCATGTTCCAGGTCTGTTTCTCTTTCCAAAATCCCATACAGTTTTCCTGGACTTGATATAGATTAGGAAGGCCACCAATCTCAAAACAGGCTAGTTGGGTGGTGGGGGCAGGGGCAAGTGAAAGCCTTGTTCAGGTCCACTCCTGGCCCATATAAGCTGCTTCTTCCACCATGCCAACAGTTAGTCAGCTTTGATCATCATGCCTACCCATCCTCCCTCAGTTTTTGGTTTTTGTGTAGGTAATTGTTTTGTTAGTGGTATCACACTGCTGATATTGTCACAACTTTGGGTAGTTTTGGCTTGAGGGGGCAGATCAAGTTTGGGTGTAGACAGGACCTGTGTGCCTGTCATGCTCAGCATGGGCAGGACCACCTTAGTGGTGTAGGCAACCAGGTCACACCCAGCTTGGGGGCAGATGGCTGTGTCACTTCCAGGTGGCAGGGGAACACATAGTGGCTTCCAGCTTTCTACATCTGCCATCTTCCAGCTTTCTACATCTGAATGGCTTTCTACATCTGTCATTCCAGTGTTCCCCAGCAGGCAAGCTGGTGTGTAGACTGATGAGTGAGTTGCCGTGGATAATCAAGCAGGTCATCTGATGCCTGGATCTGGATCCATACTTTGGGTTGAGCCTATTCAGCTATTACCAGTAAAGTTGTGGCCTGCTCTATTCCAACAAAGTGTAGTCTGTGTTTCCTCTTGCTAAAGTAAAGCTCCAAACTTTACTTCTGCAGCACAGCAATACAGTAGTTATGTCCCCAATACTAGAAGTTATATGTTTTAGCAAAAATGTTTTTAAAGGAACTATTTTGACCCTTCTGCCTGCATACTTCTTCTGCAGAACAGGCTTGTCCCAAATTCACCAAACACTTGCAGTAAAGGATTTTTCTGAGCAACAAATCGCTTTAGACTCTTTACTTCTAAGATGTACCTCTTAGTTGCCTCATGGCAGGAATTAAAAAGAGAAAAAGAGAAAAAAAGTAAAAATTTCCTTAATTAGAACCATCCTGTTATGATCCTCCAGATTCAGATTCTAATCCAATATCACTGCATAGTATAAAATACCTTTCATATTTCCTTCACACCTTTGCAGAAAAAGTATCTTTCAGTGAAATCATCAATTTATTGAAAAAACAAGCAAGGAGTTGCCTTACCACATTGGTTGTATTGACTGTATGAGTAAATGTGGTGTAATGGTTTGAATATTGGACCAGGATTGCAGGAAACCAGGGTTCAAATTCCTGCTCAACCATGGAAACCCACTGGGTGACCTTGGGCAGACACATCCTCTCTGAACCTCAAAGGAAGACAATGGAAACTTCCCTCTGAACAAATCTTGCCATGAAAACCTTGTGATGGTTTGCATTAGGGTTGCCATGAGTCAGTAATGACTTGAAGGAACACCACAATAACAAATGACTATATAGTGGTAGAAATGTCTGAGTTCCAGTTTTGGGGGGAAAGGTGAGATATGCATCAACTAACTCTACAGTTCTCCACCAGACACCTTCTGTGAGAATTGCTTACGTTTTGTTTCATCCACATTGCAGGATTGCTACAAATTGAACTGAAATCAAGGAAAAGTTGCTTTTGGCGTCACCAAAAAGGAAAGCCTGATACCTACTTGTCTACCATTGAAGCAATTTACTACTTTTTAGTAGACTATCACAAGGAGATCTTACAGGAAAAATATGAAGGACAGTATGACAACTTGCTTTTCTTCTTTTCATTTATGTACAAACTGATAAAAAATGCCAGGTGTTCTGCAGGGAAAGAATAAAACATTTAATCTGTCAGTGACGTAACATTAAAGCTTTCCCTTACCATCCATTGCCCTTGGTTCTTGAGAACTTACTGGTAAGGTTTGAATTACAGAAATTTTGTTGTAAAGTTGGCTATAATATTGTTCAGAACGCAAAAAGTTTCTGCCCCCTGAATTTCATACTAAATTCAAACCCAAAGCACATAACATCAGGCAAGTTTCCAATGGACTGTTACGGGAATGTTGCCTGAAACAAAAGTGAGTCCATTGCCTCTAAACAGAAATGTTTTCCAATTGTAATGAGCAGCAAAGACGCCAACATGGAGTCTCTTTTCTTAAACATAGTAAAACTTAGTTTAGCTGTTTCATTGTATAGGAATGTGTTCTTGACCATCTAGGATGATTTCATTCTGGTGATGTCACTGCTTACAAAAAAATTGATTGGAACAATATTTTAGTAAGTCTCTCCCCTCCCCTCCCCCCTTGCCCCCTCCCTCTCTCACACACACACAGACACAGACAATTAGGGTGAAGTATTCTGTGGAATATAAATGGGAGATATGTTAGAGTCTAAATTAAGCTGTAATATTGCTTCGGTAATAGTATAATGATGGTGTTATTATAATTATTTCTTAGATACCTACGTCAGATCAGCAATTCTGGCACTGCCAAACAAAAGTATCCTTCTGAGGTTTGAAATAGTGCTACATTTTCTAAGAGAAGTGTACAGCTGTAGAGTACAGTTACAGAGAAAGCAATAATTAATTAATGTTAACAGATTCCAGAGTTCTGCTGTCCTGCAGCACACTTGAACCCTGCACTTCGTAGAATTAAAGCAATCACTGAATTTATGCATGAACTGCAGTGCCCACAGTAGGAAAAATACTTGTCATCTTGTTCAGTAGTTACAAAATCATAAGCTGGACATATGATGATCTCACAGAACCAGTGTGGTGTAGTGGTTTGCATGTTGAATTAAGACTGAGAGAGCAGGCTTTGAATCCCTGCTTGGCCATGGAAACCCATTGGGTAACCTTGGACAAGTCAAATTCCCTCAGAGGAAGGCAATGGCAAGCCATCTCTGGATACAGCATGCCAAGAAAACCCCATGACAGGTTTACCTTAGCGTCACCATAAGCCAGAAATGACTTGAAGGCACACAATAAACACATGATCTCATAGCTACTGGGGAGTGACGCTGACTTTTGCTAATGATGAAACATGACTGCAAAAGCTTACCTTGTCAGCCTGGCAGCACTTCAAGCAAAATGGGTTCTGAGGTGCTGCAGATCTGCATGTTGGAAAATGATGTCTGCACACACTTGTGGTCATGGGACACACTGGGATAAGCAGTTGTGGCAGAACTCCAGCTGCCTGTTCTGAATGTACCACATGACTTGGGAAAGTGCTGTACTTGTCATTTCCCAGTGCAACAATCTGCAGTTCCTCAGAAATCTTTTGTCTGGAGAGATGCCAGGCTGGCAAGGTAGGTTTTCAAAGGGTAGTATCATCAGAGGCAACTACTGTGAAGTTCCATCAATGTAGTTATGTCTTATAGTGAAGGATCTTGGTCAAGTTTTTTTTTAAGTCTTCTTTCTCTTCCCTCACCCAGCAATGCAATAAAACAGAATTTCTCTTTGTTAGGGTGCTTCTATTCCCCTTTTCGAAAAGATTTGACAACCTCTTTTTTTTTTTTTTTTAAGTTTTGGTAAGCAGTGCATTTCATATAGGGCATTGTAGTATTATTCTCAGCAAAATAATGATAAACATTAGACAAATGATGAAATTCAAGATTACATGCCAGAGTCACAGCTCCCAAGGGACTAGCTGTTTTTCTTTCCATCTTTGGAACAACCCATTGAATATAAGAATCTGTTATGATTATAACACACAGACACACCGTTCTTATTAACTACTAGTTAATTAGCTCTTTTTAGCAGGTTGTATCAATCAAGCAGCAATTACATACTGAAGCAGCAGTTAAACTTCATAATAGCTATATGATTCTGAAAGAAATTTTAATGAGTTTTCTCCTTCTCACTAAGAAGAAAACTCACTTTTCACCTTCCTTCCCCTTCTTTGAGAAGATGTGATGTACAAAATAAATCTCATTCACTGATGCTATGTAAAATATTCCCATTTCCTCTACTCTTCAGTTCCCATCATGTGGAGTACAGGATGAAAGCCACAGTCTTTACTGGAGGAGATAAGGAGAGAAATGTAGTAATATCTGTTTTATAGATTCCTGGTATATAACGGCTTTGGGTTTGTTTGTTTTTAAAGAAAATACTACAGTAAGATAAATGTGGATTGCAAAATACTGGAGTTGAGTGTTTGCTTTATCAAATTTGTACATCTAATTTCATTTTTGAGAATATGGTGTAACCAATACGTTTGGGAATTTACACTGAGCAGCAAAAGTATCTGTTCCCGGTTATTGTTGTGTGGTGAATTTTCATATGTTGTGCTGTAAGAGGCATTCATTTTAATAGGGCTCATGAAACATCCTTAAAATGAATGGTATTACTATATCAGTGTTTGGCAAACAGCAGCCAATAGGAACTTGCTGAGGCATGAAAGGCTGCTTCTACATAGTACTGAATGCCCTGATAAGAGCAGAATAAAAGCTGATCTTTGTTCAGTTGCCAGATGCTTTGGGAAAGCATGGTTAGCATCTGTAAGTTATTTTTGCATTTTTGTGAGGACTTATTTCCTTCTGTCTACCTTGGATGTAGTCTGTCCTGTATCTGAGTCTCAAGTACAATGAAGGAGATGAAAATGGTTGAGATGGCTTGTTTCTCATTTAGATTTTGGAACCCACTATGAGCAAGATGGGTCCTTATATTTATTTAGGTTACATTTTATTCACTCAAAATGGATGTACAGACAGACTCATCACACAGGTCCTATCACATTCATTCTGTGACACAGCACAGTGTTGGGTTCAGAAGTTCAGGGCAGAATAACCCCCATTCTGACATATAAACTGTGGCTTCTATCCAGCCCATAATGAAGTGCCCTTAAGGCTGATTGGACTGTGGCCCACAGTGCTTGAACTGCTAATGTTACACAGAACTAACTGTGTACTGTTTTTACAGCAAGAAATATCTTTAGTAGTCATCTCCCTAATAAACTGCAAATGCTTTCACTGTCCATTGTTGTTTCTTATTACTGTCAGGAAAAGGGCATCTTGGTTTTGCACAATGAATAATGCTATTTCCCATGCATGTGTTTTGATCATGTTTCAAACATTTTCATTTCTTGTGTGTCTCTTGTTAGATAAAGGCTCCTCTGAACTTCTCAAAATCAAAAACAGTTTTTATAAGATTTCTGAGCTATAGTAGTAATGGGAAAGTATCCTACTCATTGGGAATACATATGACAGCAAGGCCCTTGACCTATTGTTTTACAATAGCTAAGTAGAAAAGAAAAGCATATTCACTTTTTTTTCCAAATCACATTTCTTTGAAATGTTACCATTTCATTTCCATGCCCAAGACAATGTGAGATCCAGGATTCAATGAGGTTCTTGAGGGCACCTGACACCTATGCATGGGAATGAACATTCTTCCAGCTTTCCCCACCAGCTGCAACCTCTGCTCTGAAGAGTTCCCCCAACTTCAGATTAAAAAAAAAGGTAATGGGGGGAAGCACTGGAAGGGAATCAAGAGGGCTTGGTGTCCAGTCTAAGATCAGTCCCACCATAAGATGACAGTATGGGGCTACAGTCTGTACATCTGATGAAGCTGGATAGTATTTGTGCTCCAAAAAAGCATGTTAACATTTAAAATGGGACTTTTTTTCTATAAAAGACATGTGGCTACCTGTCACTGAAGTATGATCATTATTGGTGTTAGTACACCAGGAATAGCCATGGAGTCCTGGTACAGCTGGCTTTTTCACAGTGAGAGAGGAGCACCAAGATGTGAGCTGGGGTCTCATTCTTGTGTTTTCTCAGAAGCCTACCACCATTCTTGCTTTGTCCTGGTTCTATATCTGGTTGCAGCTCTTCGTTTCCACTTCCCACAAATTGGTGCATATTTTTGTATGTATTCTTATACTGACTAAGACATATTTGTGCATTTTTTCAGATGCCTGCATTTTAAACTTAAATGTATGCATAGTTTTCGGCACGTATTTTGACTTTGGAAAGAACTGCACTCGTTGAAAATATATGGATTTCTAATATATGCTCTCTTCTATTGCTAGTCTTGGGAGGTGCAAAATGTCTACTTCCATAGGGAAATATGAACCTCACTAATTTCTTTCCTGCCCCTGGGGGATGAGAGATAGAAGAAAGTATAATAATATCTGACAAGTTTTTGAACTTTTCTTATTTTAGATCATGCATCACCTTCTTCACCAACTTTGTTTCCCCTAGACCAGAGTGGAGGAGTCAGGATCAGTATCTCCTGCCAAGATTAGGGGCACAGGACCCTTGCAAAACTGGGAAAATTATACATATCAAAATGTATGCGTATGTGTCTGTGAGAAGGGGACCGAAGCATGATGGAGAGAGTAGGCATCTAGGGTCCAAACCAGGTCAGGGAAGTGACCAGGGGAGTGGGTTAGCATGGTAGCCTTGTACTTTCTTGCCCATCTCCTTCCTTGGGTGTGTGTGGAGCATCAGGAGAGTGTTTGTGGTGCTGAGAAATCAGACTGAGCCATCCTTAGCTGGCCAGGCAGTGGCTGGTGGAGGAGGAAGAGGAGAAGAGCCGCATTTTTAGAGGACTGTATGGCCTGAGCAAGCTGCCAAGAGGGAAAGTTCCCCTGAAAAAGAGGCATGGAGGGGTTGAGGAAATTCATGAATAATCAAATCTGTGACAGTCAAACCCACAAATGTGGAGGGCAGACTGTACAGTGTTTTAGTTTTAGCTGTTTTTCCTTCTTTTTGAATTGTCAGCCCTCCATATCAGTGGATTCTGCATCCATGCTTGAAAATATTTTTTAAAAATCCCCAAAAGCAAATTTTGATTTTGCCATTTTATATAAGGGATGCCATTTTACTACACCATTGCACATAATGGAACTTGAGTATCCATGAATTTTGGTATCCAGAGGGGTCCTGGAACCAAACCCTAGTGAATACTGAAGGCCTATTGTACTTCTCTGACTGTGACTCTAACTGTGAATGTGATTGTTCATTTTAAAACTAATAAAGAACTAATCTAAAAATGAAAAAAGAGTGGTTTGGGGGACAAACTGGGAGTTCTGCTGGGCTTTGTGCATCCATGGGTTGTGTACGTCCTACCCCTGCTGGTGTGAGCCATCTTGAGTACCAATTCTGAAAGAAAAAATGGGATATATAAATATAATAGAGAAATTAGAAAAATAGCAGAAGAAGCTGTGGCTACCACACCCTGAAAGACAGTGGAAGTCCTAGGGCTACAATCAGTGTTTGGGAGATTCTGGGAATTTTGTCCCTGAAAGGAACTTCCCCATGCTCTTGCCAACAGCCACTACTTGCTCCATATCATTTCTCTGTCCTGGCAACTAAGGCATTCCCACATTGCTTATCTGCCTTGATAGTGTAACATTAGAGAAATAAATTGATCTGCAAATCATGTAGAATTATTTTTAATAAATACAGAGATTTACATTTTCAACTGAAAAAGGCACAGAAGCCACTACTTTATCACATAATCTAAAACGTTAAGCTCTTCTGCCTTTCTCACCGTGGTGTATCAACAAGAAGCTGCATCCATTCCCACACTTCTTCCTGAAACAATACAAATTATGGATCCATTCCAATTAGAGTTACTCTTTCAGGGTCCATTGACTTCAAAGCAATCAACTCACCCAACAAAATTCAGGGTACACTATATTTCTTCTGGAAACACTAATGGGTGTAGTAAGATTCCCTGATTTTAGCTTGCAGAGCATCACAGGTTTTCTTTGCATCTCCAAGCAACATTGACGTATTAGGCTTATAAAAAATTGGGTTGTCAACTGCAGCATACCCGACTCCTAAAGTGCGCTTCATGACAATGACCTAGTAGAGAAACAAAATGGCAAATGAGTTACTTAGACAATCACACTGTACATACTTAGTTTAAAACTACAGAACTGAGATTCTGTGCCTTAGGATCACCATATGTTGGAAACAACAACAAACAACTGTCTAGTCCAGTGGTTTTTAACCTGTGATCCGCAGACCCCCAGGGGCAACGATGTCTTTATCAAGGGCAGGGTCCATGAAGACTTGGAGAAATGTTATGAGCTTTTATAGTTTGAATGAATGAATGAACAGAAAGAAAGAAAAAGATGGACAGATATCCTATGGAATCCTGGGGTTTGCAGTTTAGGGAGGGGCCGGCTGGTCATATATGTTTCATCACATTATCTCAAGCCATTCAGCACTAGGATTATTGTTAGCGCTGCACTGCTTTAATTATGGACTAGTTTATTATACATATCTTCAGTAGAATGAAGAGGCAGAGCTCTTATTGGACTGTGTCACTGCAGGCTGAAGGTAGGGAATTGCTGTCCCTGAAACCCAGACAACCTCCAGCACACAGAAAACCAGCATGAAAGGAAGAAGGCTAGGCAGAATCCTCCTTTATACATGAACTCTCCATATACAAGGAGTTTTTCTACAAGAAAACATTCAGCCCAACACACACACTTTGCCACTTTTTTCAAGTGGTGAACTGATCCTCAGGCAGAGGACTGACCACACTATAACATCATAGCTTCTTGGAAGTATCTGGGGTTCCATGGCACAGCTTTTGTTATTCCCATTTCCTGCCCATATATTTGGTGGAATAATGCCCTAAAATATCAAGTCATGAACAGATTTGGCTGAATTCTCAAATGGTATGCTCACTTATTCTCACTTCAGTCTCTTTCATAGTGGGGAGAGAAGTCCTCTGCCTGTTTGTATTTCATGCCAGCTATTGTTTGTCTACCCTCATGTAGAGAGAATTCCATAGCTGCAGAATAAACAAATTACTACCAGTCTCTGGTTATTACTTACTTGCTTAGATTTCCAGACCTCCAATACAGGCATACCAGCTATAATTGAATTTGGATCTTCCTGGGCTGCAGAGTTCACAGTGTCATTGGCACCAATTACCAGAGTCAGATCTGTGTCTGAGAGAGAAAGGAAAAGCCCTTGTAAAAAGAAATTCAAAAGCTTCTATCTTTTGTCAGGGCTTCCATATTTTAATTGTGGTCTATTTTTTTCCAGGTGGATCCACCTGTCATACAGTATGCTGATTATGTAAGACATCCCGTCTAAGATGCTCTACAGTCATCCCATGGTGATGCTTAAATGCACAAAATCCTCCTACATGTAAGTTTGCTTCTTCAAATAAGAGAAATTAAACCAGAAGCTGCAGATTGTATAAATAATTTCCACATGATATATCTTATCACTAGCAATGGAGGGATGTAATTAGCTGTATATGTTTTGTCACTGAATATGGCTTTGTTCCTTAGCCTAATCAAGTGTTCAAAGTTGCACTTCAGAAAGGATAGGATATAAATGAGTTATATTGGGAAATGAAAATTATTAGAAAGAATATTCTTAATTTAACATCAAACCATAACCCAAAAGCAAAATGCAATAACTTCATAAGTTAATAAATTGTGGCATTAAGAGGCATTAAGAGGCATGAAGATCAATTGTTATTGTGTACCTTCAAGTTAGTTCCAACTTATGGCGACCTTAAGTGAACATATCTCAGAGTTTTCTGGAGCTGAGAGTATGTGATGCACCCACAGTAACCCAATGGGTTTCCATGGCCAAAGGGGTAATCAAGCCCTGTTCTCTGTTTTGGCTTTACTTTATTTTGTTTCACATACCTGTTCTGCCTCACTTGTTCCTTGAGAGATTTTACACTGGAGACTTGTTAGAGTACCAGTTCGATAACCATAAGCTACTGATTCACAGAGGCATCATTACTTTGATAATTTAATTCTGGTCTGTATATGCCCATGTGCCTTCAAGACGCCTGTTGACTTATGGCACCTCCATAAATTTCATACAATTTTCTTAGGCCAGGAATACTCAGATATGGTTTTGCCAGTTCCTTCCTCTGAAATGTAGCCTACAGCACCTGGTATTCATTGGTGGTTTCCCATGCAAGTACTAAGCAGGGCTGACTCTGCTCAATTTCCAAGATCAGATGGATCTGCTGTCTTTAGTGAATGTAGGCTAGAATTCTATCTAGCTGCATCATATTTCTACCATAAGCTATAAAACCTGGACTGTCAAAGACATAAAAAATAATTGCCTCCTTCATCATCTAACAGAAAATCTGGGAAAGGAGACCACCTGTGAAGTCAGTTGAGAAAGTCAACTACAGAGAAGATCTGTTCTCCACAGTTGCCCTTTACACATCTAAGGTTGGTCTAGTGCCACTTATAGAACCTTGAACAAGAAGAAGTACACATGAAGTTTGCAGCTTTAGATGTGCAGCAGATCCAAATGGAAAGGAGCCATTTAGTTATCAGTTCCTTGTTTAACAAGAGTACTGTAGTCAAGTAGGTATAAATTGGTGGTGGAGGAGAGGCTGCCTCACAATACATAACTATAGCACTTAGGGGTGCATGAAAATCATGGGGTGCGTGCATGACAAAAAACCCAAAATATGTGAAGAAATTATTCTCCCAGAAATTCACAGGCTTTTTAGCATGAAAATCATGAGTTTTGTGCAAAAGCCATTTATTCCACCTGAACCTCAGGAAGAACTTCCTGACAGTCAGGGCTGTCCGGCAGTGGAATCTGCTGCCTCGGAGTGTAGTGGAGTCTCCTTCCTTGGAGGTTTTTAAGCAGAGGCTTGATGGCCATCTGTCAGGATTGCTTTGAGGGTGTTCCTGCATGGCAGGGGGTTGGACTGGATGGCCTGTGTGGTCTCTTCCAACTCTAGATTTCTATGATTCTATGATTCATGCATTCCCTCCACTTTACAGAATACACCCAATGCATTTCTGTAATTTCCTGAAACACTTTGAGATATGCAAATACTGACATAATCCACACAAAATGCTCATCTCCATCTTATTCTTCCCAACTAGGTTTCCTTAGTGATTGGAAATCCATATTTTGGCCAGGAAACAAATACAATTTGCCCAGCCTTTTTAGTTTCTACTTATAGAAACAAATAACAGTTGTTGTTGTCTTTGAAGTGTGCTAGAAAGCACTTTGAGACAGTGCTGGAAACAGAATGTACAGATTTCTGGTCCAATTCTATCAAGCTTCTCTTATGATACCATTGGCTTTGCATAAGACCAGATTAAATGCACACAGTTTCTAGTTGTAGTGGTTATCATCTCTGATTTATGGCAACTCTAAGATGAACCTGTCCAAGGTCCTCCAGTAGGTTTCCATGGCTGAGTAGTGAATCGAACTCTGGTTTCCAGGACAGTAGTCGGCGCTCAGATTACTACTCCCTCTTGTCTCCCACAGTTTCTAGGCAGAGTGGTCATTCCTGAACTGAGCCTAATATCCCCAGTATCAAATGTCAGTAAGCATTTCTGTCAGAATACTAACTAATTTGAGTGGTGAGCAGATTGATTTGCCTTTATTCATTCTAGCACAAATGCTTGACTGTTAATTTAATATCAGATACAGGAACTGGATTTTCTGTGAGCCACACAGAGTTTGGGTTTTATCTAGTCTTAATTCTGCATCTCTTAGAACTATTAATGTAAGCTCCATTATCTACCAAATACCACTTGAGACAGAAGGATTATACATTGGCCTAACTACAGAAGCAGACAATAAAATTAAAATTTTCTGGACGTTTGAAGAAAAGATAAGCTATTTACAAATTTCTTAGGTTATTTTGTTCCCTCCACCCTTGCTCTTTACCTGGGAAATCTTCATTTATCTCATCCATTTCCAGCACAACGTCATAAGGGACACCGGCTTCTGCCAACAGAACATTCAGCTGCCCTGGCATGCGGCCAGCGACCGGATGGATGCCAAACCTGGAAACCAATAGAGAAAAGAATGGCCCTTTGCATCCAAGACATGCTGAACTAATAAAAAGGAACTGATAAATGTCAGCTATGCTACACGGGTGGAGGCAAGCCAGTTCTAACGCTTGTCTACCTCCTGACTGAACCAGTTGCA
This sequence comes from Ctenosaura bakeri, assembly GCA_948474755.1. NCBI lineage: Eukaryota > Metazoa > Chordata > Lepidosauria > Squamata > Iguanidae > Ctenosaura > Ctenosaura bakeri. Next base: position 292,200 of record CAOLHI010001619.1, read on the forward strand.
ATAATAGAGTGTGTGGAGCGGGGCAGCCAGCGTTCACAAAGGGCATTTTAGGGGGAGAACACTGTTCTTAAACTGGAACAGATGGTGAGACTTTTTTTTTATTCCAACCCTGTGAGGTAGGTGCTGGGCTTGTCTCTTCTGCTGAAAGTGTTGTGTGCCTTCAAGTAGTTTCTGATGTATGGTGACCCTAAGGTAACTCCATCATGGGGTTTTCTTGGCACGCTTTGTTCAGAGGGAGTTTGCCCAGGTCACCCATGGATTTCCATGGCTGAGCTGGGATTCAAATCCTGGTGTCAAAAGTCATAGGCCAGTGCTCAAACCGCTATGTTATGCTGGCTATCAAACTTCAGGGTAAAGTGGACATTAAGTCCATATCTGTCTTGTTCAAGTTCAATACCTAAAGGGTTAAACTAGATGTGATAGTAGAACAAGCAGTAATGGCGGGGGGGGGCGGAAATAATCCAGATTAGTGGCAATAGGGCATGGTACAAAGTGAAGGAGGTTTTAACTGTTCCTTTGCTTGCCTGGCTCCAGTTTCCTTTCAATAGAAGGAAAACTCACAAATATAGAGGGAGATGGAAGTCCAGATTGCATGTCTTCCCACATTTCAGAAGAGTGAACTGGCAGCATTTCCGCAGTACATTCTTATAGTACTATTATTCCACTTTCAACATCCTATGGAATCCTCAGGTTTGCAGTTTAGGGAAGGGCCCCTCCCTAAACTGCAAAGCCCAGGATTCCATAGGGTGTTGAAAGTGGAATAATAGCACTATAAGAGTGTAGTGAGGAAATGGCCTGGGACATTTGTGGCCAAGCAACATCAAAGTGTAGTCAACAGGGCAAATGTTATTGATGAGGAAGAACACAAGAGCCAAGAGAGACAACAACAGCTTGCTTTTGCCTGATCTTACTGAGAATGGTAGGATTCTGTCCCTCTTCTCCTCTCCCCTTTCCTGAGCTAACTGAGTGCAAACTACTTTCGCACTTTGAACTTAGTTTGCAGCAACTGAAATAAGCCGAAAGGACAAAGAGGAATAATGGAAGGAGGAAAGAGAAACCGCTTCATTTTAAGGAAGAGGATTAATTAAGAGGATTAATCAGGACTGTCCCTAACAAACCAGGACACTTGGAGGGTATGAGATTGTGATCACAATGAGGTCAAACAAGAGAACTCTTTCTTAGTTTTAGTTTATTTAGTTGTTGTTGTTGTTGTTGTTGTTTTACAATGTCTACCTGAATCATACTTATTGGCTCTCCCATACACGTAGTCAGCTATTGCTGCTGCTATTATATGCATTCCCTTTCCTCTGTTGGTGTTAAAGGCAACAGCACACTGGAGAGTGAGGCTGAATTTCCATAGGAAGACTCTCTCCGAAACAGAATCTAGGGTGTGATAATGGACCAATTATTATTGTTTTCTATCATAAAGAGCATGCATTTCTTTGAACCAGGTTATCCTGTCTGACAATGCAAGATAGTGTATGTATGGCTATGTTTCAAGATGGAGGGAAATCTAAACTTCTGGTGCCTTGAGAAACATAAAGGGCATAATACTATTTGTTTACCAGCATTATTGTGGAAAAACAGAACAAGGTGCACAGCAGAAAATCTCTAAAGCTTGCCACTGTTTTGAAGGACTAGAAGCTCTGTGCCTTTAATAGCAGCAAATGAAAGATTTAATGGGTTCAGCTTTTCCCACTGTTTACTTTTATGGAAGGAAAAAGATTCCACCTGCTGTTTAATGTCTGGGACACAAATGTTAAGACAACAGAGTTAGTGACCATAAATAGGTAGTAACTCTATGTGCATGCTAGTTGTTAAGTGCTTTCAAGTTATTTCCGACTTATGGCAATCTGAAGGCAGACCTATCACGGGATTTTCTGGGGCTCAATGTGAGACACATCCAGTCATCCAGTGTGTTTCCATGGCCAATCAGGGAGTCGAACCCTTGGTCTACAGGGTTGTTGTAATCCAGCACTCAAACCACTACATGCCAGCTCATGCTACTGTTTTTCAAGTTTACCAAGAGATGTGTAGCAGTTGTAGAATTTGTTTAAGAGCTTTGGTTTAAGCAGACTTTAAATGTGGAAGCAGCGAAACTTCTTACTGGGATGTGGTGGGGTTTTTTTGTTTTGTTTTTTTACTTTTGTATGTCTTTGAAATGATTTTATACTGTTTAATGTGGAGATTTTTAATTGTTTTTAAAATTATCCTTTTTGGGACCCGCCTTGGGTCCTACTCTGGGAGAAAGATGGCATACAAATGACATGAATGACTAAATAAATAACTTTCATTTTCCAAATTAGCAAAGCAGATCTTACATCATGTTTCTGCATGGTGATGCCATCAAATAAAACAATCCAGCAAAATGGATGTTTGAGAGGGAAAGAAGGAAAAAAAATATATAGTACTGTTGCTCCAGAACAATGTACAAACACCACAGTTACTTCAGAATAAATGGCTAGGGGATTAGACTCAAAGCAGCTCTTTTGTGTCTATCACAATTGTTCTTATTAACATGCTTACACTAGTAGACTGACTGCACTTACCTGACTTTCTTTCCTTGTTCGGTAAGCATTTTCACCATGTCAGCAATGGGGTACTGTGCCTTGGCTGCACAAAGGCCCCACCCTATAACAATGACAAAAGCAAAAGGGAAGTGATAAGGCAATACAAGTGCCAGATGGATTTCTCTGGGAAAGACATTCCACAACCAGAGGCCACCACTGAAAAGACCCTCTTGCTCATCTCACCGTATTTGGTGGGAGTGGGTGGGACCCAAGCTGAGGGTCTCTCAGAACATTTCCACAGGGTCCAGAAAGATATATACAGAAGAGGAAGTTCTGCCAGGAGACCAGGCCCTAAGCTCCTTAGGGGGCTAGGCATGTTTAGTTTAGAGTGATGTGATAGCCTTCTCTAAATATCTGAAGTGGTGTCATTTAGAAGATGGAGCTCGTTTTCTGCTGCTCCATAGATCTGAACATAAACCAATAGATTCAAATTACAAGAAAAGAAATTCTACCTAAAGATTAAGAGGAACTGATTTACTGTAAGAACTGCTCAACAGCATAATGGTCTGCCTTAAAGGGTCTTTGTAGGTCTTAAACATTTTTGTAGGTCTTGAACAGATGTTGGATGGAAATCTTTCAGGACTGCTTTAGCTGTGTATTCCTGCTTGGCAGGGGATTGGACAAGATGGCACTTGTGGTTCAATCTAACTATAAGGCAATTTCCACACTATAGTTATAGTGCTATTATTCCCCCTTCAACATCCTGTAGAATTCTGGGATTTGTAGTTTTCTGAGGCCAAAGAGCTCTCTGGCTGGGAATTCTAAATGCCTCTCCCTAAACTGCGAATGCCAGGATTCCATAGGATGTTGAAAGTGGAATAATAGCACTATAACAGTCTAGTGCGGAAATGGCCTAAGATTCAATTATTCTAAGCTATGTAGGACTTTAGAAATTAATACCAACAATTTGAACCAGGTTCATAAATGGATTAGAAACCAATGCAGACAGCAATATGTATGAATCTTGGCAGGTTGAAGTACAGATCATTGTGTCATTGAGCAAAACCTAGGCTTCTGCATAGGCCAAACATCATTAATAACAGGCCTTGGCTAGGTCTCCCTTTAGGAAAACGAGATGGCATCTTCCCCATTCCATGTGTAACAGCCAAGCGGACTGGTAGCCAAATTTTTCTTCAACACTGGTAAAGGTACAGCACCTTCCTCCCATACCTGGCAGCAGCAGCTAGCTTAGGAGGTATGAGGAAAACAGCATGACACTCAGCTTTATCCTCACTTTGCTGCTGCCTGTTGGACATACAAGTGTCCAACAATACCACATCCTAATGCCTGTCGGGAATTTAAAAAAACAAGAACAAATAGGTTTTCTGTTCCCTATTTGTGTCCCCATGTAGCTGGGGACTAGTACATTAAGTCTGAATTTGGCCCACAGACAAGCTAAACATTTAATGTAATGCACAAGAACTGACTCTATAGAGTGACATCTTTTGGATTAAGGAAATTAAGATAGACTTTTGGGAAGAGGTAAGAAAAAAACTGATACAAGCCATTGCCAAGAATCCACAGAGCGAACTCAACAAAGTACTAGGGAGTTCTTCCTGCATACTCTGTGGTATTCCATTCAGAACATGCTCTTGAGTTTCAGATGATGTTTCTTTCCAAAACCTCACTGCATAATACTTCTCAGTTCTCTAAGGAGAAAATTTAGAAACTATGACCAAAAGGAAATATCTGAGCACTATAAACATATAAAACAATTCCCCCCCCAAGAATGCCTAAAAAAGCACCCTCAAATTCTCTCTTTTTCTCTTGTTTTGTCTCAAAGCCCACCTCCCCTGGGGAAGGCAATGGATTTCATTATGTCCTTTTCTGTTTCTGTTCCCCTACTTTTGAAGAGCCTTACTGAGTAGAAAATAATAAGTTTTTTTGAATTAGAGGCTGTGGTGCAGCTGGGTAATTTCAGAATTAGAACTCAGTACAGATATATGTCAGTTAAGGAAGTGGATGTGTTCCTAGGCTTTACTTCTTTAAGTGGTTTGAATGTTGGAATATTACTCAAGTAATTTTTGACTTATGGTGAACCTAAACTGAACCTATCACAGGGCTTTCTTAGCAAGATTTATTCAGAGAGGGATTGGCCTTTGCCTTCTTCAGAGGCTGAGAAAGTGATTTGCCCAAAGTCACCCAGTGAGTTTCAATGACTGAGTGGAGGTTTGAACCCTGGTCATAGTCCAGCACTCAAAGCACTACACCACACTGGGTTGCTCATTCATTACCCTGAAAGAAATACCAAAGGACAAAGATTTTTCTTGATAGTTTCATCTTAGGGACAGAGGCCATTTCCGCATGAGACTGTTATGGCGCTATTATTCCACTTTCAACATCCTACAGAATCCTGGGGTTTGCAGTTTAGGGAGTGGCCTTGAGGTCCCTCTCTAAACTGCAAACCCCAGGATCCGTAGGATGTTGAAAGTGGAATAATAGCACTATAACAGTCTAGTGTGGAAATGGCCAGAGTGGGAAGCACTAAACTAACAGATACCGTTTCTTACCTTTTGTTGTTTGTTAACTGACTAGCATCAGACCTCCTGAGCTGGAAGCCAGAACCCAATGGAAACAAAAATAAGCCCTAGACATTGAACCTGTCCCTGAGTGTTTGCTGACCCAAAGGTGGCAATACATGGCACAGACGCTCTTATCAAGTAAGAAACCAAGGATTTCACATCCCATGTAATGAAAAGTTGTTAATGGGGTAGCACAAATGAAAATAGCATTGCATAGAACTAAAGATGGAACAGCACAGTCTAGTTCAGAATAGAATGCCTTGATCAATCATTCTTTCAAAGCCCATCCAGATGACTATTATTCAATTTAATGAAACTCCATAGAACTCTTACCAGGTGTAATGATGATTGAATTAGCTTCTTTTATTAGTTCAACTGTTTGATCAACCCCAATTTCAGTGTGTGTTCCAACTATTTCCATGGGTTTTCCTCCAGCTGTAGATGTTGTACCGTATCCACCCAAAATGACATTTGGCAAAGATCGATTCATGGCCTGGATAATCATAAAACGTAAATGAAAAGAAAGTCAATTGCTTCAAGTCCAGTGAAAGGCACCAAAGAGATCAGCTTGGTACCTGAAGTCAGCCAAAAGGCAAGATAATGACTTTAGCCTCACCTTCAGTGTAAATGTAACTATTCACTCTGGATAACTCGAATCATGGTTTTATATTTTAGATTGTGCTTAAATCAGGTCTGACTCTACTATTAGGCTGAATGCAGTGCCTAGCTCAGATGGCAGGGTGCCAGGAGAAGCCAACTGGGTCAAAGTGGTGACACTGTTGCCTCACCTTCCTCCCAAGCCTAACTTTGTGGCAACTACAGCCATGGCCCCCTCCCCTTCACTCAGCATTGTGCTTCTGCCTGCCCATCTATCTAGCTACTACCCCAAATAACAGACCAGAACATCAATGGATTCATAAAACTGGGGATCACTTCACATGTAATAATATATAATTTATTTTCAGCAATCCAGTAAGTGTATTTTTGTCCCAAAAGATTTTTTTTTAAAAAAAATAGTTGCAGATAGACATGCCCAACCTGGAATCATTTTGAAGAAAAACATTTGCTGATCCACTGGCTCAAACTTGTGAACCTCAGGAGTTGCCATACACAAAAGGCACCAGCACTTGTTGAAAGAAAGTTGGCCATAACCGTTAATATAGCTACAGTTGTTGGGCTGGCAATGCATGAGGTTTAGATCTAGATCTGGAGACAAACCAGTGCACCCATAAACTCAGAGTCCTGACCCAAAGCAGAGGAGAGCAAGGAGACAGCAGAGGAAGAGACAATCAGGCATACTGCCACTGTGTGGTCCTCTGCCATCTTAGGATGAGGCAAGCCCTGACCGAGTTGGGCATTACCTGTGTACCATGCCCTGAACAGCATGGAGATGCTGGGTTCAGACCCCAGTTTTTTCCTCCTTTTCTGGATCTGACCTCATGCCACCATCATCAAAGCTTTGACAAAGTAGTGTACATAACTAATATGTGTGACAGTGACTATAATATGCATTAACAATTTAAAAACAGGGAATAACACCAAAAGATGGGTAGGTGGGGAAACAGTTAAAATCTGAGTGCCTTGGAAAGTAGTGATACCTGGATATAAACCTCCTAGGTGGACAAGGCGCTTCAACAGCTGTCTCCAGGATGTCCTCTCCCCTTTGCCAAGCAGATTGGATGCCTCCTCCCCAAGCCATCCCATAGGGAGGCTTGGGAGGAAGAAGCCAGCTGCAAGGAATATGGTGACTCACCATGACAACATCAATGCCATGGTCAGCAAAATCCCTCCAGGTAAATCTAAGGGACTCCTACTTCCTTCCCCTCACGTAATAGAGCCATTTTGACTATATGTCTGAGTTCTGTGGGAATTAAGGAAGAATTTAACTAGTATTAATTATTTCATTGAAAGGAATCATATATGTGAGTGTATGTGGTTATTTCAACATCAGGTGTTTTAATAAGCACAAACTTGTATCAGAGACTTTATTTTAATACATGGCTAGATTTTGGCTGTTTATGTATAAGAACAAACTGATTTAAACTGAAGGATTAACTGGCTTCTTCTAGTTGTTGCTGTCACTGCTGCTAATGCTGCTTGAAGAGGCAACGTTGCTCTTAAAAGGACTACAAAGAGCTAGAGATGATCAGGATCTATGACTATGTACTTCTGGCTTCAAAAATGAAATCCCCTGATACAGGTTCAAAACAAGGGTAACCTTCACAGGCCAGAGGAGGGAAAATTCAATTGTGAAATGCATCTGTTGCCACCAAAGATGATAAGATCAGCAAGAAGCTTTATATCAAAAGTAAAACAACATTTGAAAATAATAATTACTTGGGGAACATGAAGCATGTGTTAAATGTTTTGAATTTGTTGTGACTGTGAAGTGCCTCTCTCTGCAATTTTGTCTTAGGATTTCTTTCCTTCATGTTTCAGAAAGTACATCCTGAAAAACTAAAGGAAAGAGAAAGAAGGGGAAAGATATGAAAATATGAACATCTCCAGAACAGTGATAGTTCCCAAAGAAGTAAGAAATAAATCTGGAGAAACAGGCATCAAGCCAGTCAATTGTGTAAGTCAAAGTGGCGATGACAGAATTGTTGATCTGTTGTGAAACAGGCTGAAAGAATCACCCCTGTCTGAATGCTTGCTTGTTCCCCTTACTCTGCTTGTGTATTTATATACTGACCAGTATTTAATAAATAAATAAATAGACCTCACCCCCCCACCAACAACCTCCCAAATCTCATTGTAAGCCTCTAGTGCTCTCTCTTCACAAGGAGGCTGACCTAGTTCCACAGTTTCCCTGTCTGACCATTGACCATGCTGTCTGGGGCAGATAGTTGTCAAAAACATTTGGATAATTATTTTGGGAGTTTCTGTTGTACCAGATTCCCCCATACCACTACACCATTACAGCTGCTTAACCCCACTTTAACTGTCATATCTCTATCCTGTAGAATTGTGGGATTTGTAGTTTGATAGAATTTTCTGTGAGATAGCAATGCCACACTAATTGAAAAGAGTGGAACTGCAATTCCCAGGATTCCATAAGATGGAATTATAACATTTGAAGTGGTATCAAAACTGCTACAATTCTGTAGTTTAGATCCATTGATAAGTTGGAAGCCATGAAATGTGTCTGATGGCAGAAAATTTAGTTCTTGTTTAATTTTTTTGTAAAGAGGCATAACAGTCATAGTGTATACATGCTCAGCTTACCACACACATGATATAAGATAGAATAGCTCCAGAAGAACCAATCAAAGCACCAACAATAGTCATCAGGTTGTTGTCAAGAAGAAATCCTTCTGCACACAAAGCCCATCCAGAGTAGCTGTTGAGAACAGTAATCACCACAGGCATGTCTGCTCCACCAATAGCTGCTGTCAGTGTAACTCCCTGCCATTTTTCAAACACAACACAGGAGGGAAGGAAAATGAAATCTGGGCTATGTTTAAGTAACACAGTGATTAAAATTTAACACAAAAATATTAAAGAGAAAACAAATGGGAACTAAGTTACGGGAATGGATGAAGCATAACAATAATTTTTTAAAAAAATCAAATCTGAGTCTGAGTTAACAATGGCTGTTTTACTCTACACCTTCATTTCTTCAACCAAAATAAAATAAAATAAAAACATATGCCTTGTATTGGCAATTAGCGTGTAGAAAAATAGTTCAGCTTAATACGCAGAGCAGAACTAGAATTATATCTTAGTAGTATGAAATTGTTTTATGTTATAGCAGAGGTCAATCAACATAGCCTAGATTCTGTTGATTTTACTGACACTTTCTTGCTAAATTATTTCTGTATGGTTTGGTCATCACTAACAGATTACTGTCAGTAACATCATCTTAGAATCATAGGAGTTGAAAGAGATGAAAAACTATCTAATGCATGAACCAACTCAAAGGTAAGATTCTGCAATTCCACATCCTTGCCCAGATGCTGAATGCCAGTGAGGTGCTATTGCCGTTTCCCAGAAACACTTCTCAGTAAGGCTTTTGTTGTTCTTGCTGTTGTTTTTATTATTACTACTACTATTATTATTATTCCACCTTTCTCCCAGTCTGAAATTCAAGGTTGCTTACAACAGTTAAAAGAAGACAGCTAAAAAATACACCAAATACAAAAGTTAAAAAAACCAGTAACTATCCATAAAATTAAAATGAGTTAAAAACGTAGCTTTAAAAGCATCAAACCAGCCAAATACAGACAGCACACCATAGGTCTGATGAATATGATATCTCCTTAAATATTTGGTGGCATCTCAACTCCTGGTAAAATTTATCTCCAAATTGCTTCTTTTTTATGCTTCTCTCTCTCTCTCCTTGCATTGAGTTTCCTGATATGAAATTAATTTAGGCATTCCATTTAAGGTCCCTTGCCTTTTCTCCTCTCTAATTGCTTCTTCACCTTTTCTCCACTCTCATTGCTTCTTATTCTCTTTTTCATCTGCTGTTGTCCCTCTATAGCCATTTCCACACTGCAGTGCTTTTATTCCAACATCATATGGAATCCTAGGGTTTGTAGTTTAGGGAGGGGCATTTAAACTTCTCAGCCAGAGAGCTCTTTGGCCTCTGCAAACTATAAACCCCAGAATTCCATAGGATGTTGAAAGTGGAATAATAGCACTATAACAGTGTAAGGCTGAAATGGCCTATGTTCCTTCATCCTTTTGACTATTGGATTGGAACACCTTTCCCCATCATCCATTTGTCAAGTCACCACAGTTCTTCAGAACCACATTTTCACCGACTATAGCAGCCTTTGCTTTTTCTCAACCAGCTGAAAGCATATTGCTTCCTACCAGCATAGTACATGTTTAATTTTTTAATCTGGTACAATTATTTATATACCCTGCTGTTCAGGATAGAAATCTTTCCAAGGTGGCTTACAAGGAAAGTAAAAAAACATTAATAAAATCAATAGAGTATTTAAAACAACACTTAATTAATAACAACTGTTAAGGAGCCGTGCCCCAGGGCAATGAATGGTAGACAGCTCAGTGGAGGAAAGGAGAGACAGTCGAGCTAGAGCAGGGGCCCTTGCTTTGTTGCCTTCTTTTCCTTCCAAAGAGCAGTTGGTAACAATGACCTGGAGGGGAAAGGGGAAAGCACAGCTGGAAGAGAGCCTAAGATGCTCCTTGCCTCCCTTGCTCTTTTTCCTGGAAGGAAAACTAGTGACGGCATTTGGCAGAGAGCAAGGAACCGATCACCTCAGGCAGCTGATCTGAGGTGTCATAAAAAGGCAACAAATTGTTACGCATGTAACCCCCCCCCGCCCCCTGCCAATTTGTTGACATGTTTTTAAGAAAGTGGTTTTTTAAATGTTTATTTTTGCCCAATAAATGGTACAAGAGTTTCAGCTCCAGAAATTCCTAAATTTCAAATAGATATCCAGAGGTAGTGAACAGATATAATAAGCATTTCTGATAATGTTATATTATGTATTGTTTTATTGTGTATTTATGTGGGGGTTTTTTCTTTCTACAATTTTATATAGCCCCTGAAGGAGGCATTTCAGAATATATACAGGCCAAAACACATTGGACTTTTTTACTAGTAAAAATAGCCATCAGTTGAATATCTTGGAATATATCTCTAGTTTCTTCTGCAGGCCACTGTGATTAGAGACACCAGCCATCATTTTGTACAGCTGAAGCCAACAGGTACACTCACCCACCCTGCCCAAAACATGTGAAATGAGAATACGAAGGATCTGCCTGCTTTATAATGGCTGCAACTGCTCTTTTTCAGGCCTCAGCTGCCTTCACCCCCATCACTTCTAATCTGTCTGCCTTACTTAGGCAACAAATCCCATGTGGAACAAACAACACAGATGCCTATGCTGTGGTACCTAAATGCCTTCTGTGGCATATCGTCACCACTAGAAATATAAACTAGTATTCTGTACCACCCACTTATTTAATTATACTTAACTGACCAACTCTCGGGTCTGACCCCCTTCCCAACCTGATGGAAATGTCACTCATTCATGATCTGATCACCAGCAGAACAGACCTCTTTCTCCTCATGTTGCTGATGCCCAGTAAAGTAGGTTGAGGGGAGAGTTACAATCATGGCAATAGTGTTACAATTGTGAATAAGTCGTGATCATGAATATGGAACAGTTACCTAGATTTACTCATCCATAATTGTTCTGTATCTAACATCACTACTTAGTATACTTAATTAAGTAGCTGATACAGAATACTGGCCATATAAGTAATAATGATTATTCCCTCCATGTTCCTAAGCATGTTCCTCCTCCATGTTCCTAAGTATTTTATTTATGTCAACAGGATCTTGAGGCAGGGTAGACCAGACACTCTATCTTTCCCCATATTAGTTTATAGTCTTCTCTCTCTCTCTCTCCCCCTCCCCCTCCCCCTTCCCCTTCCTTTCCTCCCTTGAGTCTAGGATTACAAGGACATCTGACAGCTTAAACCGATGGTTTATTTTACTTTCTGCCCACAGCTAAAAAGTTTTTGGAACCCTGCACATGTGGTTTGTGGGATCCTGCAGGGGTTCCACTGGATTTGTTATGGAATTTCTACAGAGCTGCACAAATATTTTGAAGAGGGCTTTGCGGAGTCCTTGGAACAGTGCCAATCCCACCCCCTCCACCCACAGCTGCATCTTGCTGTTGTTAAGCAGATGCTGGATATTAATGGGAGTTGTTTGTGCTACCTTATTTGAAATTCAAAATAGACAAGACAGCATTTGGGTGGTCATCACCCAAGAAATTTTTAATTTTTTGCATACACAACAGGTAAAACAAGATGCTTTATTGGGCAACAAAATAGATGTGTTCTTTTCTTTGTTGTTTTTCTTCATAAGCCAGGACCAAGGCAGCAGCAATTGTATCTCCTAAATTATCTTGTTTATGCTCTGCTGCCCAGACTGTGTCACTGCTATTTATTTATTTACTAAATTTATGCCCAGCTTTTTGGTCTGGCAGACTCAAAAGGTGGCTCCTCATACCAAAAGTTGCTGGCATTCTGTGACTAGACTCCACCAACTAGTTAGACCATACTTTGGCAAGGTAATCAAGTACTGGCATCTGAAAAGTCTGTAAATTTGAAAGTTGGCTTAATAAAAACAAGTCAGCAACTAGTCCTGCTCTCTGACACACAGCCAAATTAGGTCCAATACTATGACTGGACATACTCTGAACCTGCATCTGGGATGTATATTTTCTGGATCCATAATACAAGCAGCTGATGCTAAGGGTTGAGCTGGTAACATAAAACAGGTAGGAAACAGTACTCTTTTGATTACACAACGGCAGGTGTTCTGCTATATATGACACCTATTTTTTTTTTTTTTTAGAAAGGACTTCACTCTGCCAGTTAACTGGTTAACTCTGCTTCATGCTGTATTATCATGCTTCCTTGTATGTCAACATGGCTATAACAATCTGCATTACTAAGACCAATGCAAGGCAGGAGTTAGCTTGTTCCTTTCAGAATGACTGGGTAGAAAAGTATGTGTACATTTTGTCTCATATCTCTGCTTCTGTAAGGAATATACACTTTTTCAAATGGAAGCTGTGTTATCATGGTTATGATATGTCGGGTGGGAACACTAGATATCCTTTTGATATCAAATAATTTGGCCTTACCCTACCCCATTTGTTTGCAGAGGTTCTCCAGACAAGCACGTATTGGGTGTGGCCGTTAATAGTTGTACATTCCAAAACCTCATTCAGGCAGGCAACTTAAGCCTCTCTGATGCTTTAGAGAAAAAACTCCCTGCATGTATCTTCGGCATGTATCTTCACAAAGCCACACGGCCAAGAGCCGAGCCATTCCTTTATGTTGGGCCATCAGTGTACTGGCCACACCATTGTCATCCAGCGTTAAGCTCATCATGCAAAACCTGACCTTTTCCAACTCCTTTGTCCCGCTCCAAATTTCCTTTGTTCTCACCGAGCATAGCATAGCCTGTAGTTAAAATTCACCCTATAAAAAGTCCCCACTTTTGGGACTTCCTCAGAACAATTTGGATCACCCTGGACTTCCATCCAGCCTTGCTGCCGCTCTGTGCAGTGAAGTTTTCCCCTCAGTTGCCAATAACTGAGTCCGCCTCCATTCTTGGAACCCCTGCTTCTCTCCAGGACTAAGAGACCAGGTGTCGTATTACCCATTCCGCAAAAGCTCTCCATTTCTATTTCTAGTTAGCTGTGTGCATGTGCTGTGTCTTTTATGTTGTTTGCCCTCAATAAATGTTATTTTTGTTACTTTGAAACCTTGTCTGACTACGCTTTCTGACCTGAAGCCGTAGACATAGGGTTAAAGATCCTAGCTGAAGTTACCCTGCCTCTTGTTAGCTTAAGAGAGTGCTTGAGCTTAATTTCCCCATCTTGTGTTGTTATTTGGTTATTTGGGCGCCCCTCCCGGGACCCCCAACATACAGGGTAACAGCTGGAAATCAAAACTTATTAATGGTGGAAACTGGCAGTACATGTTATGAGAAGAGGCAAAGCCAAATATGGCCAACTGGGCAAGATGGTAGCCTTATGCACCATGCCATTTCTTTTGAACATCTGGGGAGGCCTGTGCATATACATTCAGCCATAGCTTGCTGACCTAGGACAAGATTCATCATTCAAAACCTAGAATGATTGCCTTCCAGCTTTTACTATAACAGAATGAGTTCTACAAAGTTCTAGAAGGCCCTGTTCTGACCTAACAAGTTCCTTTTCCCATCTTCCAGCATTTCCCATGCCATAAGGAGTTCTATGAAGTTCTAGAAGGCTCTGTTCTGAATCATCAGGTTCCCTGCCCTCATCTGGATGGGAGTAGGGGAAGATGTTAAAAAAATATATTCAGAGTTGTCATCTGTACTCATACCATGATTGAAGAGAGTCCTGAAACTCCTAGAAGACAAGCCATGCCAGTGGTGTAGCTGGGGTCCAGCATAAAAGGAATCATTCCACCTACTGAAGCTGCCAACAATCCACCATTCAAATAATGACGACCAGGCAGTAGAAGTGGGGCAGAGTTTAATATACCTAGAACAAAAATATAGATGTTTAATGTGTTGCTGAACAGACATTTGATTTTCTTCCTTTCTTGTTCTAATGGCAGTTGGGAGGAGGGGGGAGGGAGGGAGGGAGGGAGGGAGGGGAAGACAGAAGAAAGGAAATGAAAGAATGAGTGAGAAAGGGAAAAGCCAACCCAATCCCCCTCAGGTTTTCAGGAAATTAATAGCTTAAGATAATCTTTTTTGCACTGGACTCTGTAGTCTAATAAGCTCCAAACTACAGGGCTCTATCCTTGACCTGTTAAAAGATGCTGGACCCTAACCTTGGACTTACAAAATCCACCAGGCTCTGCTCAATGACTCCTTCACAACAACCAATCCAGTCTCTTCCTCTCTCTCATCCATGAACCAGAACATCCAATCTTAACAGCTGACAATCCAAATTATTATCCATTGTGAGACCGCAGGTTGAGGGACTTCTCAAGTGGTTTAAGATGCAGAGAAGCCCAGAGGAATTCATGACAATGCTGCATCTACTCTGCATTTAATTTGCTGTGTCCTTAGTAGTTATTTACTAGTTCAGTCTTGGAACTAAACAGCATGATTTTCAAAGAGGGTAGTTTTTTGTTTTTGTTTGCTCTTCTCTTTACTAAAGACTGGCACTAGTCCTTATGGAAATTCAGTGTGAACAGAGAGATCTTAACTCTTTAACAGCCTTTGGCGATCCTAACAGAAGTTTAGATAATGCAACTGTGTGCATGGAGAGGCATACCTTGTAGTTTTCCATATGCTACTAAAGAGCCACTGAATGTTACACCCCCGATGTATGTGCCCAAATAGGCAACAGTTTTAAGGACATTAGCAGATGGGTGAACATCAAGGTGTGGATATTCAATCATGTACTCAGCAATGCATGTCAGAACTGCTGCCAAGCCAACCAGACTGTGAAATGCAGCAACGAGCTGTGGAAGGTCAGAGATTTCAATCCGTTTCGCAATGGTGAGACCTGCAAAATGAAGTGATTTAGATCCAAGATTTTAAAAAATGTCCTATTGTATTTCATATCCACTCTCATAAAGTATAAACAGCCAGTTAAGTAACAAAGGGCTGTTTACTTTCTTAAAATGTTTTCCCTTTTTTGTACAAAGAGAAAGGAAACACAATGGGAACTTAAAAGCTCATTTCAAGCCGCCTCCTTGGAAAACTTAAAAATTGAAAAGAGTCACAGGGAGTTATGAGAGTAACAATGTTTAGAGACTGCTGAGTAAAACCAGGATGATTAAAGCTACAAGCTCTACATGGTGTCATGCCCTTAATGGAAGAGTTCTTTTCTGAAGATGAACCTGAGCCTCCTGGGCCAGAGAGCAGTAGTATATCATTCACCTAACTCTAATATGACCCCCTCCCACTTTTGCCTGAAGTTCGATTCAGACTATCCTGATTTAGCCTTTGGATTTCCCTTGCCTGATTTACTTGCAGTCTCCTTGAATTGTACTTTCTTAAGCTTATTGAACATGTCTTTGGATTACCATTATATAAATTGTTGCTTTTCTCTTGGACCAGTGCTTCTGCAGCTGATGTGGGGACCAGTAATTATTTTTTGACTGGCCATCTTTGTGTCTGCTGGCTATAATTGTTTCTTTCTTTCCTGGAAACTCTCCAGCGACTGGCAGCCAATAGCTCAGGGGCTGGCACTACTTCAGGGGCCACCGTTTTGAGCAGCACTGGTTTGGACCACACTAACTTAGCCCTTAGTGTCTCTGGACATTGCCCCTGGAACCTGCTCAGGCAGAGACCAATTACTGTAAAAGAACTTCTGTGGCTTTTTTCCCCTTTAACATATGCTTATACTTTGAACCAGTTCAGGTTTTTATGCTTCAGGAGGACTTAAGGCATGGACTTCCATCTGCTCCTGTTCCCCTTCCCCTCCCTGCGGGGAAAAGAACAAATATATTGGATTTCACTGTCATATTTATTTGAATGCTACATCTCTAACTATTAACGTTGTCCCTGAAAAAAAAGTTGATGGTAAAAATTGCACGGATAGAATGGGCTGCTCAGGCTGGTCCAGCTGACCTGCAAAAGAAGAATGGCTGTTTTCAAATATTTGCAGAAAAGCCAGGACCAACCCAGCTGTCCAGTCAACCCAAAGCAAACATCTGTTTTGTTAGGTACATCAGTGAAGCCATGTGAAAACTGAGAAATGAGGCCCAGGGCACCTAGTAGGATCACTGGGGATGCTGAGTGTACCTCTCTGATTGTTCACAGTCATTCACAGTCACTGCATTCTCTCTTTGCCAAAGTGGCCTCTATGATGAAACAGAGGGGGGTAATTGCTTCAGGGAGCAAGTGCTGGGGAAGTTATAATAAGGTTGCATGGAGAGCATTTTCTGTAGACAGAAATACCATGACATCATATGGTGGTCACTTGCTTAGATGGGCTTTAGAAGGAACACATTCTCACAATGTATGTATTTCTCTTGAGATGAGTTTGTGCAATAGTTTTAATTCATCCACTCTTGTCCAGTCATCTGTTCCAGATGCAGACACAGTGAACACTTATGCATGTGGGAGCTCCAGGTGTCAAAAAAGCAAAGAAACTAAAACTAGACTAGGATAATGTTTGATGGGCTAAGTTGGATTTCTCAATTATTAGCCAAACTTTTGAAATGGTACATGATGTATAAACATTTGCTTTAAAAATGAATCTCACATCTTTGGGACCCTTCTTCCACATTGGTGACAATCTGAGGCCAAACACATCTGAAATAGTTCAAGAATATGTTTGCAAGTGTTAGTGTTTTAGGAGACAGGTATTCATTACCTTGTCCTCCATTAATATTCACTGGGCAGGGAGTAGAATCAATTTTTTTTCTAAGTTACAAATTATGCAAGCTTATTTTTCAAGTTAACTCAGTATGGATATGATTGCTGGCATTGTGAGGGTCCAAAAGGACTTTGAGGAAGTAACATAATATGTAAATAAACATTACTGTAATGACAAACTACTTTGTTTCATAGCTGGCAAGTTTGGTTCCAGATGAAATGTTTCATACGTTTAAAATATACATATCTTACTTCATTATTTTCTGCTTTCCTCTTAGTCAAGAGTGCCACCTTTTGGAGTAGAATATACCTTAATTCCCAATTGGTACTTCATAAGTTACTAATGGATTGCAGACACTTTGGTAGAGAGATCATCATATCACTAGCAAGAGCAATCAAAAACATTATTTTCCCATTCATGAGTCTGGAATAGACAAGAGTCCCATGAATGAATTGCAACAATCAGTTGGTAGATTCTTTCTTCTAGTGAATATTTGTCAATGGCTGAGAATCTATAATAGCTAGTTAATTAGAG
Organism: Ctenosaura bakeri; assembly: GCA_948474755.1. Taxonomy (NCBI): domain Eukaryota; kingdom Metazoa; phylum Chordata; class Lepidosauria; order Squamata; family Iguanidae; genus Ctenosaura; species Ctenosaura bakeri. Next base: position 309,651 of record CAOLHI010001619.1, read on the forward strand.
CTAATATATATGTTGCTGGAGTGGTAAGGAAGTGACTTCTTTATCATTTCAATTATGCTTAGATGTAGAATTCACATGGGTAAGCCAAGGGCATGGATCTTTCATAGAATCATAGAATAATAGAGTTGGAAGAGACCACAAGGGCCATCTAGTCCAACCCTCTGCTATACAGGAACACACATCAAAGTGCTCCCAACAGATTGCCATCCAGCCTCTGTTTAAAAACCTCCAAAGAAGGAGACATACAGTAGGTCTTTCATGCATAAAGTCACTGTATGCCCTGGCTAGTAAGATGACTGTATGGTAAGGAACCACAGTGCCAAAACAGAGAACTAAATTTACTCATTTTTTTTTTCAAATTTTTTCAAAAGTAGTCTGGCAAACTACATTTATGGGACAAATCTCATGTATGAAATGCCACAGATGAAAAAAAAATGCAAGAAGGAGGGGGAGAAAAAGAGAGAAGTGCTTTGGCTATTTAGAAGTGGAACTGATTTCAGGAAAGATAAGGAATGTTATTCTGGTCCAGGGAGCAAAGCAGAGCTGTTTTCTACATGTTTCTGGTAGAGGCAAACCACTGTATTCACCTCAGTTCTGAACGGAGTAGCTGTCAGATACTTAAAACAGATTGACAGCTTATAACATGGAACACAGTTTAGGATGAAATGTATTTTCTTGTGAATTTAGAGTGAGGAAAGGGTTATGTGTGCTTGCCCTAGGATTGCCAAGTGTCCCTTTTTATACGGGATGTTCATTGTTTTAGAGAGGAAAAGATTATCCCTCATAGGACTGGAAGGTGTCCCTATTCCCTCCCCCTATTTGAAGGAGGGAAAGCTTTTCCTTTTATATGGTTCTGAATGAGATGCCAAAAAATCTCATATTTGGGACTGTGGGTCTTCATAAAGAAAGAGTTATTTGCACTGTGTAATTTGTGAATGTGGGCGATATGTTAATTTTACACATAGATATGCTAACTGAAACAAATACTTTCATTTGATATTTAGCTACAACACAAACTTGTTAATAATTACTTCCTAACTGTCTTGCATGTCATGAATTTCTGCTGTTCCTTACTGCTGTGTTGTAAACCTAGCTCCTCCACTCCGCTTATCCTGTTCTAAACATCCATCAAACTAAGGGCCTTTCCGCACTACACTGTTATAGCGCTATTATTCCACTTTCAACATCCTGTGGAATCCTGGGGTTGGCAGTTTAGGGAGGGGCATGTAGGATTCTCAGCCAGAGAGCTCTTTGGCCTTAGAAAACTACAAACCCCAGAGTTCCACAGGATGCTGAAAGTAGAATAATAGCACTATAACAGTGTAGGGCAAAACAGCCCTAAGATTATATTTTTATGTAACATGTAAGATCACATTCAATGATGCCTACTTATTTCAATGTTCTTAGAAAAGCATGAAAAAAGTCATAAAAAGTGGGACCAATGCTAATGCAATAATATGCTTATTTGCCCTCAGCCACTCAATAAATTGTGTATAGCTTCAAGCTAGGAGAATATTACAGTCTGAAAACTTTTATAGAAAACTCTCCCATACAGTTTGTCTACCTATAAACTATTGTGTTTGATAAAAAATTGTGAGGCGTTGTATCAGGTGCATAAAACTTAGGCTGGCTTCTGTCTAGGGCATTAAATGATAATGTCCCTCAAATAGGATGATATTTACCTTTGTCTCCATATCATAGAGCAGAAGTGGACAACTGCACTGGGGGTGGGTGCCATTTTACCTCCCAGCATCTGTCAGACAGGTCACAACATCAAGGTTCAGCACATCCAAAGTGACATATCTCTTCCAGACACCTTTTAGCTGATTTCCCCCCTCTTTTCTGGTGTTTTGGGGAGGTGGGGAAAGTGCAGAATTAGATGGAAACAATAATATGCAGGCTGTTTGGCTCACTTGGGGACAAAATATTGCCTGAAAATTGGGCCCATCTTTTTAAAAAAAATATTGGTGGAACTGGGGGCTGGAGAGGTTTTCTGGGGGAACCTTAGGGCAGCAGTAAGAGGCCACATATGGCACCAGGCTATACTCTGTTCACTTCATTATAGAGGAAGAACAGCCATCTTTAGTGTGGCTAGCCCAGTTCTGATTTTCTCTGTGTGACAACTTTGAGAAGTCTGCATGGAATACCACATTTCAACCTGGGACAGTGTGAAAGTCACTGATTTAGTACAATGAACAGTACACTTACCCATGGTGCCACCCATGGCCATTGCTGCAGACATCTGGGCAAGTACTTCTGGTGATGGTTTCAGAGCACCCAATGTAGCTGCTAGGCCACCAGCAACCCCAATCATTCCTAGAGCATTGCCAAGTCTAGACGTACTCTGACTAGACAATCCTGCTAATGCACCGACACAGCAAAGGCCTGAGCCCAGATACATCATCTAAAGAAAGGTTTTAAAGAATGAGGCAAAACATTTAAGTGATGAAGGCAATCTGCAACCCTACAAAGTCTAGAATTGATATGCCAGTTTGTCTTTGTTTTTTCTGTGCAGCCAATGTCTAAGATAATGATGTCTGGAGAGGGAAAGTCAAAAAGTGGCAAGGGTATGATGCTAATTATTAACTAAGAAAGAGGGGGTGGATTTTGGCTGGTGTCTCACTTTCTTGAAAATGAGGCTCACATTGTCTAGTTGGAGGACTGCTCTGACAAAAGGAGCCTCTCTCCAGTCCCCCTCCTCTTCCTCCTCCATTGCCATTACTTGTAAATTGGATTAAAAGTATTGCTAACTGACAGAGAGTCTGAAGGAAAGGAAAGGTAAGGTAACCCAAGAGTGCTTACCAGAAAGAAAGCATGCTACAAATGTTGTATAAATTATGTCTCTGATAAAGATCTTGGAGAACTATCTTTGGTTTAACATGCACTGGTTACAGTATGATGATAGTTATTTATTTTAAGGTATTTCTTTGTTTTCTTCCAGCCCACAAAAGCTCCCAAGGAGACAGAATCATAAGATCATAGAATAATAGAGTTGGAAGAGACCACAGAGGCCATCCAGTCTGACCCCCTAGCCAATGCAGGAACACACATCAAAGTATTCCCAACAGATGGCCACCCAGCTTCTGTTTAAAAAGAAAGAAAGAAAGAAAGAAAGAAAGAAAGAAAGAAAGAAAGAAAGAAAGAAAGAAGAAGACTCACCACACTCTGGGGCAGTATATTCCACTGCCAAACAGCTCTGACCATCAGGAAGTTCTTCCTGAGGTTCAGGTGGAATTTCCTTTCCTGTAGCTTGAATCCATTGCTCCTTGTCTGAGTCTCTGGAGCAGTGGAAAGCAAGCCTGTTCCCTCTTCAATATGACATCCTTCTAAATATTTAAACATGGCTATCACGTCCTCCCTTAATCTTCTCTTCTGCAGACTAAACATACCCAGGGAAGTTGCTCCTCATAGAGCATGGCTTCCAGACTCTTCACCATTTTGATCACTCTCCTCTGGACATGTTCCAGCTTGTCAATATCCCTCTTGAAATGAGGTGCCCAGAACTGGAAACAGTATTCCAGATGAGGTCTGACTAAAGCAGAATAGAATGATACTATTACCTCCCTTGATCTGGACACCATACTCCTATTGATGCAAGCAAGAATCGTTTTGGCTTTCCTGGCTGCCTCATCACACAGCTGACTTATGTTCAGCTTGTGGTCCTCCCAGACTCCTAGATCCCTTTCACACGTACTGTTATTCAGCCACGTGTCCCCCATCCTATATTTGTGCATTCCATTTTTTCTGCCCAAGTATAGGACCTTACATTTCCCTTAGCTGAAATTAATTTTGTTAGCTTTGGCCCAACTCTCCAATCTATCAAGGTCATTTTGAATTTCGATCCTGTCCTCTGGGGTTCTGACAGTAGTTGTTATTTTATTGTATATAGCCAATGGGCTTTACAATGTTTAGAACAAAACATGAAAAAAGTTGAATTAAAAATGGATTAATACAATTAAAATGGATTATTACAAGATACATGTAACTTTAAAAACTTTTTATCAATTTAAAATCATTTTAACAACTGCTGTGATCGAACTAGAAATAAATTTATTAAAATTTTTGCACAAGTTTAATCCAATTTGACAGCCCCATAAGCTGGCTAAAAAGTATAGGAAGTATAAAGTATAAAATTAGAGTATATTATGTTACAATATGTTCCTTAACTAACTAAAGACGTAACTTCCTGGCTGCCAATGCAAACTGAGCTACTGAGTATGTGACAGATAACAACGTATCAGATAACAATGCTATTCCTGTTTTCTGGGGTGTGCCATCAGCATAAGATTGAATAATGGTAGACAGGAATCTCTGTCTAGGGGCAGAGTGGGGGGGGCAGAACAGGAAGTAATGAATTATGTCCTCAATCTGGTTACAACCAAATACACATTTTCTATCTATAACTTGAGTACCTTGAAATCTCCCTTCAAAATACTCAGAAGGCATCTACTGAAATCTATCTTCTGTTAAACCTCTTCAGAGCTGAGAAAAGGTCAAGGTTTCAAGGTACTGAGGTTTTGCATGGTTAATCTGAATCTGTAGGTACCAGATAGAAAATGTTGTGCCAACTATGGATGCTCTGTCTTGCCTGGCATCATGATCAAAAATCCAGTTAAGATCATGAGGACTGAGTCTTAGACAATTCTCTATTTTAAGGTTGTAGGTCATTAATTTGTCTTGGAGCAGTTGTGCCCAACCTCCAGACCTCAGTTCCTCTAGCCAACAAAGTTTACTGAGGGAGGGATCCTCAAGTCCATTTAATCTTCACCAAAATCTTAAGAAAGACAGATCAATTCTAGCTGGAACTGAGGGTAAACCCAACTCAGCCCTAAAGTGAGCCACTGGAACCCCCTAGAGGCAGTCTCAGAATCTGCCACATGAATTTATTTTGCACAATTTCCAAATTAGACTTAGCATCTTTTCCCCAGATTTCAGCTCCATACAACATTTGTGCAATAATTTTAGCTGGCAGGATTTATTAACTTTCCCCCTGAGTTGCCCAATGGATCTAATACTTAAGATTTTAGTGGCTTCTAAATTGCATTTCCAAGAAAGTTTCTGATCAAAGCGCAACCTCAGATATTTAAATGAGTACACCTGTTCTAGATGATGTCCATCAAGTGTCTATATGCACTTGGGGGATCTCTTCCCAAAAACCATAATCTTAGTTTTCGTATAATTGACAACCAGCTGTTCCTCTTTACATAGCCTCCCAATTTGGCTAGCATCTTTCTGAGGCTGATTTTGTTCAAGGACAGCAAAACCAGGTCATTTGCATAAAGCAAAATTGAGATCTTGCGATTGCTAATATGTTACTGTAGTTTCTAGTCCAGGCCTGTGGTATATTAGATATAATCTGATATCAAGAATTTGGCCATCACAAACCGTTCCTCTCCACATGCTTGCAAGACCCCTGGACAAGCATGCACATGGGCACGGCCGAAAATAGCTTAACAATACGAAATCAATCCAGGCAGGCCAGCTGGACTGCAGCTTCAGGAGACCTCCAGGCAAGTACCCTTTAAAGTCACATTATGTATGCATGCAGCGTACAAAAGATCCCCTGCCCCGAGCAGGCAGCTTGACGAGCCGAATATCCAACTGTCAAGCACTCCTCGTTTGCATATTGTCTGTGCTATTGACAACACTGTCATAATTCAATAATCTAAAGTACTGACCTTTCGGAGGCTTTGTCTCCAGCCTGAAACCTATTGTTTTCTCCAGGAACGAACTAATCTACAGGCACATTTTCCCCTATAAGACCCCCTGATTTTGAGCGCTTCTTCAGATCGCTCCTGGCTTCCATCCAGCCTTGCTGTCACTCCGTTCATTGAGCCTTCCCCTCAGCTTCCACGTGCTGAGAATCTCCGCTCCAACTGACTTTTCTTCTGACTACCTGGGCTTCAGGATCAGGTGTAGTATTTCCCCAGAAAAATCCCTCTTAAAACCCTCTATCCAACTCCTACCTTTCTTTCATTAGGTCTGTGTGAGTGTTTGCATACATACGTTTTGACTGTATTTCAAAATAAAGAAAACAATTATTATTTACTTCTGTTTGATTATTGACTCGGCCTGACCCCGTAAACATTGGGTCCAAGATCTCGCTAGGTTGCCCTGCCTCTTGCATTGCTTAGCTTGTGCTCTTGCTAATTCCCATTTCCCAGTAACTGGAGCACATTGAGGTGTCCCTCACCGGACCCCAGAAATTAGGGTAACAAATAGCTGGAAGGGAAAATGTTGGGGAGGTCTTTTCTGGTATCAAATTATTAACATAAAAATTAAATAAGAAGGGTGCTAGAATACAACTTTGTTCCACTCTCTGCTTAATGAGGACAGGTTGTGTTAAAGCACCATTTAAACCTGTTCTCACCTGCAGAGAATTATCTTGACGTAACAGCTGGATAAGCCACAACAATCTTTTATCGATATTAGTTTTAGCCAGTTTGTGCAATAAATGTTGCCTATCTATCAAGTCAAATGCTGATGAGAAGTCTACAAAAGCTGTGTAAATAAACTTGTTTGAACCATTAATAATTTTATGTACAAGATGCTGCAATATAAAGGCCTGATCCAGAGTACTTCTACCTCTCCTAAAACCCTCTTGTTCTTCATGGATAATAGATGATTATCCCATTCAAGCAGCTTGTTCTAGAAATACCATACATAGAGTTTGGAGGCCACATCTAACAGACTGATCAGCCTGTAGTTTGTAGGATGAGATACGTCTCCTTTCTTGAAAATTGGCACAACAATGCTTGATTGCCACCCTGAGGGAAAGTTGCCAGTCAAGTTAATATATGTAAATGCGGTATTTTGCAAGAGTGGGTGACTATTCTAAACACCTCAGGGGGAATCATATCTTCTCCAGGAGACTTGCCACTTTGGAGAGTAGAAATCAGATTTTTAATTTTAGCAGAAGAAAAAAGTGGCCATTCAGGAAATTTATCAGAGGTCTGAATCATACTGTGTGATATAGATAAGTCGCTTCCAAAAATGTGCTTAAAATGAACAAACCAAACCTCAGATGTAATTGAGGAAGGCTCACATGTCCTATGGGACAAACCTCTCTGCAACAAATTCCAAAATTTGGTTTCATTGCCTTCAATAAGGGCCAGACCCAAAGATCTCCAATTATTAACAAAAATAGGCCTTCTTTTTATCCTTAAGCAAGGTTTATATTCTTTCCGTGGTTGTTATAAGTAAGAAATGGCATGTTTTGTTCCTATATGTCTCACTTGCCTTGTTAGTTTACTGAGCTCCTTTTTCTTGGACCTGCATTCTCTATCAAACCAGGACTGGGAGGTGATAGAAGTTTTACCTGATGTGGTAGTAACCATGTAAGGGCTAAGGGCATCAGTTATGTCCTGATAAACCTCTCTAATGTTATGAGACCCCACAAGAGCATGCTGTTGTAGCTCTTGAAGCTTTTCTGTTCCTAACATCTGTCTAATTTTGGCATCAAATGTGAGAGACCATTTAAGCCATTTTTCACGTTGTACATGGCCAGACATTTTAAGATCTGTCAGAATCCCAGGATGAGTCACTTGGAGTTTAAGGGTCAACCTGAGAGGACAGTGATCACTTTCAGCTTTATCCTCAATTTCCAATACTTGCACATAGGGAATGATTGTTTCTGACCCTATAATACAATCAACTACACTAGCACCTTTGTCACTTAGATATGTAAAATACCCATTTGAATGGTCTAAATAAGTACCATTAAGGCAGATAAAATTGTATTTGCAAATTAGAGACATAAGAGCCTTACTATTCTTATTAATTGACTATCTCACGACAGTCGAGGCATAGTTAAGACTTCTCCCACATCAAACTCTAAGATTTTTCCCATCATGGGGTAATCACTGCCCGTTCTGGCATTAAAATTACCACAAATTAACATCAAATGATTAGGGTAATCTGTACACAAGCTATCAAGTAACTCCTCCAATTTGGCCCAAATTTCTGGCAGATCTTGGAGGAAGATAAACATTACTACATATCAGAGGACCTGGTTTACAGCCATGAATAGTTAATGCTTGGCAGCAGTTTGAAGCTGGACCTACTACTGTAATCTCATCCACCTCTATAGTGGAAGAAATCAGAATAGCCAGGCCTCCACTACCATGGCCTGCATTAGAGGATTTCTGGGAAGGCTGTTCCGAAGATCTGAAGCCTCCTAATCTCAGAGAGTTGTTCTCTGTAAGCCAGATCTCTTGAAGGCAAACTATATCAAAGGTCTGAAGATACTGAATGAAGTCTGATGTATAGGCTGATGCAGCTCCTTGCAATCTAACAGTCAATCTTCAGATAAGTTGGTCAAGGGAGCATACCTATTACCCAAGCACCAATCAGGATCTATTATAGAGGGCTGCTTGGTGGGTTGTGTTTGATCAGGCAAGAAATCATTCTGTGTAGCCATTTGCTGGGAACTACGACTCCTAGAGGGCCTGTCACCAGATGGAAATATCCTGTTTACTAGGATATCCCCAGTCTGCAAGCTAAAAGTGTTAGGCCCACTTACTGGATATCTTCGTTTCTTAACTGGAATATTATTGGGGAGGGTTACAAAAGAGGGACATACTTATTTCCTTCTGAAATATGAACAAAATTCAGGCAGAAAACTATTACAGGCTATAGAAGCCTTAGGTTCTGACCTTAAGTCTTCCTGCCTATGGGAAAACTGCCAATTTCTCACTGTCATTGTTGCCCTAAATTGAAGAGTTTTAGTAAAAGGAGAATTGCTGCTTAATATATTACCACTTGGAGCGTCCTGATTACTTAGACAGTTTTGGACATGAGATTGAAAAACTATGGAAGTGAAACCTAAAACCACTGTACCTTATTTTTTTTCTTGGGATTATTTCAAGAATATCTGCTTCACACCATTTAAAATTTAAATGAGTTTGGTGTTCTAATTATTTAGGATGACCTTCTTCCCTAAGACGGCACCATTTCTGCCCCTTATAGTACAATTACTATGGGACAGGATTCTCAGGGGTGTGCACTTTTGGGGTTGCAGCAGGATGATATAATGTCCCAGCTACAAATAATTTCTGGGTTTCAGAGCCCAGCCCTTTTGGAAACAGATTGCAAGTGGGCACCATGGTTCCTCGTTCTCCAAGGAAGGTTCCTCTGCAATTTAAACTGTTGTTTTCCTTCATTAAACTTGCTGACTTGTGGGAATGAGAATTCAAATATAAATTAGGATTGCTTTTTGAATAGTGTGCATGCAGGTCCCATTTGAATAAAATTTCTCTTTCTTCAAATTTGTAGAGCTGACACCAAAAACGAGGGCCATGATGACTATTTGTAAAAGACAAAATCACCATGCCTCTCAACTTTTTAGGTGTTGTGGGTACACACAAGAGCATTTTATATCTACAGAGTAATCCCATCAAGCCCCCAATACATCTAGAATATCCTTGAACACTTCTGAAGATGTGAGCCATACATTATTGGATCTCCTTAGTGGCCAATTAAAAATGGTGACATAACTCTTGATGATAAGATGGTGGTACTTCTACAGGTATTGGCTTACTGGAGCTGGAGCCTACTAAATCTAATAGTTGTAATTGATAAGTATTCACTTGCAAAGCATTTTCATCTACTGTTCCTACAGATGGAGATGGGGACTGAAAATTATCATCTTCTAAGGTGTCATTATGCCATTCATCTAGAATTAATAAGTCTGGATTTGAAAAAGTTAGATTGAAATCTTCCAAGCCACTTTTTACAGCACCATCTTGAACTGGAATCTCTAGTATCTTCTCAGAATTAGTAAACCAATCGTGCATTATTTCTTCCAAGTGCTTCAGAGACCTTGTATTACCAAGCCCTCCTAATCTGGTATCATCTGCAAATTTGATCAGCAAGCTCTCTATTCCTTTGTCCAAGTCACTGATAAAGAAGATGAATAGCACTGGACCCAGGACCCACCCCTCTGGCACCCCACTAGTCACTTCTCTCTAGATGAAGGGAGGCCATTGGTGAGTACCCTTTGGGTTTGGTCAGTCAACCAATTACAAATCCATCTGACAGTAGCCCTGTCTAGCCCACATTTTACTAGCTTCTTTGCAAGAATATTATGGGGAACTTTGTCAGAGGCCTTACTGAAATCAAGATATGCTGCATCCACAGCATATCTGTAAAAAAATGAAAGCAATTAGAACTGTACAAAGTTACTAAAATATAAAAAAGTGGAAATATTCTTTGCAAACTTTTTAAAAAGTCTAAAAACAATCCTAAAATGTAATTTTAAAGCAGTTTAAACAGGGCAGTTTCAAACATGAAAGGCCCTACCAAACAGCAGTTTTAGTTGCCCACTGGAACTCTACACAAATGGAGCCTGCCTAATTTCCTTTGACAGGAAGTTCCACAACCGGTGTGCTGTCACACAGAAAGTCCTGTTATGTGTGCATACCAATTTAATCTAAAGCATCTTCTTTTGATGGATTTCAGAACTTGGAAAAGTTATTTTTCCAGGCTCTTCCTTCATCCACTCATATTAACTTGCCCAAGTTGTAAGATCTTTTTTTAATTTAAAAAAAAATCTATTAGTTTTAAGACAAACAATCTAATTCAGAGTCAAAGAAATATGCATTCAAAAAAAGAAAACGCAGAGAGAAGAAAAATAAAAATAGAAAAGATAAAGCAGCATATAAACATACTAAATTAAAGCACTAAATGCTAACTGAAGCACAAAACACTACCTTGGTTGTAGTGGGCTCGAGCATTGGACTACAACCCTGGAGACCAGGGTTTGATTCCCCACTCAGCCATGGAAACACACTGAATAACCTTGGGTGCATCACACGCTCTCAGACCTGTAAAACCCTAGGATAGGTTCACCTTGGGATCACCCTAAGTCAGAAATTACTTGAAGACACACAACGACGACAACAACAAGAAACTATTTTTATCTCGTGCTTTTATTTTTTTGCATGGTTCTAACTCTACTGGCACTTTAATACTATTTTAATCTTATTTTTTGTATATTTTTAGATTCATGTGGCTGTACTACATTTCTTTTCATCTGGGGGCAGGGAGCAAGGTATAAATAAAGTGATTGATTGTTTGTATTGTTACCTAGATTAAAATTAGCCTCTGGTTGTTAATAGGAACTATATTTTGAATTAGGAAAAGGCTGAGGGTGGGTACTTTAAGATAATGTTCCTGATCTTTGTTTCGTTTGAATCTACTAGTGCATTCTTTAAATTTTAAATATTCTTCACTTGGGACCATGGTTTGCACTGAAGACCAGATTATACATCCTGAGATAAATAAAACAAATAAATCAGCAGATGGGTCAGGAAATTGGCTTCTTCCACTGTTTTAACTGAAATAGAGCTGCTCAATTCCATTTTGGCTTGTTTTGACCAACAGCCCTGCTGACTGGGCTATTAACATCCAGTGATAGCGAATAAAGTCCAACGTATCTTGATGAGGGAAGTTCATTGTAAGGTTTTTGGGACCCATCTCACATTGGTAGAAAGGAGAAAAATCTTCATTCATGCAACAGTAAACTAAACTGTTTCAATTTCACATCTTTTTGTTCCTATTTTACTTTTTGAAAATCATGTCTTCATTCTGCATTTGCTGACTGTAATATTAGAAGTGCAACAACACTTAGCACTGAAAAGTAAAGAATGCTTCAGAGTGCACAGTATAGTAGGTTAGATAGTTTGAGTGACCAACAATGTCCTCCTTTCTTGCTTTATAGCTATCATGACCTCTCTGTGACATAAATTGATAATGTTATGGATGTCTTCTCCACCTCTTCTCTTCCAGTGAGTCTCTTCCCAATTCTTCCCTAGGACCCTTTTCGCACGGGCTTTCTGTTGCGCGAGAGCCCCCTGAGCCTCGCGGGAGTGGGAGCGTCGCTCTGCACGACGCACTCCCACTTCCGCGACGCTCACGGAGCTGATGCTGCGCGAGTGCGTATTTTTTTATTTTCGGCTGGAACCGAAAATAAACGGTGCTCGCGCAAGGCTCCCGGCAGCGCCGCGCACTTACAAGAGTGCGGAGCGCTGTCGCAGGCGAGCCTGTCGCGCTTCCTCCCCGCTTCCGCCCCCAGCGCCGCCTACAGCTCCCAGGGAGCGCTGCGGAAGCTGGGGGCGTGGCTGAAGAGCGCCCGTCATGCAAGAAGACTCCATGTGCGGTAAGGAGGCAGGGGGAGGCGGCGGCGTTTCGGGAGATGGTTGTTGTGCGAGCCACCCTCCTCCGTCGCGCAAATGCTAGCACTGCGAAAAGGGCCTAGAATGCAGCTAAATTAGACTAGCACCCTGAGTAACTTTCTTGTCTTAGAATGGAGTTTCTCCGAGCCATTGGTGTCTTTGCTCTTTAATCAGGATCTCTGCTCCACTACAGACAACACTCTCTCAAGTATAAATGTTACCAAGCCTTCCCAATTTTTATCACATGTATCTGAATGCTTTGGTATTTCTCTAAGACAAAGGATGGGTACAGTTCTGTATCCACCGCCAGTGGAATCAAGACCTACTTCCCTTCCCACTCCTGCTGCAGGTCTCCATGGTGACAAAAACATGTCCAATAGCATTTTCCAGCCCACTGAAGCATGCAAGGTGGATGCAGTTTGGAGTGAGAATTGCCAATCTTGGTGGAAGCAGCAGGATCCTCCAGACCCAAGTCAAAATCTTTATTTCACAGTATTCTTGTTTCTTTCTATTAAAGCAGGGGTGGGGAACATATTGACCTCCAGATATTGTCGGACTACAACTCAATTGGCTGTTGCCAACATAACTAAGGGTGAGGGATTGTAAGAGCTGCAGTCTGACAACCTATGGGCAGCAGCATAACCTTCATCTCTGCTGTAAAGGGTCTTCTCATTCAAGCTGTTAAAATATTTGCAGAGAGATGGATAGTTAAATAACTGGGAAGGGGCTTATCTCTACCCACATGAGCCTGCCTGAGATTTAAGATCCACAGAGACAGAGAAGGCACTTGTCTCTTTCTCCTACAGCCTTCACAGGCATGGTTTGTGGGAACACAGTGAAGGCCTTCTCCGTGGCTGCCTCCACTTTTTGGAACCCCCAGAGGAGCTGAAGTGGTTCCGTTTTTGTTGTCTTTTCAGTGGCAGGTTAAGACCTTCGTTTTCCAGTAAGCCTTTAGAAACTGATTTTTTAAAAAACAAGAAAGGGACTTTGTATAGTGCTGCAATGTTTTTAATCTTTGTTTAAGAGTTTAAATCATTTTAATTCTGTTGTTGTTTAATACTGTTTTAATCTTAATTTTGTATGTTTTTAACTATGTTTTTTATTGTATTTTAAGTCACCTTGAGTCCCATTCTGGGAGAAAGGCAGGAGGTAAATCAAGGGATGGATGGTTGGTTGGTTCCCTATTGCATTTACACTAGAAGAAGATAACAAAAAAAAAAAAAAAGAACTGATTAGCTAAAGATTAAAGTTACTAAGTTGGAACATCCTTACTAGATTTATTTCTCCCATGCTGAGTCCTACTTTCAAAGGTTTCAGTCATGGTCTTTAAATGTGGAAAAATTACAGACCACTAGTTCAAACACATTTTAAAGATGCCAACTTGGTGAGATCATTCTATCAGACTGCACACTTACTTTAGTTTCTTTAGTGTACTTTTGATACCCCAAGATGCTTTGAAATCCCTGCATGGATGTGCATTTATATATAAAACATATGGAGCTTTCCCTGTATTTCAAAAGTGTATGCTAATTTGTGTCTAACTCCAAATATATAGCATTCCTTTTAAGGGGGAAAGGGACCACATTACCCAATTTGTTTTCATTGATAACCATGCACCCACAAGATGTTAATAAAAGTCAGACTGTAAATAATCAAAATTGGGGGGGGGCAGGGAGTGACTTCTAGATTCTGAGATTGATTTTGGTTTGGTTTGGTTTTTTTTTTACTAGAGCCCTGAAGTCCACTAATCAAAGCCAAGGCAAAATTGGAGAGGAGGAGTTGACTACGTAATGCACCCCCATGAGTCATAAACTGCATGTATAAATGAAAATTAGTGCATGAAGTACTACTGATGAGACATATAATACTGATTTTTCAAAAAGGCCAGCACAGCAGCACAAAAACTTGATCAAAAGTAGTGTATATATATATTTAAATATGGGAAACATGGAGCCTGAAAGATAACTGACAAACACAAGGCAAGTCATGATAGAAGAGACTTTAAAAATTATTTTGGATATAACTTGTTACCGTTGGAAGTTATTTATTTACTTGATTCATATCCTACATTTCTTCCAGTATGTGACCCCTAGTTAAGTTATAGAGTCCACTGCTACAAGACATAGGTTTTCAAGGAGGGTTAGATAAATTCATGATTTAGCCTAGCCAGGATGGCTATCTATCACACAAGACAGCTACAGTAGGACCCCTGTATCCGTGGATTCATTATCCGCTAATTTATTTATCCATGGGATTGTGCTCATCACCGCCTCCTGCCCCTCGCCCTGGGCCCAATCGTGAGTGGTGGGTCCAATCTTGAGAGAAAACAGTGGGGATTGCAGGATCATGCTCCTCGCTGTTTTCCCACCTCCTGACTCCGGCCTGGGCTGATTACCCTGGGGAAAGTGGGAAAGCAAAGTGGGGAGAGCGATCACACACTCCCCACTTTGTTCCCCACTGCTGCCAGCCAAATCGCTCTAGGGAAAGTAGGACAGCAAAGTGGGGAGAGTGATCTCGCACTCTCCACTTGTTCCTCACCACTGCCAGCCAAATTGCACTGGGGAAAGTGGGAGAGCAAAGTGGGGAGGGCAGTCTCGCACTCCCCACTCTGTTCCCAATTGCTGCCAGCTGAATTGTGCTGGGGAAAGTGGGAGAGCAAAGTGGGGAGGGTGTTCACTACTATCCATGGATTTCAGTATCCACGGGGGGGGACAAATCCCCCACGGATATGGGGGTCCTACTGTAATCTACAATTACAGCAGGATAATAGTGTCTTTGGCTGGAATTTAACACATGACTTCATTCTGTTATCTCCTGATGGAAGATTATTTGGAAACCATTTCTTTTATAAAGGAAGTCATTAACCAATTTTTTGTGGTTGTAATAGAAATGCTTTCCAAATGCTCTCCCACCTCTAGAACAAAAGAAGAGGAATGTCATTGTGTGATAAGTCCCAACCAAAGACACTATTATCCTGGTGTAATTGTGATTTACTTGCCTCATGTGATAAGTTCTTACATACCAATTGTTGGAGAATATGAGATGGAGAGAATAATTGCTTGCTTATGGGTTTCCTATAAGTGGTCAGGTACTATGTGAACAGAATGTTGAAGTAGATATGGCTTTAGTCTGACCCAGTATGGCTCTTCTTATGTTCTTTCTGATTTGCTGCAAATCATCCTTGGCTGCACCAATATATGGCCATCTACCTGCTTCCACAGTCTAATCACACCGGGGACCAATCCACAGTACGTAATTACAGTACTATTATTTCACTTTAACTGGCATGGTTCCATCCTATGGAATTCTGAGATTGGCAGATTAGGGAGGGGAATTTACAGTTCGCATCCAGAGTACTCTGCTGCCTAATCAGACTATAAATCCGTTTTCCATAGGACAGAAACACAGCAGATAAAGTGGAATAATAGCAATATAATTCTGTAATGTGAATGGATCCTAAGTGAAGTCTTTATTTCACAAAAGCCTGTCAAATGAATGAGAATTACCTATCTGTTGATTCCGCATGCAACAACTGATTCAATAGGTTGATTCTACCTGAGACTAAGCAACAGGATTCTACTTAAAGTATAATCCAAGTTCCTCTTATTCTGTAATTCCAATAATATTCAAAGTGTTTTGTGTCATTATAAAAGCTCTCCTGATATACCTCTGCCCTCTTTTTTTCCCTGGAAGGCATGGAAAAGCTGAATTAACAGGTTTTTTAAATTGCATTCATTTTTTAGATTAACAGAATAATGGCAGACCACAAATTCATTGGCAGACAGGGGATAAGGCAAAGGACCTACAAACAGGTTGTGGGTATAATTCCCACTGACAGTAAGCCCTGAAGTGGAATGTTTTAGAGGAGCAGATTGGAAATGACAACAGGAAGTAATTTTTCCTCTTCTTCTCCAACCAGCATTTCCCACCCCTGCATCTTCTGAGGTCACTGAAGAGGCTTTTAGATCCAGGTCTCCTCAGCCAGCATTGTGTAGTGGTTTGAGCGCTGGACTTTGACGCTAGAGACCAGGATTCAATTCCCTGCTTGGCCATGGAAACCCACTGCGTGATTCTGGGCACATCATACACTCTCAGCGCACAGAAAATCCAGTGATAGATTCACCTTAGGGTCACCATATGTCTGAAATGACTCGAAGGCACACAACAACAGCAACTCCTCAGAAGACCGGGGCGGGGTGGTGGTGGTAAGACAGGATGAGGAAAAATTACTGCCTGCTGCTCTGGCCAGAAAATGGGGCAGCACAATCTACCACTTTGCCCCTTCTCACATTATGTAAGGTTTTTGAGAACAGCAGAGTGGGATGGAGAGCCAGTATGGTTTAGTGGTTTGAGTGTTGGACTACAACCCTGGAAAGCAGGGTTTGATTTTCCATCTGGCCATGGAAACCCACTAGTTGACCCTGGGTGCATCACACACACACAGCCCCAGAAAACACTGTGATAGGTTCGCCTTAAGGTTTTTCTAAGTCAGCAATGACTTAAAGGTACACAATAACAACAAAGGGGGGAGGGAGGAGGAGGAGGAGAAGGAGGAGGAGTGAGGGTATTACCGTAAAGCATTTTTACCCTGTTCTTCGTCTAGAAAGGCTCCTAGAAAATCAAGCCTTTTTATTTGTGGTTATGAAATAAAATAGGCAAACAATGTGTTCATACCTATTAAAGTGGCAGTAAATCTATTAAATGTTAGTATAATGTGTAGAAAACAATTCTGAATATTTCCCCCTAGTATTCACTAAAAAGTATGAACTATGTTTCATATACAGGTCTTATAATGTATGAGTCCTAATGTACTATAGAAACAGCTACTCTGAATCTCAAAAAAAGAATCTCTGCATCTCTTCTGATCTACCCAGGGCCCAGGACTGGTTCTAAGATAGGGGCAGAGTGGTCATTCTTCATTAAGAGGGGGGTTGTTATTCATTTTGCCTACCTGAAGGACCTAGCAGGGTACCTTCATCATCCATTATCATTCAAAACATTCTTAAATATGAATTCTCTTACAAGCAGAATTTATTCATAGACATGCCATTTGTTCACTGTAGTGTAATCCCAGTGTGGTGTTGTTGCTTGAGCATTGACCTTGGGGAATAGGGTTGAATTCCTCACTCAGCTGTGGAAACTCTCTGGGTGATTTCTAGATTCTTGAGTATCTGAATTACTGATGGTCCAAAACTCTAGTCAATAGCACCTAGTCAGCTGTGAAACCAGTAATAAATAACTGAAACTGAAATTGCCCTTGTTTAGAGAAGTAATGTAGCTTAAATAAAGGGCAATGCTAAACCAGAGCTTGGAAATTAGCTTCCAAAAGTGTAGTGGTATGAGGCCCTTTTCGCACGGGCTTTCTGTCGCACGAGAGCCCCCTGAGCCTCGCGGGAGTGGGAGCGTTGCTCTGCACGACGCACTCCCACTTCTGCCGCGCTCACGGGGCTACAGCGGCACGATCGCGGGTTTTTTGATTTTCGCCTCAAAGTGAAAATCACCCGCGCTCGCGCAACGCTCCTAGCGCCCGCGCGCACTTACCTCCTGTGAGGAGCGTCGGGGAGGCGGCCGGGTTGCGCTTCCTTCCCTCCGCCCCTGCGGAAGGAAGGGGCGGGGCGCTAGCACGACGGACGCGACAGCCTCCTTCGCGAGGGGGGGCGGACGCGCGAGCCTCCTGCTTCATGGGGGGGCGGACGCGCGAGCCTCCTGCTTCGCGGGGGGACGGACATGCGAGCCACCGCCTCCTCCGGGAGGCTGCCGCTTCCCCACTTGTTCCTTCGCCTGCGGAAGGAACGAGCGGGGAAGCGGCAGCCTCCCGGAGGAGCCTTCTCGCGCGAGCCGCCCTCCCCCGCTCGCGCAAGAAGCCTCAATGCGAAAAGGGCCTGAGTGTTGGACTATGACCCTGGAGAGAGGGTTCAATTCTGTGCTTGGCCATGGAAACCCACAGGGTGTCCTTGGGTGTGTCACATACTCAGTCCCAGAAAATCCTGTGATAGGTTAACCTTAAGATTGCTATAAGTCAGAAATGACTTGAAGGCATGCAACAACATCAACAACAACAACAACTTACTCCCAAGTAAGTATGCCATGGATAGATTACAAGCAACCTTTATTATCCCTAGGAGGACTCAATGACAATGGCTGTCTCAACATTGTTCAGTTATTTATTTAGTACACTTCTGGTTGATAATTTCTGCAGGCAGCCAACTACAAAAGATCATGGTGGTCCAATTTGGCCAGATCATTTAAGGCTTGGCTGACGCAGCCTGCTCTTGGAGGGCTTGACACCCCCTTCTTCATTGCAGAGTCCACAGATCTACCATTCAGCTTCTGACACAGCAAGAGTCACCTGGATTTTTAAAACAGCCAATTCACTTTTTATAGGAGAGAGCAGCTCTCTATTTTTTGACACTAAGAATCAGGTATCAAAGTGCTGTAGGGTTTTTTTTTTTTATTCAATAGTATCAAAGAATGGAATCTCCATCATAAGCCCCCCTAACAGCTGTTGTGTAAACAAGCCAGAGTTTTATACCTATTGATTGCTGACTGATTTAAGTTCTAGAGCATTTGTTAGATATCTCTCCAAAACCAGCTTTTTTCCACACTGCATTTTGAGCATGAGCCAGTCCAATAAAATGGGTTACCCATTTGCTTTAGGTCTTGTTTAATGGGCTTTAAAGGGCAAGCTGAAAATGTGTGACTTATTTACTTTTTTGGTCACTATTTCTTTGGGAAACAGTAAACACAGAGTCTTAATACTTTGCTTTTGTTGTGTTCCTTCAAGTTGTTTCTGATTTATGGCAGCTGTAGGGTGAACCTGTCACAGGGTTTTCTTGGCAAGATGTGTTCAGAGGGGATTTGTCTTTGCCTTCCTTTGAGACAGAGACAGCATGATTTGCCCAAGGTTACCCAGTGGGTATCCATAGCTGAGCAGGGACTCAAAGCCTGTTCTCTGAGCAGGGACTCCAAGGCTGTACAAATATACCACATTGGCTCTCTCTTAAGATTTGTACAGGTTTTCATTTTTAGAAGCAAATGCAGGGCTTCCCCTCATTCCACTACCCATTTGGGCACCAATCCCCTGACTGAGCACTGAGGCAACAGTTTTAATACAATTTGTTGCTGAGGGGCTGGAGAATCCAGTCCTTTAAAATATTCAAACAAAAGTGGCAGTAGATAAACCCTCTAGTACTGGGAGGAAGGGGATATCCTTCAAAGAAAACTGAAAATTTTAAAAGCCGAGAAAACACATTACAAGGTAGCAAGACGGTTCAGATCAACATAGGTAAAGTATTAACACAGAAAGCTGATTCATACCCAACCAGAGCATTGGTCCACTTAGCTTAGTACTGAATGGATGCATCAATCCAGCTAGATTTTTTCCAGCTCTGTCTGGGGATGGCAGCTATTGACTAGGGGAACTTTTGTATGCAAAGTCTGTGCTCTAACATATTCTTCCTCCCAACTGTCTCTCTCATTTATTAAGCGGTAGCTACAGGGAGGACCAATCCACATTGTGAATACAGCACCATGTGTGAGAGAAAATAAATGAGAGTGAGGGAGAGAGAACGAGAGGCCAGTGATGTAGACTCAAGTCAATTGACTCAGACTCAGGTCAGACTTAAGTTGCTTCAGTGACCTGACTTGGACTCAATTTGGCAATAAATGATGTATAAATGATGTCAACTCATGATTTGTATATTTTTAGTGACTGACTTGCTGCCCTTGGTCAGTAACATAACACATTGATCCAGAAATCTTGTAACTTTGAACAACATTTTCATCTTTTTTTGTCTACTGGTCACATGATGATCTGTCTCAAACCCAAACTGTGGGCACATTTCTTCGGGGGAACAGCAAATGAGCTATGCAATGGCCTTAATGCAGAGTTGAAGTCTGTTCAGCAGCCTGTCCCTTCTGCATATAGGAGGAAATTTCTAAAACGTTTCCTAAGAGCAGAAAGTAAGACTGACCCCCAGAGTGCAGGATGCATCTCTCAGAGGGGAACAGAAAGTGTAAGGCAATGGGCTTGAGAAGGAAGGATCCTTCTTTCCAAAGCTTATAGGGCTTCAGTAATGGGGAATAAGAAGGATAATATTCCTCACTTCCAAAACTGCACATGGCAATATAGCAAATGTGGAGGTCTGACACTACTTAATTTATTAAAACTGACTTTATTTGATTCTGTCCAAAAAATTCTGGAATATAGGTTGGGGTATAAAGTTGGCTCCCAGACTGGAGACTTGACTTGAAAGTATCTTGCAAGGATTTGAAACTCAACTTGAGACTTGGAGTAAAGACTTAAACACATCACTGTGAGAGACACTGAGGGAGTATAAGCACTATACAATTATAGTGCTTTGATACCACTTTAATTGCCATGGTTCTGTCCTATGGACACCTGGGATTTGTACTTTGCTGAGGTATTTTAAATTCTCTCAGAACTATAGTGCTGTAGATTGGGGAGAATTCTAGGTACTTTATCAAACTACAAACCTCAGGATTCTATGGGACAGAGTCAAGGCAGTAAGTGGTATCAAACTGCTATAACTGTACAGAGTGGTATGATGAATGATATGGATGTGTAGCTGCCGAAAAGACTGGAAGTTATTTCCTCCTTTTCTGATTTTTTTCCTTTTATTTTTCCTTTTCGTCATGTATTCCTTTTTTGTCTTTTATCTTTTAAATTTCTGTAAGCCTTTAAAACTCTTGATGATAATAATAATTGTGCCATGTGGACTGAGAGAGAAAGAAAGACAGATCATCCTTCCATCCTTCCAGGGAGAATGGAAGTATTTTGGGTTGAAAAAATGATACATGAGGAAAAGTTTAAAAGGCTTCCCCAAATATAGCCATTCCAAACCAGATTTGTTGTCCCCATGCTCCCCACCCCCAACACACAAACTGTTATGATGAGTTAACATCAGCTCTAGTTTTTAGCACTTAGGTTTTCCAGGATAGTACTAGGAGATCAAAAATAATTTAACTATTTTATTTCTAATACTATTACATGTCATGCACATTACACTGGGGCAACTGTTGGTATATCACCAAGAGTTTTACTCTCCCAGGAGCTGGAACAAAAACTCCCCAAGGACTATCTCAAATATTTTGGCATTAAGCACATTTCAGATACATTTCTGAAAAAAAGGTACATTTGAAGACTATACTCATTTGTGCATAGTAAACACATCTGGAATGGGACTAGGATTATGCTTCTTGGCCACTTCCCTGAGCTCTAGATTCATGTTTATGCATATAGACTTAAACAGATTGTGCCAAATGTGCATGAGTGGTGCAGATGATGATTCCCCATCTATGAATGCTGTTTAATAAATGAAACATGAGCATGGGATGCTGGTTTACACTGATTTAGACTACTGGTGCTTCTAGTTCACTATTATTAGCACTGACTGTCAGCAGTTTTCCAGGGTTTACTGCAAGATTCATTCTTAGCCCTACCTGAATATGGCTGAGATTAAACACTGGACCTTCTGCATAGAAAGCATGTATTCTATCTGTTAGCCATGATCCTTCCTGTAAGGCAGCAAGGATTGGACCTGGCAGTGCTCATGTGCAAAGCATGTGCCATTGGGAAGCATCCAGTACCACAAAGTATCTGGTAAAAGTAGACTGAAGGTTAAAACTATTGGAAGCAGGAGCTGACATCTAAAGAAAAACTTTAAGAACTAGTTGCTACTCTTAGTAATGCTTGTTTGCATGATTCAGTCTCTTCTTCTTGATGTTTCTTTTACCCAGTTAATGCCATAATGTTTTTGCCCAACAGAAGTGCTTTTTTTTTTCTTTCCAGTAGGTGGATTGTAGGATAAGATTCTTGATGGTAAATCTTCTTTGGTTTTAAATTTGGAGGTTTTCTTTTCTTTGGAGGTTCTTTGGAGGTTCTGAAACAGACTCTGGCTGGCCATCTATCAGGAACGCTTTGATGGTGTATTCCTGCATAGCAGGGGGATGGACTCAAGGGCCCTTGCGGTCTCTTCCAGCACTATGTTTTATGATCCTAAATAATGACCATCCTTGCGAGCAATCATTTTGAAGTCCTTGATCTCATACCTCTGAAACTGATCCGGTTTATTTACTCATGATCTCTGCCAAGACAAACCATATGAACAAGGAACAAAAATCAGAAATTATTTCTCACCTGCTCAATGCTGTATCCACTGAGAAGAGATGCACCATATCCCCCAACAAAGACTGAGCCCGGGAGGAAGTAAAGATAGTTATATTCAGGTGGATCTGTTGGACGCTTAAACATATCCAGCATTCTCTGGGTAATTAAGAAACCACCTATTAGAATTTTAAAAAAGAAAATGCTAACTGTTACAATGAAAATGAAGATGTAAGTGAAACAAAATGTGAGTAAGAGAGCAACTACTGTCAAGTTGGTAGATTAAAGGCTTTATCACACAGGGCAAATAAATCACAGCAGGATAATAACTGCAGCAGGATAATAATGTCTTTGGGTGGAACTTATCACATTACCTTGTTCCTCTTCTGCTGTTCTCACAGTGAGAGACAATTTGGAAAGTGTTTCTTTTACAAAGGAGGTCAATAACAGTGTGTGCATGTGTATAAAAAGATTCACTTTTCAAATAGTCTTCCACTGGGAGAAGAGAAATGACATCATATGGTATGTCTTAGCCAAAGATGCTATTATCCTGCTGCAATTGCGATTTACCTGACTCCTGTGATAAAGCCCTAAGTGTCTAGAGACTACATGGGAAATATTTTTTTTATTAATAATAATGAAAAAGTTTGATAAAACATAATAATTCATAATGAATTTGCAAAGAAATGAAAAAGCAGTTATGAAAATTCTCTATTAAATTTAAATTCCTAAATATACAAATAACATTATATTGTGCCTAATACCTTCACTATAAATCCTTCTATCAAACATGTCTTCTCTGCAACCTCCTTTTCTCAAAAGCATTTTGTGCCTCCATGTTTATATATGTAGCCCTAGCTATGTTATATTTAATTATATAATTCCAATTTTCCTTCCTTCCTTCCTTCTATCTATATATCTATCTATCCTATTTTCATTTTCATTTTATTTGCAGAATTTCTTTTCCAATTTTCCATAAGTTCTAAGTTTATTCTATCATTCCCATAATTGATAATTTCCCCCAGTATGATTCCCAGAGAGGAGATACCATATTCAAATCATCTCCAAATTGATGTATAGTCTTCTGCAATATTGAATTTGTTATCTTATCTAGTTCCATTATCTCATACAGTTTTAATAACCATTCTTTTATAGTGGGATATGTTGTCTGTTTTTGCTCTTGGGCATATGTTAATCTAGCTGCCATAATCATATATATATATAAAAATCTTGCTCTGTGATCTGTTTAGTTGTCACAAACCTTCCACCATATTAAGAAGGTATACTTCTGGACTCATTTGAAAATAGACTTTAATTACCTCTGAAATTTTATTATGTATTTCTCTGCATAATCTCTGCTTGTTTGCACCATACATGAAAGAAGGTTCCTTTTTGCTCACATTTCCAACATGTATTATTTTTGTTACAGATCATCCTAGAGATTTGTGTTGGTGATAGGTACCACCTATATCATATTACAGTAATTTTCTCTTAAGTTAGCTGATTTAATAGGTTTTAATGTTGTATTTCATGATTTTTCCCACTGTTCTAATGAGATAGGGTGTCATATATTTTGTGCCCATTTTACCATATTTTCTTTGACAATTTCTTGCTTGAATTCCAGTTTTAATAATATTGTGTAGTTTCTTCCAGCAATATATTCTAAATTTGGTTTCAACAATTTGTTGAATTCTCTTTCATTGGTTTTTTATATCTTCTGTTCTTTTAACTATTTTATATTTTTCAATGCCTATGCAACAGACAACATGTAGGGATTCCATTAATTCTTCTTTTTGATCTTACTTGAATTATATCTTCTTGTATTTTCAGTATATCCTGGTATGTAATCCATTTACTAATTTTTGGTAACTCCCTCCTATAGAAGGCCTCATGTACCAAAATCCATGATGAGATTTTTGGACAGAAGGTTTTTTATACATACATATTTCCATATTCTCAAAAGTTATTTTCTTCAGTAATGATTGCTACATTATGTATTCACTTTGGGCATATCATACCAGATATAAATATGCTTGATAGCAAATATTCACCATGGTTTCTGGCAGTACTTTTGAACTCCTTTTCAGATCTTGCATTTCTGAGAGTAGAAGTGGGCCTTTGGCTTAAGTTTTCTTGTGTTTTACATTTGCCCTTGTGCTATTCACAGAAGGTGATTTTCTAGGGAAGATGTGCATACACATGAATACTTTGTACCTTGGGCACTGAATCTGCTAGAAGAAAGTAATTCAATATCTAGTGTGCTACCAGAACAAATAACTGCCAGATAGTTGCTTTACACATGAAGTTCTATATATATCAAAGAAGGGAATGAGAAAAGACAGGCCCTCCTAACATCCCAAAAAAGACTCAGAATCATTTATTTTAACCACCACTGTTGCAATCATGGATTCTGGGACAGTGGAGGAGTCAAAATCCTCAAGACTAGGCTGGGAGGCTAAGCCTCCATTGAAATGATCAAAGCAAACTGGACCATCAATATTCCTAGGTGGACCTCCACTGGCATTATAAATCAGAAGATCGTTAAATGCTCTTTATTTTGCTACTGCTTTTGTGGTACTCGAATTGTTACCACCTGGAGCAGGATGTTGATAATGACAATCGTGATGATCATTTTAATACTGGTGTTCATTATTGTGGTCTGTTAAAGCAAGCAGTCAAAATCATAACAACCTGCCAGCCAATGTTGAACACCCCTCTCCCAGGATCCTTAGGTGAAAAACTATTTCCCTGCACAGAGTGTTTCATTAGTGGACACATTTTAGAATCCCACAGTAGAGACATCCTGTGTCAAAATACCCAGCTTTTCTTGCAGCAATGGAACACAATACAATCATATATGTAAGTTTAAAATTCTTATCATTTTTTTAAAAAAATTGTCCTCTTAGAGAGGTTTTTTTTTCTATTTTTCTCAAAAATATTTTCAGAGGTGGCACCCCAATTATGGATTGCTTTCCTGTGGGAAGTTCACCTGGCCCTGTCACCACTAATATTTTTGGCACTAGCAAAATCTTTTTGATTTCACCTCCTGCAATTTTAATTGAATTTTCCTCTATGTATGTTGATATTCTTCAATTTATGGTTCTACTTCAAAAAAAGTAACACTGTTACATTTGTACTGCTTGTGATGAACCTCTTTTTCATTCCGTTTTCATCTAAATGCAGAAAAACACTATCACAACAGCAGTAGATTTTTTTTTAATGTTAAAGTTACACACAATGTTTACACACCTATATTCATTTATTACTAGCTTGCATGCCATTCTCTAGGAGTTTAGGCACAGCACATTTATGTTAAGTTTCAGTTTGTGCTTTCACACTCTTCCTGCCTCACTCTGACCTGTAATCAGTTCCTCTTCTTCTCACTCTTTCCTTCAGAAGGCCATATATTTGATTATGGACAAGAATTGTAAGTAATGCTACTTCAGAGAGACAGAGAGAGACAGAGAGAAAGATTCTCCAGCTAAGACTATGTATATTCTTTTCTCGTATAGACCCTGTGGAGTGGGGCATGGGACTGGTTGTTGCTTAGCTTTTGCCTTGCCAATTTAATTACTGTGCTTGAAAGGTATACTACTATCTCTCACATTTTCCAGCATTTAGCATGGGGAAGGAAGATGACAATGTGCAAGGATTTTTTTATTAAATTCATACAATTGTTTTAAGATTTGACAGTTGTTTTGATTATTTTTTTTAAAAATGTCAGGGCTATTCTGGAATGATGGTTGAAGAGCTAACACAAGTGATTAAAATAAATACAAAGCAAGTTGTGTACATTAATGAATTTGTACCTGCAATATTGACAGATGAAACAAAGGCAGCCAGTAAAGCTAATGTTTGTGGTATGCTGGAAGGAAGGTATGATCCCCCCATCAGCACCAAACCACCCACAGCAGTGAGTCCTAGAGAAAAAACAACACAGAGTTAGACTTTATAGCATAAGTAAAGAATGTGTAATTAGCAATCCCTTCTCAAAATCGCTTGAATTATGCAGCAGATGTTTCCTGTTGCAGTTAAACACAGCTAATTAGTCAAATTGCCAACATATCACTACTCATCTTTTGAGCAAGTAGCTAGGAAAGTACTTTGGGGCCAGGATCTTTTGCTCATCATGAAAAGATGTTAGAGACAGCAAGCACAGCCTGCTTGTTAATTGCTGTTAGAAACTGCTTAACCAATGCTGTCTTTTTAGAAATATGTAAAAACTTCAGAGTAGTATCCATTTCATCCCCTCTCACAGCATCTGGGCTAGCTACCTATTTGTTTCCAAGAATAATTAAAATTCTAGCCTCTAAGGACATGGCCACTCCTTTCCTAGGTGGAAAGACATGTCCGGTTTATGTTGAATGGCATGATGTTCCTGGACCACTGACCACTGAGGTGAGGACCTTATAGCCCTCCAGATGTTGGAGTACACCTCTCATCTACCCTGACAATTAGTCATTCTGGGTGAGTCTGATGGGAAATGGAATTCAACAAAATCTGTATACTTGAGCATAGTCAAGGAAAAGTTTAATAGCTATATAAAACTGTCCCTCTATTCACAATGCCAAAAGACGTTACTGTATGTTCGTACATTCCAATTGCTGTACAGAAAGTACACACTGCTCCTTTTGTATCAAGCTTTAGTTGGGATATATAAAGGCCGATGGATAAAAAAGATTAAACCAGTTTTTGACTGGCAATCTTATTTGTACTGATAAACGTAGAATATTACTTCCTAACATGATAACTTGAACATATTAAGTGATCTTTCAGGACTTTGGTACCATTTTAGGCAATTTTGTAACCAGGAGATGCAATCTAGAAAGCAATCCAACTTGGAGCAGGGTGGGGAAAAGTCATCTTTTGAATGACAGTTCCCAGAATCATTTCCAAACTTTATCACCTGTTCTTGGTCGGCTGTGATGGTTTAAATCTGAATGAACAAATTCACTCCAAGTTTCTTGTCCCTATACAGACTGGAGCACGCCCTATAGTAATACTAATCACTATACTAAAGATGAAATTGGAATGCAAGAATCTAGGCTTACCAGAGATGGCATTTGTTACTGACATTAAAGGAGAGTGGAGAGCAGGCGTGACACCCCAAACCGTATGGTAGCCAACTATTCCAGCAAGTCCAAAGGTAGTCACCATTTGTGTGAAAGCTGCATTAGGAGAAACGAGGCCTAATCCTAAAATTGTTGTGAGCCCTGAAAAGAAAAGCAGAAGCCACAGGAGAATCATAAGACATTTTTCTTTTGAATAACCCAGCAGCCTAACTTGGAACACTACTTTTTTTTCTTTTTGAACTACAACTCTTAAAATCCCCCAGCAGGGCCACTGGCTGGAGGATTTAAGTTGGTGAGATTATTGGAGTTGACAACAAACTAGTTTTTCTAAGATCTTGACTAGGCCAAAGCTACACCCCTATTTCCACTAGTATTTTGACCCCGACAATAATAGGAATGGGTGCGAAATGATCTTTTGATACAGAATTTTACAGACATAATGTGAATTCTTTTTTTTATCCAGAATGGGAGTTGTCTGGGAGAGAAGCCACTGAGCCAAGTTGTCTGTTCAAGTTTGCTTTTGGCATCCAGACACGGAAATGCCAACAAATAAAATCTCTGAGATTTTTAAATATTTCATTTCAGTAAATCATCAAAGGACAGAGCAACAGAATGAAAAATGGCAGTAATTCCCCATTGACTTCTTTACTTGTCTGGTAGGAAAAGTTTCTATTGTAGCATCTGAAAATTGTTAAATCAGGCAGACCACACAGGCATCTCAGCAATACTTTATGAAAGGAACTGTGATGACCTCCTTCTTCTGTTGAGTATTATTCCTTGGCAGGACTCAGAAAAGTTACTTTTTTGGGTGACAGCTCTCAGAATTCTTGGAGTTGTACTGCAAAAACTCAGTCCTTTGGCACAGTGAAAATCTAATTTTGTTGACCAACTATTTTCATCTGTTTTCAAATGCTAGGTGTGCAGTCAAGAGCCAGCATGGTGCAGTAGTTTGAGTGTTGAACTACAACCCAGGTTCCAGGGTTTGATCCCTGCTTGGCCATGGAAACCTATTGGATGATTTTGCCCACATCACACACTCTCAGGTCCAGAAAACCCCATGATACGTTTGCCTTAGGGTCGCTATACATCAGAAACAACAGCAGCAGCAACAGCTGTGTGGTCTAGTCAGCCTGGAGCAGTAGAGGCTTATGAGATGGCCTTATTTAGGAACAGTGCATCTAGTTAGCAGCAGTGATGCTGTGCTAAACTTTGAAGAGTGGATTCTCATTGTGACAGCTCCCACAACCCAAGAGAGTCCAAAAATGCAGGCAGTTATATTGATCTGTAAGAACAAATCTGTTCTTGCACTTATTTTCTCAACCAGGAGCAGGTCTTTTGTAAACCTAACAGGTCTTAAGTGTTCATTGAAAACTAAGTCAATAATAGCAAGGATATCTCATATCAATATAAACAGGCCAACATGAAATATATTTGCCAAGACCCTATACCACTAGACATAACTATGATGGTGGAGCTCCATCATGGTATCCATATCCAACCATGCCATACCTCAAAATGTACTTTTTCATCCAGGCAGCACCCCCAACCAAAAGGTTTCTGAGGTGCTGCAGAGCAGGATATTGGGAAATGATATCTGTGGCACTCTCTTGGTTGCTGGATCTCTTTTCTCAACATGCCCTATGACTGAAAAAGTGCTGCAGACATTATTTCCTAGCACCTCAGAAACCCTTTGGCTGGGGTGCTGCCTGGATGGAAAGGTAGGTTTGAGGGTTCCTGTTTGTTTGTTAATGACTATAAACACAAATTGCAAAAGCTATGAGATTTTTCAGTCTGGCTTATAATATGCTAGCTACTGAACAAGATGTCACCCATTATTCACAACAGAAAGTAACATGGAACTGGGTTGTATTGGTATCTATGAGTCCCTAAGATTCATGTTAGCACTGGGATCATACTGCCTCTCTCTTTTCCTATAGGCACTATGCACAGAGAGTCATGAATCCCTATAAAACATGGGAAATTACCCCAGGTATATATGTAAGCCCTGAACCAATATTTGGGTTGTCTGGTGAACATATTTGGGATGTGTGGTGAAGCTAGAGCTGGTGGAAGGAATGGAGGGGGTCCAGTCCTATTTCCACGTCTAATTCAAAGAACTCCATCCAAAGCAGCCCCATGTGAAGAACGGGTACAATGTAATCATCAGGCCACCAAGTAAAGAATGCCCAGCAATTATTTCAATAATTAAATCCCTCAATTTTTTAAAAAAAATAAAGATCTGTTTTCTGGTTAAGTAAGTCTAGTGACTGACATCTTTCTTCTGAAATGTTCCTGTTAGGTTCTGACCCCCACCCCTGCTTTTTAGTTACTGCAAATTTGACCAAGATCAAAGTTTAAGCTCAGCCAAGCCATTTAAAAATGCTTAGGTGGTATCATTAATCTTTTGCAAGTATCAATAAACTAGCGGGCTTCTTTCCTGCGTGGGCTCTGGAACTATCCAAGATTCCAAGGCCATGAACATGAACATTCTTTAAAGCCCAGGTTTTCCCCTGTTCCCCAGAAAAGAATGTACCAGAGCTGTGGTCAAACATATGGTAAGAATAATGCCTTTCACCACTCATACTAAAATGATTTTGTACTCCACTCCCATATTACTCAAGACTGAAATCAAGCAAGCCCACTTTAGAGAAAGAGGACTACTGAAGGTATGATTATAAGAAACTGATCCGTATTGATGCTGCTGCTTTGTTTCCCAAAATAGAATATGAAGGGCAAAATAAAGTAAAATATGTCACATAGAAAATCTATTCAGGATAGGGATGGCATAGGGGCCATTTTTACACCCTGGGATGCTTTGGGAGCCACATAGACTACTGAAAAAATAACACAAAAATCTCCAAAGTGGCTGGAAGTTCTCAAAAAGAGATGGATGGGGTTCTATATTGCCATTATAAATTTGTAACCTAGAGTTAACAGATCCATAACTACACTATATTCAGTAAGACTTAATTAGTCTTACTGTAAGACCACATAAATGCCCTCCAGCCCACCTTAAGAGCCAGGAGCTACATTAGGCAAAGGAGGTCTGTTCAGATGCCAGTGGGGGGGGGGTTACAAGGAGAATGACATTTCCAATTCCATCCCACCAGTGAGTGAGGCTGTGACAATCAGAAACTGGACACCACCACAATTCCTTGTTGCAGCCTCACTCATTGGTGGCAAAGGATTTTGCATGCAAATCAGCAGCGGAATAGACCTCTTTCTTCTAAAATGATTGCTCAGGCTGGGGCAGAAGTGAGGCCAGGAAATATTAATTAGTTATGCTTACATAACTAAATGAATGGTATAGAATATTGGTGGATATTTTTTATGTTAAAATAAGATGGAGGCTATGTGTCCTTTGTGCTCCTGGAAGCTTCCAAATGCATCAGTTCATCCTCTTTTTTTTTCCCCCCAGAAAAGATCGGTCTGGGGATTCTGAAGATGTCAGGACCACAAAAGCATCCTTGGTGGGGAACTTGTGGCTCTGGGGCTACACTTTGCCCATCACTGATTTAAGCTACCTCTAAAGGAACATCTCAACCAGATTTGATGCTTCTGAGCATTAAAAATCCCAGATTGTGCTATCAGAGAGACTATTTATTAGACATCAGGAAGTAAGATGAAGAAATTTGCTATGCGTGACCTGTACAGCCTTTTCTGCCCCCAGTGATGTATTGGAGGTTATTAACATGTCTCACATACAAAGCGGTGTTTGCACACATGAAATCAAGAGTGCTTGACCTAAACATCAAGAGCCAGCAAAAAACATAAGGTAGCAAGTAAAATAACGATTTATGAAACAGAATAAAATGTATGCCGTCTCATGTTTCCTGACCCTGCTGAACTGTAGTACCTCCCTCTTGGGAGAAATCTTGATTTCTCTGGAATGGAGCAAACCTGCTTAAAACCAGTAGGTGCCAGTTTGGCTTGGTTACATTGTGGCTGTTGAAAAATGTGTATGGGATTTTTTTATTTTATTTTTTGTCAAAATACATTAGTTTGATTGGGAAAAAACATGGGAAAAATTTGTAGAGTTTTTAAATTTTTCTTTTTTTGACTCAGACATTAATTTTTAATAGGAAAACTATACCTGCAAACTATACCTGAAATCTGGAGATATTGTCTGGCATTCACTATCACAGGTATGATGCATAACTTAGGCCCTTTGCACACCATACCCCATTAGCGCATTCTTCGGTTACAATCCCAGCATTGCTATTCGCACAATGCTGTTGGGTTAGGAACGCTCTCTTCCATCTTAAGCAGATGAGTAGCAGCATTGCCACCAGTGTTCTTTATTCATTACAGCATCCTTGGCCACTCCCTTTCCCTGCCTTCACCCAGCCCCACCGCCCCTGAGTGGTTGGTGGGGGGGGGTTGGGTTTGGTGTTTTCTTTTTTTTTGAAGCCATACTCCTTCCCTCCAGTGACCAAGGCAGTGACAACCAGAAGCAGGACTCCATGACAAGTCCTTGTTGCAGCCTCATTCAATGGTGGGAAAGGAGTCAAACTGTCATCCACCTAGTCACCTGTTCACTTATTTCTATGGAACCTACTTCTCTCAGAGCAGCCTGGTCAAGTAGATGTTGGAGAGTCAGGCCAGGAGAAAGTACTTTGTTAAAAAGGGGGAAAGGAAAGGGAGAAAAAGAAAAAAAAAGTAGCAGCACATTTAAGACTAATTGGTTTTGATATTTTAGTGTTGAGTTTTTATGGATATACATAATCATGCTACAACAGCTCATGCTAAAATATAATCAATTTAGTCTTAAAGGTGCTGCCATACTTCTTTCTTTTTTTCCTCCTCCTTTCCTCCTTTTTATGCTGCGAGAACCTAATGCTGCAAGAGAGGCTCCTTCGTTGCAAACTAAATAGTTAAGTTTATTTAGTATACTTAACTAAGTAGCCAGTGTAGAATTCTGGCCATTGTTTACTACTGTGCAGGTCACAAGGGATGGCCTGCTGTGGTGCACATAGGTCTATGATGAAGGTACATGTAGGCCTACAATGGCTGACTTAGCAAGGAAGCTAATTGAGATGACAAGAGATGAACGGGAGAGCAGGATGCAGCAGAGAGGCACCATTTTCCCTCACTGTGTGTTGATCTTTTCCTACAAACATGGTCACTTTCCCTAAAGATGATCAGTCAATAAACTTCCCATTTATTTTACTATATGCACCCCATGTTCAAGAATTGTGAAAGAGTACTCACCTGTGGTGAGCACCAATTGTAACTACACTTGCCTAGTGCTACCCCTTGCCTAACCCTGTCCCAGGTTTACAACTTTGATATAAAATTAATCTAACCCACCACAGAGGTCACTCGAATGTGCATGTAGGCAATCAACAGTCATACCATCTAAAAAGACCAGGCCAGTAAATATCCCCAGTCACGTAGCAACAGAAGACCTCATGTTATATTGCCCTGGTGGACAAATAGTCTTTGACCTTTTAAGGAGTCCACTTGAAGGGAGTCAAAGTGTTGGGCACTGGAAGTAATAAACCTTATCAGACTCATCTCCAGAAACCCACACAACAACCTCAAAGCGGAGGAAGATCCTGTTATTTAGATGATCTTCCGATATCAGAGAAATGCCAGGTGTGGAGATGTTTTGCTTTCTGCCCTGTTTGTTTGTTTTCCCTGGGAAAGGATTTGCTTTCAAAGTAAATTTTTCCTACAAATAGTCCATGTTTTAAGGCTAGAGGGAACACAGAAAACAAAAGGACACAGGAGGGATTGCAAAGAAGAAAAGGCGATGCAATGGTGTGATCCCTGCCTCTCTAACAGAAGACTTCAGGAGAGGTGCAGTATAATCTCTTACTTTCACTCTGTAAGTCTATTAGCCCTTGAATGAGTGTGGGTGTGTGTGAGCTTAAATACAAACTATTACAAAACTATTTATTCAATAAAGCTATTCATTGAATCTCTTTGTGTGATTTCTGACTGAGCCAGACCCCGTAAACATTGGGTTAAAAAGATCCTAAATACCCTGCCCTCTTTGCATTGCTAAAGCAGTGCTCAGAGCTAATTTCCCCACAAGAGACGATTTTGACAGCTTTTGGGAATCCCCTTAAGGAAGTCCCAAGCAAGCAGGGACTAGCCGCTTCCACTGCCTTGCTACTGAAGACCCATGCTGTGGCTAATGTTACTGCAGTTCCTAAGCCACACTTGGGGTGACATTAGATATCACTTTGATATCAATAATTTGGCCTTCTCTACCTATTCCTCTCCATGTGCTGCGAGGTCCCCCGGACAAGCTCGCAGACAGGCATGGCCACTAATCACTGTAATATTCCAAACAATACAAGCTGGCCAGAAATAGCCATCCTGCCGCTTTAGGAGACCTCAAAGGCAAGTACTCTATTATGTATGCATGCTACTTACAAAGAACTCCCTGCCCCGGGCAGGCAGCTTGGTTAGAAGAATTCTCATCTGTCAAGCATGCTGTGTTTGCATACTGTCTACTCTATTGTCAATTTGGACTTAACTCAATCATGCTAAATTCTGACCTTTCGGAGGCTTTGTCTCCAGCCTGAAACTCATTGTTTCCCCCAAGTACGGACTAGCCTGTGGCCACGTTTCTCCCTATATAAACCCCTGACTTCAAGAGCCTCTTTGGATCACTCCCGACTTCCATCCCACCTTGCTGCCGCTGTGCTTGTCGAGCCTTCCCCTCAGTTCCATGTACTGAGACTCCATACCTCCGAATTTCTGCTGCAGACTACCCGGGCTTCAGGACAGGTGTAGTATCACCCAAACCAACAACGTTTCTTGAAAATCCCTCTATCCCACTCCAACCTTTATTTCTATAGTTATCTGTGTGAGTGTGCTGCATACGCTGTTTGACTGTATTTTAATAAAGATCACAATTATTATTTCAATTCTGTTTGCTCCTTGACTTGGCCTGACCCCGTAGACATTGGGTAAAAGATTCCACTCCGTTGCCCTGCCTCCTGCATTACTAGGTTGTGCTCTTGGCTAATTTCCCCAAATTATAAAATTGAGAGCGCATTTAGGTGTTCCTCCCAGGACCCCCAGAAAACAGGGTAACAGAGTAGTGGAGAATGTGGGCAACCCCTGTACCCCTAATTTGAGTAGGCGTCGCGAACCTCCTCAAATCAGGTTGGTATTGACTTAGGGAATGACCAGTCAAGTTGCTAGAGTTTCTGTCAGGCAGGAACACGTGTGTGTGTGTGTGTGTGAAATCTGTGTGCTTGAGCTCCAGGAGCTACTCTATCTGGGCTGGAAATCTGCTCCCCTTTCTTGCTTGGTTTGTGTATGTCAGCTGCCCCGGCGTGGACACTGTGGGCCCTTGGGCAGTGAATCATTGTCCGATAGCAAGGGGTGTGCACAAGCTGTCCTGGGAATCACATCCCTAACGGGGTCTATCGTGGGTTGGGATCCCAACGCCCTAACACTTGGAGATATGTTAGGAACAGTCCACACGCACGCTACACTCTAGTGGCAAGGCAATAGCACTTAGGGAAGAAATCGCCCCCCCAGAGTAGAACACGGGTGCGTCCTGTTCCTTAGTGTGAACTCCCGTTCATTAGTGAGTTGAAGTGTGGGTGCATCCTGTTTGGTATAGTTTTGAAAGCGCGGGTGCGTCCCAACTGCTAGCGAACTAGATGTGGGTGGTGATTCCCGACCTAGCGTAGGGTTTTCTAAGGTTTAGCCCGAGGTGGAGGAAGGTGCCCCTCACCCAGAAAACTGTTAGGGACGGTTCAGTCTAAGCTCCTTGCCCCTTTCCCCCTAATGCTTTGCTAAGTGGTGCTGTAAGTTCCACTGGGTTCGTTGGCAGGCAGAGTACTCATGAAGGTTTCCCTCAGAGTCTAGGTGACTCTCCCTGTCCCTGAACCGTTTCTTCATCCTTTTGCCCCTAAACTGTCGAGGTGAAAGGCCAGGCTTAGGTGTACAAAGGTGACTTTTGTAAGGCAGGCTGGAGTTAGGTTCCATTCCCTCTTCCCTCACGAAGTTCCACAGTGTTTGTTTCCCTGGAATCCCCCAGGGGTCTCGGTGATCCTACCCTACCCTCCAGGTCCTGGTCCTTTGTATTGTAGTTTGAAAGATGGCTGAGTGTAGTAAGGTTGCCGTGAAAGACCTCATGCTAAAGAGGGAGGTCAAGGGCAAGCTTGAGAAATGGGTCCTTGGCAAGGGGAAATGCCCCTGGAAGGAGTCTAGCTTTCAGACGGCAGACCCCTTTGCCACACTAAGGGAGGCGTATGCTCAAGTGCACCAATCAAAGAACCCATTTGGGTCATCAAAGGATGCTTTGACCGCCTGGGGACTTTGGCTGACCGCCAGAGATGCCTCAAAAGCCCTGGTTGAGGCCAGAGAAAGGATTGTAGAGATAGAGAAGGAGAATGCCTGGCTTCATGCTGAGATGGAGGCCCTGTGCGCGGACAAAGTAACGTTCGCGTCCATCGCGCAGGCCACCTCACAGAAACTGAGTGCTGTCACCTTGCAGGCTCAGACATGGGAGGAGAAGGCTCACGCTTTAGAGGCTGAACTTGCTCACACCCGGTCTGCAGCCAAGTTCATGGTAGGGCAAGTCAAGGAACAGCATGAGGCTGTCAGTCACGCGGCTTGCCATAAGCAGATAGAGGCATTAGAGAGCCAACTTAACACCAGGCGGGCTTTAATTTCAGCCGTCTGCCCTAAGCTTCTCCCCTCTTTTTCCCATGAGGAGCCGCTGCCAGAGGATGCTCTGCCCACTCTTTCCCACAACCCGGACTGGAGTGACCACGGGGTCCCAGTCCACCCAGTTGAGACACAGTCGATGACC
Organism: Ctenosaura bakeri; assembly: GCA_948474755.1. NCBI lineage: Eukaryota > Metazoa > Chordata > Lepidosauria > Squamata > Iguanidae > Ctenosaura > Ctenosaura bakeri. The sequence continues at coordinate 345,807 of CAOLHI010001619.1, forward strand.
AAGAGAATTGTCCCCACAGGAGAGGGAGACGCAGATATAGCTGAGGTTTGGGAGACCCAGGAGATTGAGACTAGGGTCCCCTGGATTGCCACAGAGGCCAAGGCAATCGCTGATCAGCTTGGTCCTCCCAACAAACAGACAGGGATCATGTGGCTGAACGTGGTGATACAATCTCACCTGGCAGCCAATGGCCAAGATTTGACCCAGCTGGCCCGACTTTGCATGTCCCCTTCGGAACTCCCCACACTTGAATCAGCCGTGGCAGCTCAAGGCTTGGTGAGACTCAAGGCCCACAATCGGATGAGGGAGGTAATAAGGACTCTTTGGCCCGGACAGAGCGCTAGCGTTCTGTACGTCATGGAGCAACAGGGTCCTCGAGAGAACCCTGAAGCTTATGTGGCACGGAAGCAGCTTCTGGCCGTGTTAGCTGAGAAGGTCCCTTTAGCCCCAGGAGGGTACAACTTCAATCATGTTGAATTCAAGACTCTCCTTTACGGGGGTCTGAATCATGAAACGAAGATGGCCCTGGGACCACTGGACCCTGCCACAACAAATTTGGAGGAATTTGGGAACAAGCTCCGGAGGGTCGCAGACCTGCTGTGCGAGGCTGGTTCTCTGAAACTCCCTCCCCCCAAACAACACAGACGTGACGCCAGGAATTGGGAGCCCATTCAGGAGGTGACATACTCTGGGAGGAGGGCACGAATTCCAATTCCCCTTCAGGACGGAATTCAGGACCATCTTTCTGTGCTGATCCAAGCCCTTCTGTATTTTGATAAAGATCACAATTATTATTTCAATTCTGTTTGCTCCTTGACTTGGCCTGACCCCGTAGACATTGGGTAAAAGATTCTGCTCTGTTGCCCTGCCTCTTGCATTGCTAGCTTGTGCTTTTGGCTAATTTCCCCAGCTTATAAAATTGAGAGCGCATTTAGATATCCCTCCTGGGACCCCCAGAAAACAGGGTAATACTAAGAGGTACTGGCAATGGTGAATATTCTCTGATGCACATTGTGGTGTGTGTGTATGTTTTTAATCTGCACAAGACAGGCAATACACCTTTCATGCAAAACTCAATAAAGCCATTAAGTCCAGCTCCTCCAATTTCCAATCAAAAAGCAAATATTAGGTTAGCAATAAAAAAAAAAAAACTTGCTCAGGCCAAAAGACTTGATAGATAGCTACTTGAGCAGGTTCATATTGGCCCTCCAGTGAGTGCTCTACTGTTAAAATAGTCTTCTAGGAAAGTAAACGGCTGGCTAGGGATTTAAGGCAAAAAGGAGACAGAATTGTAGCATGACTGATATTGCCCATCTTTGTTTTAAATGCTGAGAACAAGTTTCTTAAACACAAATTGCTGTGGCAGGCAGGCAGCCAGCTTTTTGATACAGCAGCATAAATGTGTGGTAGTTAATTTCCTACTAACTTTTATTTATTAATAAACTGCATCAAGCTGCATGTTTTCCTGTTGCTATTGTTTCTTTGCTGATCCAGTCAAATGCATGTTTCTTTGAGCTTTGGGAAAACCGCTTAAACCTTTTTTAAAAAATACAATCTCATTTTGAAATACCTGTTGTATAAACTCCAGCAGAGGTCATTGTCCTTCTAAATGGTGAAATTGAAGCCTGTTTCTCTGCTTCTAGTTCCTGGACAGTTTTTTGTTTAGCCAGAGCAGGAGGTGGCAAACTTTTAGGCAAAGGTGCTGGAAATATTTTTTTTCCATCCTGTTATAGAAGAAGATTTTCATCAGGATAAATTTTCAAGATATGATACAGAAACTTGTTCACATTATTGCAAAGCAACCTTTTCCAAAAGGTAGACAAGACCAATTCTCCTTCACATCTATGACTGTAGCACTGGATTTTTTCCATGGAGATGTAAATATTTCTAGAAATTTTGAAGCCATGTGAAAAAAAATGGATTTTCCATGGTCAGGAATACTAAAAGAGAAGGGAGTTCATGATGGATGGGAGTTTCTTATAAATGAGATGTTGAAGGTGCAATTTCTAAGAATTCCAATGTGGAGGAAAAATGGGAGGTGTCTAAAGAATCTGGGATGGACGTCTAAAGAACTTTCAATGCAAATTTAAAAGAGACATATACAAGAAATGGAAAAAGCGGGAAATTCAAACAAAGAGCCTGTAGTGTAGGATGAAAATCAGAAAACTAAAGCACAGAATAAGCTCCAGTTTGCTAGAGAGATTAAAAACAATAATAAGGGCTTTTTTGGTTATGTCCATAGCAAAAGGAAGAATAAGGAAATGGTAGGGCCTCTGCATCAAGAGGATAGTGAAATGCTAACAGGGGACAGAGAAAAGGCAGAACTTCTTTGCCTCAAATTTCTCCCAAAAGGAAAACGGTGCTTAACCTGGGGAAAATGGAGAAGATGATGGAGTAGGGGACATGTAGCACAGCACAGGTAAAGAGGGAGTATAGGAATAGCTGGCTACTCTAAATGAATTCAAGTCTCCAGGACCAGATGAACTACATCTAAGGGTATTTAAAAAACTGATAAAAGTAATCTCAGAACCCCTGGCAATACACCCTGAGAATTCCTAGAGATCAGGAGAAGCCCCAACAGACTGGGGGAGGCCAAATATTGTCCCCATCTTTAAAATGGGGAAAAAAGAGGACCCAAACAATTATCACACATTTAGCCTGACATCAATGCCAAGAAGGATTCTACAGTAGATCATTAAACAAACAATCTGTAGGCACTCAGAAAGGAATGCCATAATCACTAAAAGTCAACATGGGTTTCTCAAAAACAAGTCATGCCAGATTAACCTTATCTCGTTTTTTGATAGAATTACTAGCTTGGTAGATGAAGGGAATGCTGTGGACTTAGTGTACCTTGACTTCCCCATGATATTCTTATGACAAGCTAGTAAAATGTGGGCTAGATAATGCTACTGTTAGGTAGGTTGACCGACAGAACCCAAAGGTTACTCACCAATGGGTTTTCTTTATACTGAAGTGACTAGTGGGGTGCCACAGGGTTCTGTCCTGGGTCCAGTGCTATTCAACATCTTTATCAATGATTTGGATAAGAGAATAGAGAACATTCTTATCATATTAGGAGATGACACCAAATTAGGAGAGGCAGTTAACACCCCAGAAGGCAGGAGCAGAATTCAAAATGATCTTAACAGATTATACAGCTAAGCCAATAGTAACAGAATGAATTTCAACAGGGAGAAGTGTAAGTTACTTACATTTGGGCAGAACAAATAAAATGCACAGATATAAGATGCGTGACACTTTGCTTGGCCACAGTACATGTGAAAAGGATCTAGGAATCTTAGTAGATCACAAGCTGAACATGAGTCAGCAATGTGATGTAGCAGCTAAAAAAGCCAATGTGATTCTGGGCTGCATCAATAGGAGTACAGCATCTAGGACTAGGAAAGTGATAGCATCACTCTATTTTGCTTTGGTCAGACCCCACCTGGAATACTATGTCCAGTTCTGGTCACCACAGTTCAGGAAGGATATTGACAAGCTGGATTGTGTTCAGAGGAGGCCGACCATAATAGTAGAAAGCCTGCAAACCATGCCCTATGAGGAGCAGCTTAGGGAGCTGGGTATACTTAGCCTGGAGAAGAGAAGATTAAGAGGCAACATGATAGCTTTGTTTAAATATTTGAAGGGGTGTGATATGGAGGATAGAGCAAGCCTGTTTGCTGCTGCCCCAGAGAGCATGGAGCAATGGCTTCAAATTTCAGGAAAAGAGACTATATCTAAAGATTAGGAAGAACTTCATGACAGTAAGAGCACTTTGACAGTGAAGTATGCTGCCACATAGTGTGATAGAGTTTCCTTCTTTGAAAGTTCTTGAACAGAGGTTGGACAGCTCTATCAGGAATACTTTGATAGTGTATTCCTGCATGGCAGGGGGTTGGATTCAATGGACCTTCTGGTCTCTTCAACTTTATTATTCTATATTTAATGGACATGTCTAAGGATACTATTAGAGCTTACCGCTCATGACATCACCAGCTGATGACCCAAAGGCCTTGGGTTTTAGCACTGAAATCTCAGGATGTGGGATGCTTCTGATCTGGTGTCCATTCACACTATATAATTATAGTGCTATTATCCCACTTTAATTGTCATGGTTCCATCCTATGGAATTCTGAGTTTTGTAATCTGGAGAGCAGTAGAGTGCTTTGGCTGAGAATTCTAAATGCCCTTCCTTACACTGTAGATCCCAGGATTCTATGGGATGGGACCATGGCAGTTAAAGTGGAACAACTGTGTAGTGTGAATGGGTCCCCAGCAACCCTAATGTGAGATGAAGTATAGGCATATAAAAAACAGTATATGAATATTCAACCAAGACAAGCAAGAGGAAAGAAAACCACTGTTCAGTTCAGTGATCAGCTTGATAGAAATGGAATGTATGTTATGTGGCCATTTGCAAAATCTGGATCATGCCAACTGGTATTCTGCCTCAAGTGAAGAATCAACTGGTACTGCTCTTAAAAGGTCTTTACCCTGTGTTCTATTACATTATTTTCCATACCTTTGTTAAACAATTTATTGAAACATTTTAGAAGGCTGGGAAGACTTACCTTCATGACCACAGTTCCTCTGATTACATGATCAATAGTCCCATAATCAAAATCATCCTTTGGCTCAAAGTAAAAGTATTCTTTGTTGGGAGAAATCGCTTTTAATAACTTCAAGATGTTGTTTGAATAAAGGCTACTGGCCTGGGTAGCCATTCGGCTTGGCAAGTCAGTGTAACCAATGTGCACCACGCCCTGGGGGTGGGAAATGAAATAAACAGACATTTAAAAATCTTTTTTGCATTTATCCTATTGAAGCTTGGCACCATGCTTTCTGTGCTGACCTGGTGCAAGTTTTATAGACAACAGTAAATCAGACCTTGCACATGACTGTGGACGTGCCTTATTGACACTTCATTTTACAAGTGGAGGGGTTACTTTTTACACGAACAGCTTGCTCTGATGCTTGGGTGGGTGGGTGGGTGGATATTTTTTTTGACAGAGAGCCAATGAGTGAACAAGCTGGGAGGCCATTCAGGGAACGAACTATAATGGCCATATGGTGCTGATTTTTTGAGTTAAGAAGCAAAGTATATTTTAAAGGTCTGAAAACACCTCTTGGTCATTTGATGATTACATTTGATGATTACATGTGTGTTTCTCAGATTAATTGTACTCTGATTGATCCTAAAAAACAATGAACAGTTTTAGATAGTCTGGCTTGTGAAAATTTTGTACATGAAGCCATTCGGCAAAAGGAGATGTAACTAGAAGGCTGGGGTGTCAGAATTCCCAGGGCACCAGCCCAGCCAACCTGAGTCTCTTGGCTTCCTTTCATGGGCCCAAACTGAGCCTCCAAGGTAGAACTATTACGGCCCTGTGCAGTTGCCTATGATACAGCTTCTTGTTGAAGCTGAGATAAATGTATACAGTACATAGTAAATGTTCAGAAGGCAAACAGAAGCTGATCATTTTATTATCAATAAAGGACTTTGTCTGTAAGAGCAGGACAGTGAAAGGTTGTATTTCAGCTAAAGCCAAGTGTATTTTAGAAGTTGAACCTGTACAGCAGAAATAAGTGCCACTGAGTTTCATGGTGTTCACTCACAGGTAACTTGTATACAGGATTGCCTTCATGTCTCAGTTTTATTAAAATGCGTTTTTAAAGCAGAATTTTAAAGCAGTGTATTAGAAAAGCAAGACTTATAAAATCCCAGTGTCAGACTCCAGATTTTCCTTGAGGGACTGGCTTTGGGGCTGTCATGATGCAGTTTGTAATTGTGAGGAATTGTCCTCAAAATGATTGTACTTGCAGCATACTTTGTTAAGGGTCTGAAGTGAAAAGGAGCAGAGTGTCACTATTCTCATCTCTGTTACTTTCTCAAAAATTAATTTAGTGCACAATTACTGTAGACTACAGCTACCTTTACCAAATAAAGGCACCCATGATACTAAATAAGTAATTTCATATTGCTCAGTCACTCTTCTGAGTGAAGGAGAAATCAAGACTTCTGTAACTGAATGGCCAGTAAGATCAACATTTTTCCCTGCTGATTTTTCTGTGCTAGGGCACCAAAAAATTTCACAAGAAAATTGGCCTGTGCCATTGACTAATGCCCATTGGCTAATGGAAAAACCCAAAGAATTTCAGAAGAAAGTTGGCTTGTGCTCCATGGATTATAGAAAAGCCTTCAGTTGCATGGATCATGAAAAACTATGTCTTGCTCTAAAAATTTTTTGAGGGCCACAACATTTGATTATCTAGATGTATAAATTATGTTTGGGACAAGAGGCCACTGTTGGGACAGAACAAGGAGAAACAGAATGGTTTCATGTCAGTAAGGGCATCAGACAAGGGTGCATATTGCCAGGCCCTTTTCGCATGGCATTTGCCATGCAAAAGGGCGCCTAGAGCGTCATGCAATTGTGAGGGGCGATCTGCACGACGCACTCACAATTGCACGACGCTCCAGGTAGGACAGGTGCCGCTCACACACTTTTTTATTTTTGAAAATGGTGTACAATTGCGCATTACTCCAGGGCCTTCGGAGCCATGGCAGTCGGGCTTCCTGCCCCAGCGCAGCCTGGGAAACTCCCAGACTGCACTGTGGAAGGAAGAAGTGGGGCTCTCGCGCTGCCTGCTCAGGAGCTGAAGTAGCAGGGACACGACAGCCTCTCGCTGAAGGCTGCTCACGTGATCCATGCACCCCAGCACTGAAAAAAAGGTAAGATGTGGAAAGGCCCCAGTCTGATTAGTTTATATGCAGAACATTTCATATGGAAAGTGATTAGATTTCAAGGAAGATGTTTAAAAATGGAGGAATTTAATTTAAAACATATAGATGACATCATATTACTATTATAAAATGCAAAAAGTTGCTAATTGCTTATGAAAGACAAGGAAGAAAGTATAAAAGCAATGTTAGAGCTGAATATTAAGAAAATATTAAGAAAAAGTGACCACATAAGATTTGTATATATAATTTAAAAGTGAATGGTGAACACATTGAAATAGTTAAAGATTTTGTATATCCTGGCTCATTCATAAATCTAAACAGATACTGTAGTCAAGAAATCAGAAAACCAAAGCTTGGAAGAATTATAAAATCATAGAATCATAGAAATGTAGAGTTGGAAGAGACCACACGGGCCATCCAGTCCAACCCCCTGCCATGCAGGAACACCCTCAAAGCACTCCCGACAGATGGCCATCAAGCCTCTGCTTAAAAACCTCCAAGGAAGGAGACTCCACTACACTCCGAGGCAGCAGATTCCACTGCCGGACAGCCCTGACTGTCAGGAGTTCTTCCTGAGGTTCAGGTGGAATCTCCTTTCCTGCAGCTTGAATCCATTGCTCCTTGTCCTGGTCTCTGAAGCAGCAGAAAACAAGCCCTCTCCTTCTTCTACATGGCATCCCTTCAAATATTTAAACATGGCTATCATGTCCTCTCTTAACCTTCTCTTCTGCAAACTAAACATCCCCAGCTCTCTAAGTCTATCCTCATAGGGCATGGTTTCCAGGCCTCTCACCATTTTGGTTGCCCTCCTCTGGACTTGGTCCAGTCTGTCAATATCCCTCTTGAATTGGGGTGCCCAGAACTGGACACAGTATTCAAGATGGGGTCTAACCAAAGCAGAGTAGAGTGGTACCAGTACCTCCCTCGATCTAGACACCATACTCCTATTGATGCAGCCAAGAATTGCATTGGCTTTCTTGGCTGCCGCATCACACTGCTGACTCATGTTCAGCTTGTGGTCTATGAAAACTCCTAGATCCCTTTCACACGTACTGCTATCCAGCAACGTGTCCCCCATCCTATATTTCTGTATTCCATTTTTTCTACCTAAGTGTAGGACCTTACACTTCTCTCTGTTGAATTTCATTTTGTTCACCTTGGCCCAGCTCTCCAACCTATCCAGGTCATTTTGAATTTTGAAAGAACTAGACAAGATACTCAAATGTAAATATGTTATCATTGAATACCAAAGTCAGAATGATTCATGACACAGTCTCTCTGATTTCTATATATGATCTATATATGATTGTGAAAGCTGGACAGGGAAGCAAACCGTAAGGAGAAAAAACCCCAACTCATTTTAAATGTGAAGTTGAGGAAAGTTCTACAGATACAGCATGGAAAAAAAAGACCAATAAATGGGTTCTAGAGCAAATGACTAAATTGAGGCCATTGTACTTTGGATACATCATGAAACAACATGACTCATTGGAAAAGATTATAATTTTTGTTAAAGTAAAAAGCAGTAAGAACAATAAGATCTCATTACAGATGCATTGATGCAAATCAAGGAAGCCACGACCCCAGGTTTGCAAGACCTGAGTATGGCTGTTAGTAACCAGAGCTCTTTGAGGTCTTTCATTCATAGCTGACTTGATGGCAAATAACAATGTAACAACAAGAGACTGCCTAGTTTGCCCTACACATGTACATTCACGGATCTTAAGGTGATTGTCCTGAAAGCAAATTTTGAACATAAGGCACAGCAGGGGACTGCTGAGATATCACTATAAGCACTGGCCCTCAACCACCTTTTCTGAGGTTTGGTCATCCCTGGACCCTGCCCCTGGGCAAATGGAAAGCCTGTATCAGTAGAACAATCCCTAGTCCAAACTAAAAGTGTCTATGAAGTTCTAAAGCTCACAAGAACTCACTTCAAATGGGATCTGAGATTTAAAAGCTCTCCAAATTCTTTTATAGATCAGATCAAAATCAACAAATTTCTTTTTCTCACTTTGTCTGAGCCAGTGCCCTCTGGATGTGTTAAACTGTATCATTTCGTCCAGCGTAAACACTGACCAAACTACTAGGTATGCTAGAAGTTATAGTTCAACAGAATACAGGGCAGCAGATTGGGGAAGGTTCTTCAATCAAAACCCTACAGAGATCCAGCACTTCTGCTTCCTCTGTACAAGGCACTGACTCTCCTCCTCCTATACATGAGAGATTGGCCTTGATGAAGTCATTGGCTCTCAGCCTATCCTGCTTTGCAGCGTTGCTATGCAGATAAAAGACCTCAGAACTGCAAGGCACTTTATAAAGTCAGAAGAGAAAAACAAATAATCAATAATAAATATATGAAATATATCCACTGTCTCATACTAATGAGGACTTCTGCAGCAAATAAAATTAGCTGCTGGTCGCAGAGCTTGGAAATATTTTTTTTGGACTGTACTTCCTGGAATCTCCTAGCTGGCACAGCTAGTTTTCTAAGCTCTGGCTGAGTGTACAAGCCTCTTTCATGAAAGCATCTGGGAGAATTTACATTTCTAGATTGATAATATGGTGCAATAGCTGCAAACAGAAATGCTGGTGACAATTTACATAAATTGCAATGCAAATGTCCCATATTTATGTTAGACACAGAGTTTAGAGACTGACTTTTAAGGGCTGTTATGTATATGGGTATACTAAAATGTGCACAGCCACACTTATAAAAACTTAGTACCATTAAACTTTCAAAACTGGAACTGTATCTGGGTAATACTCCTGTTGGTGGTCCCATCACTTATGAGCAGTAAAAAAGAGGCTCTACCACACTTCAGTAAGCAACACTTAATGGACACACCCAGGCCTAAAGGGAATATTTTGGCTGTGTTTATCATTCTTACATTTCATTCAAGGATTGGCACCATTTGTTTGAAATTTTTGTACTTGTTTACTTACATACTTGTTGAGCATCAGGCATTTTTGCCTACAAAGTCACAGGAGGAAGATACTTCCTTAGGAAATGAGTACTTTTTCTGGGACTACATCTTATGAGAGGAATTCCTTTCCCTGTGTAACAGAGACTCTGTGAAGTGTTAGAATCTTCAAGAAGCAGCAGGGAATGAATGAAGGAGAGACAACCAAAGGGGGACTATGCAAAAGATAACGGCCCACATGATACCGAAAAGGAAGAGCCAAGAGGACCTGGGTTGGATGGGACTCATCCTTACATGACAGTCTTCCAATTTTGTTGTTGGAAGAACAGAAATTTTGTGGAAAACATGGAAAGAAGAGCTGAGGAAGGCTGCCAGTTAATGCAGAAAGAGAACTGGCCAGAGCAGCTGAAGAAGTCAAGCTGGGATTTAAGAGAAGCCACTTTATCTGGAAGATTTTAAAAAAATCAAATCAAATTAGTTAATTAATGTGAATTAGTTCTGAGTAAGGGTAGAAAGGACTGCATTTGAAGAGATTATGGCTAGAATATGCAGACACAGTGTTGCCTCATGCTTGGCTATGCGTTTTTAGGTTGTTGCACAGAGAAGATAATGGTCAATGTTGGTACTATTGCATTTCATTCCCAACGCATACCCTTTCCACCTAAGCATGTGCTGAAACAGGCAACACTCAATATATCTGATGAAGTTGGCTGCAGCCTCCAAAATTTATGCTCAAAGTTATTAGGCTTTAAAGTGCCACTGGACTCATTCTTGTTATTTTGTTAAGAGAGATTATCACAGCCTGCCCTTGTAAACTAATAATTCAGTAACTTGAGAGTGCAGAGAGACACTGAATGTAACTAAGCTGTGGTAGGGCATAATTGTATCTGAATGAGAAACCACCAGAGAACTCTGTGTAGGCATACCTTGGAAGAATGGCAGGATACAAATAATGAAAGGTAACAGTTTAAATGGCTAAAGCAGGCTCTGTGCAAACCTTATGAATGTGCAGCTCCCCAGGATGGGTCGTTTCCACATTGCCCCCAGCTTCAGCAGCAAGATCAACAATCACAGACCCATCTTTCATGGATTCCACCATATTCTTAGTGATAAGGATAGGAGCCTTTTTTCCTATTGAAAGTTGTAAGAAAAGAAAGTAAATTGTAGAAATTCTCTTCAGTTTCATGCAACTTCTTTTTAAAAGGCTGACCAGCAAGGCCAGTCCAAGACTGAGGTAAAACATCAGTTGTACCCCACGCTCCGACTAAAAGCATACAATATCCAAACCCAGGCAAATTGTTATGGCATGTGAAGTGGAAGATTCCACATGCACCTTTCCCCATTTTCCACAGTTGGAATATGATGATGATAGTTATGATGTTAACTAATAATTTGCTGTCAGAAGTTTCCATCTCACTCTGGTTAAGCATGTGCCAACAGAGCCACAAGATGATTGGGAGTCATATCTCAGATCAACAATAACAGAGAACAGCTTGTTTTTTTGCCATTCCACTCTGTTTCCACATTTTTTAAAGTTACAGTTATATCTCCATTTTATGCATTGTTGTTGTTTTTGTCATGTACCTTCAAAGTGACTCCAACTTATGGCAACCCTATCAGAGTATTTTCTTGGCAAAATTGGTTCAGAGAAGGTATAGCATTGCCTTCCTCTTAGGATAAGAGAGTGGAACTTGACCAAGGTCACTCAGTAGGTTTCCATGACTGGGCCCTGGTTTCTTGGACTGCTAGTCCAACATTCATACCACTGCATATGCTGTACTGGCTCTCATTTTATGCATTACATTTCCACAATTCTATGCATTATGACTACATATTACAGTTGTACAACAAAAAGGGTTTCAAATCACAATCCAAACCCAAAATTCAAAGAAGAATGTCACATTACAGCTTTCTTTATCTCTTAGGGCTACTGTTTTCATTCTTCAAGATATAAAGCTTGGTATGAGAGCCAGTGTGGTATAGTAGTTGGAGCATTGGACTATGGCCCTGAAAAATATGGTTTGATTCCCCACTCAGCCCTGGAAACCCACTGAGGGACCTTGGATGTGTCACGCACTCTCAGCCCCAGAAAACTCTGTGATAGGTTCACTTTAGGGTCACCATAAATCAGAAACGACTTGAAGGCACACAACAACAACAATAACAACAACAACAACAACAAAATGGGAGAAAAGACCCATTAAAGTTCTTCATGCATTCCAAAGAGTACACGGAAGGGGAAGTAACCAAGCAAAGGAAGTAACTTTTGAAAAACAATTATTACAGTTACAGTTCCAAGTCCCCCAATAGCTAGTTACCACAAAGTTTCAATTTCTATTTCTCAACTACAACTAAAATTATTATATTTCACTGTATTAAAAACAACCTAAATGCTACAAGCCTTTTGCCTCTACTGCAAACTCACATGCCACTCCATTGCTTTCTGAACACCCAAAACAGAACATGAGGCACAGCATGAGCTGGGATTTGAACCAAGAGTTCAATACTACCATTATGAAAGTAACTAGAAGTTACATCCACACAAAGAATGAATGTACCCCTCATCCCATTAACAGATAAGTTTTGCCCCAGTTATGGCAAAAGTCTGGATTAATTCAAAATTACTGTGTTTGCTGGCGTATAAGACTTACTTTTTTCCCTGAAAAATACTGTTTGAAAATGAAGTGTGTCTTATATTCTGGTGTGTCTTATATGCCAGCAGATAGTATTCGCCAATGTACAAATGGGGTGTATTTTATACACGGGTGAGTCTTATATGCTGGCAAATACGACACTTGTTATATGTGCTATCCATGTTCTGAAAGTTATCTTGGGTCCAGCAGAATGAAAACTCCTCCACCCTCCAAATTCACTGCAGTTTATGGAGAACTGAGAGGAGGAATTTCCAAAAGAAATTGCTTGGCATCCATGGCACAGATTTCTAGATTCTTCAATAGCAGCACCCTCTGTAAAAGTCATCTGGAATTGCTGTAAATTAGTACAGTACCTGGAATAAGAGCAGTGGTGATAATTATATCCACCTCTTTACACTGTTTGGCAAATAATGCCATTTCTGCCTCTATGAATTCCTTGGACATCTCTTTCGCATAACCTCCAACACCTTCTCCAGACTCAGCAACACTGACTTCTAAAGGTTCTGCACCAAGCGATTTAAACTGCTCCAAAGCTGGTGCCCTGTAAGCAAAGTTGAGAGAATTTCAAAGACTTTGTGTAGGGATGGCCCTCCATAATTAGATAGGGGATTATGGGTTAGCGTGTATTTCTAATAGACACAGATTCTGGTTGCTTAGTATAACAATATGGAGCAGGCGTTCATTCCTCCGTTTGCTATTCTCTAAACATCCCTGGGGGATGTAGATAGTAACCATGGGAACTTATAGGACTTTATGACCCCAAATGTAGGAATGTGCTTTCATTTCTTTGTGTGAATCTGAAACTGCTTACCTACATAGGCTTTTGGGATCTTTACTCATTCCTGTTCTTCGAAGCCAATGTTCACTGCTCAGCAACTTTACAATAAATCTGTTATGCAAGTTTATTGTTCTTGTATCTGAGTCTGATCCTGACACTTTGATTAACTGAATCTTTTTTTTCAGGGCATCATTAATGGCTAGCATTAGTATATTCTATGGAAATGCCATGTATCAATCAAAGAAGGTCAGTTATTCTTTTAGCTTTCAACAGATTTAGGAACACTATAAACTATGGATTGCAAGGTGGTAAAGGCTAGTGCCACAATGTAAACAGAAGTTAGTTTACTTTAATATGAATTTTCACCTTTTTACAAAAAAACCAAAAAAACCCTCCAAAGCAGCTTATAATGTGAGGATCTGAGTTACTGTACCTGGTATCAAATCCCCTCACAATAGCTCCCATTGATTTAGCTGCTCCAGCTGCAGCTAAGCCAGCTACACCTCCACCAATGATTAGCATCTAGAATGGAAAACAATAGGGATGCACTTTGAGACTAATGGGTACATCAGTTTCAATATTAACCTTCAACTCTACTTAAAAATAAAATGTATCTCAAAGCTGTTAAGGACCAGAGGTCAGGAAAGTTACTTTATTCTACTACTCCCAGAATTCCATGTCCTCCAATAGATGGAAACAAGAGCAGGTGTGGTCAAGAAACATCAGTGTGTGGTCAAGATGACAAAAGTTATTAATGAGCAAGAACACACAAAAGAGGAGAGGCTGTAGTAGTTTGCTTTTGCCTGAGCCTACTGGAAAGGGCAAGTCTGTAACCCCTTGTCTCTCCCCCCCCCACCACCACTGAATTAACTGAGCGCAAATTATGCTTGTACTTTGACCTCAGTTTGCACCAATGGAGGATAAGTAAGCTGAGGACAAAGGGGGAAAATGGGAGGAAAAGAGAGAAACTGGGATATTTAAAAAGCAGCTGGACAAGTGGGACAGCAGAGAAGTAACTGAGACTGATCCTGTTAAACTGGGAGGGTATGGACTTTTTCACTTTAGTACACTCAGTACTGACTGGAACTTGTAGTCCAAAAAATAGCATCCCCATACTCAATGACACAAATGACACAAAAGATATATATAAATATGTGGCATGAAATCATACAAGCAACTTGGAACATGATGAGTTACTATATAAATTACCTTTATTTGAAAATACAAAAGAGCTAGAAATGGGTGAAGACCTCTGAATTTTTGACATTATGTAGAAATAAAAGGTCATTTTTAGCAGGCTTTTCCTTTCAAATTTCCTTCCTCTATCCAACTGTTAGTAGGGAATATGGTGTACAGATCTAGTCATCACACCCACTAAAGGATACTGTACAGTGGGAAAGGGCAACCAAAATGGTTAAGGGAGATAAAGAACTTCCCTATATGAACAAGTGACCACCTTTGGAGCTTGTTACCATAGAAAGAAAACTGAGGAAGCGCAAGAAACTGACAGAGGTGAGTGTTAGCCTGTTTACTGGGGTCCCAGGAGGGACACCTAAATAACCAAACAACAACACAACTTTGGGGAAAATTAGCTGGAGCACTCACTAAAGCTAGCGAGAGGCAGGGTAAGTTAGCAGGATCTTGCAACCCAGCGTCTACGGGGTCAGGTCAGTCAAGCAGTCAGACGGTTTTAAAATAGCAACAATGATGTTTTATTAAGTACAGACAAATATTAAAGACACCACAGTCACACAGATAACTAAGGAATCAGAGATTGACTTGGAATAGGAATTTTTAAAGGGAAATGGGTGATACGACACCTGTCTCATAGTCCTGGACCTTGAGAGCAAAGCAATCCAAGGTTGAGCAGTCTCAGTTGCTGGAACTGAGGGGAAGGCTCGCCAAGCAGAGCAGCAGCAAGGCTGGATGGAACTCAGGAGTGATCTGAGGAAAGTCTTGGAATCAGGGGTTTTTATAGGAAGAAATGTGACTGCAGGCCATACCTTACTCGGTGAGAACAATGCATTTTAGGAGCGGGACAAAGCTTTGGAAAGGTCAGCATTTAGCATGATTGAATCAGAGCCGAATCAACAATAGTGTAGCCAGAATGCAAATACGGAGCGCTTAGTACAGCTTTGTCAGGTTGCCTACTTGGGGCAGGGAGCCTTTCTTAGTATCGCGCATATGCAATGAGGTGTTTGCTGGAGAGGTCCCTGAAGCAACGAACCAGCTGTATCTGGCCTGCCTGGGTGGAGAATGGAATGTCCAGCAATTATCGGCCGTGCCTGTTTGCGTGCTTGTCCGGTGGCCTCACAAACACGTGGAGCAGGGTGGCAGAGGAAAGCCGAATTGTTTGATATCAAAGTGATATCGAGTGCTATCTCCGGATAGGCCTAGACCGCAGTAACAGTGAGTGAAGCTGGGAAGCCTGATTTTGCTTCATTTCTTATTTTTGCATTGCTTAATTGGAACAATGCCATCCTACTTCTGTATCATAATGCAAACTTTCTTCCCAATGATTGTTAAAATATTTTTATGTGCATTTTCCAAAACAGAAACATTTTAAAAAGCACTCATTTTTAAATGTAGCTTTTTAAGGTTCTGTGACCTTCACTGCAAATATGAGAAAAGTGTGGCTTTTGAAATCTTAATGCATTCTGAGTTGTGTTTAGGTTCAGAAAGTGCAAATCATGCAAACTCAATAAATTTCCTGATAAAATGATGCACTTCTTCACACAGTGCATAATTCAACTAATCCTCTGACATCCCACTTTTTCAGCTGCTTTTAAAATGTCCCAGTTTATCTCTCCTCCTTCCACCTTCCCCCATTGTTCTCAGCTTACTTCCATGAGTGCAAACTGAATTCAAAGTTTAAAAGTAGCTTGCATTCAGTTAACTCAGGAGGGGGAAAGGAGACGCAGGGAAAGAACCTTGCCCTTCCCAGTAGGCTCAGGCAGAAGCAAATGGCTGCACCCTCTCCTAGGTTGTGTGTTCTTCCTCATTAATAACCTTTGTCATCTTGACTATACTTTGAGGTTGCTTGTCTACAAGTGTCCCAGTTTTCCACTGAAATGTGGGAGGATAGGTTAGGGAATTTGCTATCAGATGATATAGTGATTGCCAGTAATATCAGAAATTTTAAAAGGTAAAGTTATGTAGACATATTCATTGACGAAAAGAGTATCAGTGGCTAGTAGGCTACTGATCATGGGCATGGTAGCTATACAGTTGGTCCTTCATATCCACAGATTCTGCATCCAGGGATTCAACCAACCATGGCTCAAAAATATTCGGGGGAAATAATCCAAAAAAAGCTAATTTTGATTTCATGGCACTCCACTGATTGATAGCCATACCCTGTCGTAGCTTCCCATCATTTCACAGATCCTCAAGATCTCTCTGGTACTTGCTTGAGTTGTTCAGCATTTTATATAAGGGACACTATTTTACTGTGCCATCGTATATAATGGGTCCTGAGCAGCCACAGATTTTTGTATCCACAGGAGGTCCTGGAACTAAACCCCAGCAGACATCAGAGGCCCACTGTACATTACCTCTAGTACTGGAGATACTATGATTCTCAACACAAATTGTTGTGGAACACAAGCAGGAGGACACTACTGTATCCATGTCCTATTTGCAGGCCTCCCTTTGGGAGATCCTTTATGTTAGCCAGTCTAAGCACAGAATGATGGGCTAGGCAGGCTTTTGGTCTATTATAGCACAGCTCATTTTTAAAATATTATTTTTATTTAAAAACCTCAATTGTCACATCTTACATTCTCACAATCCAGTGCACAAAGCAGAAACAAACATCAAAAAATGGTATACAACTTTACATTCGCCCCCTGTAGGAGCTGCTTTGCTTTGCTTTAATGAGAGATGTGAAAATGTGGTAATTAAAATTAAAAAAATGAATGAATTAATCAATATATACTGTGTAAGCTACATTTCAATCTTTGCTTTTATGTCTTTTAAATGATTTTACATTGCATTACATTATGAGTATTTTCATGCAATGGCTAAGTTAATTGTTTTTCAACTTTTTGTCATCTGTTTTTTTAGTTTATCTAATTATAACCTTACTATAAGCTGCCTTGGGCCCTCTGCTGGGAGGCAGGATGTTTAAATAATACTTTCTAAAAAGACCATGCATTTAATATTTTGGCCAGAATCTTGTTGGTGTCTTCTGGAGGCATCCATTACTCTTGCATATGTCTTTCAATGGTCACTGCAGAAGAAAGTACCCAGCACCTCCTCCATACAATGACCCCCTAATTCTGCAACACACCTCCCTGTTACCAGTGCACTCCCTCAGTCATTTATTGGCTGAGTGAGGGTGAGGATTGCTATACAATGTCTAGCTGTGTTTCTGCAGCTGAATGCATTAAGATGGCAGCATCCCCCTGCCCCAGGTCCTATGGAGATCTTGAAGGATGACATCATCTTTCTGCATTTGCCAGTAGAAACATAGTCAGATAATGGCAGAGCACGTCCTGCCCTCCTCCAGCCCCCAAATAGCTGTGGATGAGAGGTGCACACCAGTGGCAAGAGCGGGGAGTTGCATGTACAGGGACAGTGGGAAATACTGGAACTGTGATTGGCTTTACACTCCACCATTGTCATGGTTTCACCCATAGTCTCACTACAGATGTTTACTACTCAAAACCTCTGGGACAAGACATACCTTTGCTGGAGGAACTTTTCCAGCTGCAGTTATCTGCCCAGTAAAAAATCTTCCAAAGTGATTGGCTGCCAAGACTACAGCCTTGTACCTGGAGGAGGGTTGAGAGAGAGACAAAGAGATAGAGGAGGGAGGGGTAGAGAAGAAAGGAAAGAAGTTAAAACATCTTGGCTCACCAACAGGCATTATGAGTAAAGTGCAACAGGACTAACAAACATAGCAACCAAAGAAATAATTAATAAGCAACCAAAGAAAACAAACAAATGTTACAGAGGATCCCTAGCAATTAAATTGTCTAAGTGAAAAAATACATGCAACTATCACAACATTTTTTCTCAGCACAAGTAACCAACTTTCAAGTGCTTAACAGAATAGTGTTGGAGAAAAAAATCAAGGATATTTGGAATGTGATACCAGATGGAGAGTAAAGGATCTTATTGTTGCTCTGTTATTTTTGTGGGAAAGAGGTGCCCCCATTTTAAGAACCTCTTTCCTAGCCAAAATATTAGATCCAAGGCCGATCTTCTCTTCCTCAGACCGTCTGAGAAGAGCACAGACTGCCCAAAATGCTAAAGGGGGGGGGACATGGAGGAAGGAGAGGGAACAAAACCATCAGTGTTTAGAAGTCTACTTCTGGGGCCCTTTCACTTTACCAAGTTTAAACATCGTGATTCCCCTTTAAGTGCCATGATTCTGTCCTATGGAGTCCTGGGATATGCAGTGAAAGGAGGGGCATTTAGAATGCTCTCAGACAGAATGCTCCAGTGCCTCACCAACCTACAAGCCCCAGGATTCCATAGGGTGGAAACATGGCATTCAAAGTGGAATCATAGTGCTAGGACAGTCTGGTTTGAAACGTCCCCTAGTTTTGAAAAATGAGTATTTTAAAAAATACTAAATACTGCCAGGACTACAACCTGTTTACAAGCAATCTGGAGAAGTATAGAAAGCTGAAAAGCAGCCGGGGGGCACATGCATCCCCAGGGCCACATGTTCCTGACTTCTGTTTTAAAATGAATGGTTTTCATCTCTTCTGGTATCTAGAATAGACTGACACTGACACTACCATTCAGGTGAGATTGTCCACAGCTTGAATCAGTCAATGCAAGTTTCGAGGTTTTTCTATAACACATATATTCCGTTTGCACAAAACCCACCTGCATACCCCACACTCAAAGAAAAGGAAAAAAAATGAAAAGAGAAAGAAAGAAAGAAAGAAAGAAAAAAAAGAAAGAAAGAAAGAAAGAAAGAAAGAAAGAAAGAAAGAAAGAAAGAAGAGGTATAGGAATACTATAGGAATAGAAATAGGAAAAAGAAGAAAACACAAAACATGTTTTGCTCTTTGGTTACAAGCTGTATCCATGGCAGTTTTCCCACAACAATCTTCTATACAGCTTCTATACAGCTTCTATACAGTCATGAATGACTGTGCTTTAATTCATTAACAGGACAAACCAATAGAACATACACAAACATGTTATTTGTGTTACGTATGAATTTGCCTTAAGTCATTGACAGAAGAATACGATGACTCATATACAAATTTTAAATCCCAACCAGTGACTTTTATACCAGTGCAACAGCTAATCCTGCAGCCTCATCAAATCTGTGCTGCCAAAATTGGTACCTTTCCAAACCTATTTTTTTTCCTCTTTTCACCAACGTTGCCTGATAAATGCTGTCATCTGAGTATTTAAATATGTGTTGTTTCCCTGCCATTTTCCAACTGCACATTATCCATTTTTCAAATGCACATTTTGTATCAAACGGCCCACTTAACCTACCTTCTCCACCAAACTGGCAATTCTTACTGTCATTCGATTCAATAACAACTCAGCAACAGGCAAACAAAAATAATAATCCCAGAAGGAGCAGTTAATATGTCTGTAGGATTTTATTGAAACTATTCAAATTTGCACCATTCAGAACATTACTACTGGACAGCTCTCACAGTAGTTGCAAAAACAAAGCACCAGTCTCCATGCTGGCTGGGTGATTCTGAGAGCTACAATTCCAAGCATGCTTTTCAGTCTCTAGATCTTACATCCATAGTGTTTTCAGACAACTCACAAGTAAACCAGACCCTGTTTGGTCAGAAGTAAATCCCATTGATTGAAATGGAAGATGTGTGCTGAAGACTGAAGCCTTTGTATCACACGCTTTGTGCCATGAGCCAAAATCTTTGAGGTCAGTCACTTTATTCAGGAATAAACACATTTTGAACCAATTCACATTTGGAACTCATTTCAAAGTAGCTGAGATTTTTTGTTGTTGCTCTAAAAACTTAACAAACTGGTTTAAATGCTATACCAATTATGTACACAGGCCGCATCTTGAAATGCTTTAGAATTCAAACCACTTCATACAATCAGAATCAATTTCATCAAGACACCAATTCAGGCTTGCCATCACTAGATTAAAAAAAAGCAGCTGACTCCTTTAAGAAATGCATTTCTAAGGAGAAGATAAATCAGGTGTAATCTTTTCAGCCTTTGCACACTTTTTATGGCAAGATTTAAATCTGACAACATTGTGGGGAGCTAGAACAGCCAATATTTTCCTAATCATCTGTTAGAACCACCCCACACTTCTTTACCACATTGCCACCTTATTCTTTATGCATAAGCTCATAGGTTCTTCTTAGGCAGTTATTTTAAATAATAAACACTGCTTCCTCTGATTGATGAATGTATCTTACTCCCACATATTTGTGATATCCCTTGAACATCTAGAAACAGCAATCAGAATTGTCTGTCACAGTGTATAGTACATAATTTTACATATACTTAGCTATGTAGCAGAGGCACAAAGAAAACCCAGTTAGTGAATGGTGAAGATGCGTAATGGGATGCCGCCAAGAGTGTCACAATGCACATCAGCACTCCCTAGCTAGTGCTGTGGCACACAATGGGACCGAAGTGCATCAGTCCCAGTGCTCAGTGGCCACATTGCTGACTCCCGTACATAGTAACATAACAGGATATGGGCATTACAGAACTGCCCAGTTCTAATTCCCATAGACATAAGTTTACTTACAAAGATCTCCAATAAGATTCCAACCGCCTTTTTGTGTGTGTGGTGGCTTCCTAAGTAATAAGCACTTGACTAGCAGAATTAATTTTTAGAAAGCTTAATTATTAATTATTAGAGAGGATAACAATTCCCGGCTGCAAAACTGAGTTGCAATGGAAGTGGAATCCAACAATTCCTGCTCTATGTGCCTGCAGAGGGCAATAGTGGGAGAAAGAAGGTTAAGGCCACCAAGATGTTTCCCTCTCTACCTTTTCTGATTTTCTTTTTTCTCTGCCCTGACTGAAATCCTCCAGATAACTTCCTTCCTCTCTCACTCCCATCTTCTCTCTCTCCCAGTTAGCTTCACTTTGTTTCCCAATGTATGTTCACCAGATAAAGCTCCTATAGTGGAGGGTGTTTTCTTTCTGTTCTGTTATAATCTTTAAGTTACTACTTATTCCAAGCATCAGTTTTCTGTGCATATTCAACAAGTTCATCCCTAACTCTTTAAAGGACACCATTCCCAGCATAGTCCATCTTGTATTGAATGGAAACAACACCAGAGAGAGAAGCTTTTTGCAGTAAAGTTGTGAGGTTGAGTGACTCTCACTAGGTCTAGCAGGTTTTTCAGGCTAGGAACAGAAGTGAAAGTTGTATATCTAGTATTTTCTGATTTCTCTTTATTGCTCTTTACTGCTCCTCTTTACCTTTCTGCAACAGGGAAGGAGCAGACAGGAGAGGATGATGAAGCAAGTGGGGACCAGTAGCAGGAGACAGAAAAATGAGACACTTTTTTGAACTTCTAAAGATAGTGGTATAACATATTCTCCCAATATTTGAAAGGTGAAAAACTGGGGCAGCTAAGCAACCTCAGATTGTGGTCAAAATGGCAAAAGTTATTAATGAAGCAGAAGGCACAAGCTAGGAGAGGCTGCAAAAGTTTGCTTTTGCCTGAGCTTACTAGGAAGGACAAGGTTCCATGCATACCTCTCCACTCCTTCCAGTGGAATTAACTCAGTATAAACTACTTTTGCACTTTGAACTCAGTTTGTAACAATAGAAGTAAGCTGAGGACAAAGGGGTGAAGTGAGAGGAGTACCAAGAAACTGGGATATTTTTAAAGCATCTGAAAAGTCAGTCAACAAAGGATTAATTGGGAGTGTCCCTGCCAAATCAGGGCAGTTGGAAGGTATGGTATGATCTCTGGTGTTGCAGCCTGTCAAACATGCTTATACTCTCCCACTCCTCATTTAAAATAAGGTCCCAGAAAAGCACATTAATTCTTTATACCTTCCATTTTAAACACAGCAGAAACAAATTAGCAGAATGGTAACCATTCATGCTTTGCTTTTTGCAAAATGTTTACATTTATCTTGCAATTTAGCTTTGTCTGCATGAAAAAGTATTGTGGAAAAATAATAAAGATTGGTATGTTAACCTCTTGCCAAACCTAAGAACACATCCATTGTGAAAACTACTTCCAGGGGGATAGCTGGGATAGTCTGCTGCAGAAAAAAAGAACTTGTGTTTTAGAAATGTCTTGTGGCCCCCTAAGGACTATGTTTGCGGAGAGGACAAACACTTTGGCAGACTGGAGTCCAGACACAATAAATACAGCCATCTTTAGGCTGTCACAAAACTCTTTGTTGCCATTATTCATTGGAAAAGACAATTTTGCATTATTGGACCCACCTATAGTTTTGTAAAAACAATTTTGCTCGTGTTACATTTTCCATGAATTGTAACTGCAGCAAATCATATAATGCAACAGATTTCAAAGGCCATTTGAGGTGGCAAATGAGCCAGCATTTTAAAATACTGGTGCTACTATACTATGACACTGAAATGTCAGTGTCAACCTGTCTTTCAGTAGATTTTGACTGACACTGAGAAGATATCCTTACAATAAATTGCCACAGTGCCATTCCCAGAACAGATGTGACAGAGTCAGGCTGAAAGCCAGTCTTATTGCAATTACCCTATTTTTTAATCCTCTTTTTTTCTGCCTTTTGCCAAGCCTTGTGATAAACAAAGTTGAACAATACAATGTTTGTTTTAATAAAAAAGACATTTAAAATTTGAATGATAGCATCTAAAACATTTATTCACTGAATCATAGAAGGCCGGCTGACATATCCAGCACACCCAGGGAGATTCTGTCCCGTTCTTGAGAGCAGAAGCATGCTGGTCTCATATTGGGGAAGGTACTTGGGACATATTAAAAAGAATAAGACAAATTAAATAGATTTCCAACAACCGTTTGAACAGAACCAATGAAATCTGATAGTCATTAAGTGTCATTCTTTTGCAAGGTCGTCTCTTTCTAGAGACATTTTCCCTAGGTTGTGTTGATTCTCCATCTCTCTTTGCCACTCCAGCGGTACTTGTAGAATACACGGTAGACCTGGCTCCTAGTGAGTCACCCTCTCCAATTTCTTAGGTATAAGAAACTGGTCGTTCTAGCCCCAAATTAAGAAAGGTGTTTTCAAAAAATGCTGGGGAGGGTGTTCTTCCCATGGAAACAGGATCAGAAGAGACAATGCCATACATAGAGCAGCACATGCAGAAAACAGCCTTGGAACAGCAGCAGCAGCAACAACAGCAACATTCTCTGAGGTAGCAAACAGCAGTCAGGCACAGGCTCCATCATGCTTTGGTCCCAGAGGCTGATGAGAGGCCCTCCTTCCATTCCAGCTGCCACTGCTGTGGCCTCTGAGTGAAGAGAAGCCAGCATTTGCTGGGCTCAATCGTCTCCCCCACTGCCATCCTCTTTGTCTTGTGTGTTGTTATCTTATTAGACTGTAGGCCTGAGGGCAGAGAACTGTCAAATTCACAGTTTTTAAGTCGGCATGGTATAGCGGTTTGAGTGTTGGACAATGACCCTGGAGACCAGGGTACTGGAAACCCACTAGGTGACCTTGCATCAGACACATAAGTTGTTTCTTACTTATGGCAACTGTAAGGTGAACCTATCATGGGGTTTTCTGAGAGTATGTGATGCACCCTAGTTCACTCATTGGGTTTCCTTGGCCGAATGAGGACTCAAACCATAATTTCCAGGGTCATAGTCTAACATTCGAACCACTACCCCACACTGGTTTTCTAGGTTCACCTTAGGGCCACCATAAGTCAGAAATTACTCAAAGGCATACAAGTTGCTCTAGGAGCATTTGGGGAGGCAGTATAAATGCTCTATATTAAAACCAAACAAACAAACAACATAGAAATTAAACTGTGAATTCTAACCCTGCAATGTTGGCCATAGAACTTAAGGCATCATATCCTTGAGCAATAGTGACTCGAGGAACTTGGTCCATTGCCAAGACCGTGGCTTTGCGTTGTGCCAGCTTGTCAAGGAGTTCTGGGTTCTGAGCTGGATAGATGAAACTGACGAGCGTGGCTTTCTCCTTGAGCAAGGCTGACTCATGCACACCCAATGCTTCATTAAAGACTGGAGCTCTGACCTTAGAGAAAACAAATGCCATAGTTTACTGTTTGTTTCACACTCAGGATGTAATTCTTCATTATGTTTTTTCTTGAAGGAAGCAGCAAGTAATTTTAGCAATTTTCTTTGCACTGTGCAAAAAAAAACAACACGCAGTTTTTTAGTCTATTCAGAACTTGGGATTTATTCTGGTAAGATTTGGTCATGGTTGTTTTACACAAAAAACATTTTCTGTGCAGGAAACAGCATTTTCTGCTCTTTATTTTTCTGTGTAGAAATATTATCTGTTGTTGTTGTTATTATTATTATTATTATTACTAGTAGTAGTAGTAGTAGTAGCAGTTACAGTAGTAGAAATATTGTTTTTTGCACAGATAATGTGATTTTCTACACAAAAAATGTCTCTACTGCAAAACAAACTCATGCAAATTTTGCACAAAATAAGTTCCAAACTGCAAAGATTCTCATCACCCCAGGATGCTTCTCCTCAGGGTTTCTTGAAACTGAAAAAAAATATTTTCAACTATTTTGTTTAATATTTTTGAATTTTTTTTCCATTCCCAGTTTGCACTGAAATCTCTTTCCAGTCACCTATATTAAAAGCTGTCTGGTACCACCACTCAATTAAAATAATCTTTTCCACAAAACCCATAGTTCTTATTCCGCAACTTATATAAAGACAAAACGTGTAATTCTGTACAGTCAGCCCTCAGCATTAGTTTCACTTTTACAGATTTGATTATTCACAGATTATTTGCTGTCACCTCTGCTGCCTCCTTATGCCATTTTTAATAGAACTGCAAGCTTCCCAAGACTGAGAAACTGTGAACAAGGCTTGTAAGTCCCTATTAAAAATGGTGTGGGGCAGCAGTGGAGGTGGCAGTAAGCCCCACCAGCCACCCACTTCTGCCTTGTGAAGGAACCCTGATGCCTCAAAGGAATCCATGGTGGGTTGAATAAGGTGATCTTACTTTTGTGTGTATTAAATGTGTGGTTTGGGAGGGCCTAGAGTTATTCATGTTTTTTTCACTTTCATGGGGGTCCAGTGCCCCTAACCCTAGCAAATGTGGAGGGATTACTATACACTCATATTTGCCTCTGTTCTGTCCTTTTCCCTCTTTTTCTTCTTGGTTCCATCTCTGTCTGTAAATCTGTATTGTATACATCTTGGGATGACATCATTAGGATAGTAGTAGCAGTACTGTTATCATTTAATTTGTAGTACTACTGAAACAGCAGCCTTAGAATCAGGCCCCACAAATAGCAGACCCCGTAGTAATTTTTTTTCCTGAACTGTAACAATTCAGACTAGATAAGTTGATAACAATCAGGAATGTAGCTACAAGGGGGTAGGGGACAAAATGAAGGCATTGCCATCTCAAATAAGAACTCTGCCCCTCACTATGAAATTTTGCAGTGGTCCCCAAATTTCTACCATTGCACTAAAACTTCACCTGAGCATTTCAAAATACAGTTTAGATTTCCAAAGACAGGGGGCTCAAGATACCAAAGAGAACTAGTGTGGAACGGGGGTCTGAGTGTTGCATTATGACCTTGGAGACCAGGGTTCAATTCCCTGCTAGGCCATGGAAACCCTCTAGTGGCTGAACTAGTAGCATAAGTCATCTTTCTGTCTTTATACTTTTAATGGGGAAAGAATCTTAATTTTCTCACTTTGAAATCTATAGAAATTCAAAGCTGCAGTCTTTAAAAACACATTTACTAGAGAAAATGAGTCCTACTGAGCTCAGTGGAATTCAGTGATGTAGACTCAAGTTGATTGACTCGGACTCAAGTCAGCAATAAATGATGCACTGACTCCATTCAACTCAAGACTTGTATATTTTTAGTGACTGATCTGCTGCTCTTGGTTCAGTAACATAACCCAGTCATCCAGAAACTTTATGACTCTGAACAATGCTTCCATCTCTTTTTGCCTACTGGCCACATGACAATCTGTCTCAAGCTCAAAATGTGGGTGCATTTCTCAGAGGGGAACAGCAAACAGGTTAGGCAATGAGCTTGAGGAGGGCTTGAGGTCTGCTCAGCAGCCTCTCCTCGCTGCATATTGGAGGAGACTTCTAAAATTTTTCCTAAGAGCAGAAGACAAGACTCACCCCCAGAGTGCAGGGTGCATTTTGGGGAACAGCAGATGTGTTAGGCAACTGGCTTGAGGAGGAAAGATCCTTCCTTCTAAAGCTATTGAAGCTTTAGTAATAGGGAGTAAGAAGGATCCTATTCCCCACTTCTGAAACATCTTCCAGCTTCAGAAATGGGAAGTAAGAAGGACCCTATTCCTCAGTTCCAAAGCTGCAGATTCTTTTATGCCCATTGGCACAAAAGCCTCCAGCTTTGGGAAGAGGGAATAAGAAGGATCCTATTCCCCACTTCTGAAGCTGCAGATGGCAAAATTGCAAATATGGATGGCCGACTCTGCTTAAATTGTTAAAACTGACTTTATTCGACTCTGTACAGACATTCTGGAATATAGGTTGGGGTATAAAGTTGGCTCCCAGACTTGAGACTTGACTTGAGACTTGGAGTAAAATGCATCACTGGTGGGATTCATTTCTGAGTGAACATCATTTCTAAGTGAAGTAGTTGCTCTAGGAGCATTTGGGGAGGCAGTATAAATGCTTAACATTGATTAGGTGATTTCTGTCACCAGAGTTTGAGAAAGTAAATTTTGGCAACTGCAGTCCTTATCTGAATAGCCCAGCTAGCATGGTCAGTTTCCATGTTGGCTGAGCATCTGGAGTGTGTGTGTGTTGTATTTCAAGAAGTAACTTTTTCAAGCTCTAGTGATTTCTCAGATTTCTAAGATCATTTTCACACGCACTGTTATAGTGCTATTATTCCACTTTTCAACATCCTATGGAATTTGGGTTTTGTAGTTTACTGAGGTCAAAGAGCTCTGACTGAGAATTCTAAATGCCCCTCCTTAAATTGCAAATTTCAGGATTCCATATGATGTTGAAAGTGGAATAATATCACTATAGCAGCGTAGTGTGGAAATGGTCTGAGTCTGACTAAGGGATCTGGGTTCAAAGATGGATTGAGGAAGCTGCCAAGCCATATTCTCACTTTTATAGGATAAGCCTTCACACTTTTCATTTGGAAACTTGCCTTTAAAACAATGTCAGATCCAAACACAGTTTTCAAGTCCCCAATCTTGGCTCCAGCCTCTTTATATTGATCATCAGAGAACTTTGCTTCTTCGCCAGCTCCATGTTCCACTTGTACATTAAAACCTTGTTTCACCAAAGCTTGGATGCCAGCAGGGGAAAGAGCAACTCTCTTTTCATTTCTGTATATTTCCTTGGGAACACCAACAACAAGATCTTTGTAGCGAGTCCCTACACAAAATAAACACAAAGACAAAAAAAAAAGAAAAAAGAAGAAGAAGCTGTAAACTCAAAGAAATAATGACCACAAACCACTCTGTACATATGTTTCATATAAAGTGCTTCACCTCAGTATAACAGCCTTCTCTCTCTCTCGCTCGCTATGCTCAGCTCATTTACTGTCAATTATTCACTCTGTTTCTCAGCTCTCTAACACAGCTCTTTTTCTCTTTGTCCTTCACTGGACTCTTCTTCCCACTAACTCCCTCCTGTGCCAAATTTCTGTTTCTCCACCCCCCTTGGTTCACCCCTCCCTTGAACTCTCCAGGGTTCCATTTTACTGACCAATCATTTTAAACCACTCCCGGTCACTATGGAGGCTCAGTTACCATGCCTCTCCCTTCAGGTTTCGTCACACACAGGCACTAAGGCAAGCCAAGTGAATTGTGAAGATGCACATCAGGGGACAAGCCAGAGTGTCCTGACACACATTAGGCTCTACTGATGTACAGTGCCACTCCCTAGCTGCTGTCCTGTTGTGCATGGGGGTCCTACTGAGCATCAGCCTTGTGCTTTGGTCCTGATGGGACATGGTCACTTTTCTATCTTTCCTACACAGTAAAGTAACAGCATCCTTTTCCTATATGGATGTTGTAAAATTTCCTAATTCTATTTCCTGCAGTCATAAGTCTACTTATGAAGAAATACATCCCCAAGTGAATTCCAGACTATTGATTGATTGATCAATTTATATTGGTTTAACTTTTTTAAATTAAGATTTTTCTCACATACAGTAAAATTTTAAACAAAACAGCCATCAGATAAAGGAAAATATAGAAAGAGAAAGAGGAAGAGGAAGAAATTAGTCTGAAACAACATACAGGATAAAATAGAAATATAGATAAATGACCTCCAAACTTGTTTTCAGCAGCTATGCTCATATACACAGGATAATCCTACCCTGCTCTCTAAGAACTAACTCAGACACTTCGATTTATATCATTCACTTCAAGCACTAGAGATCCCAGACCAAGAAAAAATACAAAATCTAATAATTAAAGATTCACAATATAGCATAAGTAATTGCAATAAAAAGAACACCATAACGGTGACAAGAACAAGATCCCATCAGTAAGCACAACAGACTTGACTTAACTGCTTAAAGAATAAATCAGAAATTATAAAAAGGCTAAAAAGCACAAAAATGCCCTGGAAAATGAAAAAGTATTTTTGGCTCATACCCAAAAGACATTGTGTAGGCACTGTGTGAGCTTTCCTGCGGGGAAAAAAGTTCTAAACTTTGGGGAGTGCCATCACTAAAAGGACTCTCTCCCTTGCAGTCACTTGCTGCATCTCAGAAAAAGAGAGTGTCCAGAAGTGAGCTTTAGTTTTAAATCCCTGTTCCTAGGTAGTGTGTAAGTGATCCAACAAAATTCTGAATCCCAAGCCAAGCAGAGCTTTAACAGTTAAAGTAACCAATGCATTTGTTACAGTCACAGTTGCTACATAGGATATCAACTGCTGTTCCATAAAGAAGTCTGCAGTATCCTTCAATGTTGTTCATAGGGGAAAGGATGAAGTTACAGGGGCACTCTCTCACACTCTCTTTGCTTCTCAGTTGAAACATTACCATCTCCCAAACATAGTCAGGTTGCAGTCAGGGCCAGAGAAGATGTGTGAACAGACAAACTGGAAGAAAAGTGAAATGTTACTGTTAGGAAAAAAGTCTCTGGGGCTGGATTTGATGTTAACAGTTACAAGTCTTCGTGTTATTCTCCAAATACAGCCAGCTCTCCACATCCATATATTCTGTATTCACAGATTCAACCAACCATGGCTTGAAAATACTATAAATAACTAAATTAATAAAAATCCAAAAAGAAAACTTTGTGCTATTTTACTACACTATTCTATACAGTGGGACTTTAGCGTTCATAATTTTTGATAACCACAAAGGGTCCTGGAACCAAATCCTATAAGGCCTACTGTAGTGCAAAGCAACCAGATAAAAGTTCTTTACCCTTCATTTTGTTCTTATTGCTTGAATAACCTGTGTATCATCCTAGTTATAGAGAAAACCAACTTTTCTGCAAAACTTCACTAATATTGAGTGGCCAGCTTTGTAAGCTCTTACTAATGAGTCTTCTTTACTCACACCAAGCAAATTCACTGATTGCCCTTCATCAGGTAACATGCATGAGAGGGGGCATGTGTGTTTGGTTAGCGAGAGAGAACACCACCAGATGAAACATTCTGCCCTCAAAAGTTTTTATAGTGCTCAGTTCCAAAGCCAACCCACACAGTCACACAAACACATTGGTGGAAGCCAAAAGAATAACAAATTAATGTTTGGTTTATAAAAGGCTTTTGGCTGGGATGTGGCTTACACAAGTTTTCATGCTGTTTATGCTGAAAAAGGTGTGGGACAAGCCACAAGCTATGACGTGACAACCTCAACCCCACAGAATTCTGAGGTGAAGAAAACCAAAACAGTACAGCAATGTTGAGAAGTATTTCCTCTCTCTTCCCAGTCTTCTGGCTTAAGTGAACTGCAATTACAAACTTGAAACAAGGGGAAACAGTTGTGATAGATATTCAAAGATATGGATATCAGATTGTTAACTGAGTCTGGCTACATGGTGTATACAACTCCCTTGTTCCAAGAGCTACTCTGACTGCCAGTCTGTTTCCAGGCACAGTTGAAAGTGTTGGTGTTGACCTCTATAGGGCTCAGGTCCAGGTTATTTGAGGGACCATAATCTCTTCTTATGACCTGTCGACGTTTTGAGTTCTTCTTGGGAGGCCCTTCTCTCTGTTCTAACACCCTTACAGGTACATTTGGTGTGAAAACAGGAGAAGATCTTCTCAGGGGTTGCTGTCAGGGTCTGGAACTCCTTTCCCAGAGAAGTTGGACTGGCACCCTCCTTACTATCTTTCAACAAGCAGGTAGAACTTTTTATTTTGGCAGACCTTTCAGAACTCATTTCTTAAAAACAAACAAACAAACACACAAACAGGCTTTGTATAATACGCTAGACCTGTATTTGTTGCTCTGGTTTCCTGTTTTTGATGTTTTTTGTTTTTGACTGATTTTAACTTTATAATAGTCCGATTGCTTTTTATCTGTTGTAGCCTCTGAATTTTTAGCTATGCTTGTTTTAATTGTTCTAAGTAACCATGAGTCCTATACTAGGAAAAAGGTAGAATATTAATAAAGATGATGATGATGATGATGATGATGATGATGATGATGATGATGATGTAGTTGTTGTCCTCAACTGTGATCATGCAAAAGTAGAATTGGGTATGCAGAAAGCTGTCATATACTGAGTCAGACATGAGGGTCATTGAGCCCAGTATTGTCCACACTGATTAGAAATATCTGTCAGGTTTCAGCAGGAAGTGTTATCTCCAGCACCCTCTGGAGATAACAAGAAATGAACCTTTTCCATGCAAGCCATGTCCTGTACTATGGCAGTGTGGCCTGTCTGTGCACTATAACAAAGCAGGCTGCTGAAAATGGAATCCATTCTGTGTTGAGGAGGTTTTGAAAACCATTGATGTCTACATTTAAAACTGCACACTTTTCAAATATATGTCAGATCATGCTGTATAGTCATTAGATGGGACTCTTGTCTGTTTTAAACTTAAGACATTTGGCATGGCCATCAAATGTGTAGAAAGGTCCTTAGGATCTACTTCAATACTTAGGAAGTGTTTTCTCAGCTTATAATTATATATATTTTGATTGATTCATTGATTTGTTTGTTTGTTTGATTCATACCAAATAGAACTCAAC
Organism: Ctenosaura bakeri; assembly: GCA_948474755.1. NCBI lineage: Eukaryota > Metazoa > Chordata > Lepidosauria > Squamata > Iguanidae > Ctenosaura > Ctenosaura bakeri. Next base: position 377,195 of record CAOLHI010001619.1, read on the forward strand.
AACCACAGGAAATTCTTCCGAAATCACATAGAAACTAATCACACAAAAGTATGATAGAGCCATCAGAACTTGTATTAGAAAACTTATCTGTGGACTAACTGTTTCCTGCTTAATTAATGAGAAAGGAGCCAGCATTCAGTTTTAACACTTCAGCTCTTTAAATATTTTAGACACCCTTTAGCTCTCTTGCACATGTTACAAAATCTTCTCCTGTGTTGTATTTGTCATACAACCCTCACAGTTGTCAAAGCAAGCACCCATAAAGACATAAGTCAGTTAGCCCTTACATGAGAGAGAAGACAAAACAGAGAGTTTCATAAAGAACATTCCCCCACTTGCAACGGTCCACTTTAAGGTCTTTCAGAGACCTTTAAGCATTCTGTAAGCAGAAACACAGCTGTGAACAAGCATCTCTAGAGGCTCTTTTCCTTGCCAGCTGTAGACATGTTTGCAGTGGTCAGAATGACCCTGCACTATCCCACCCACACTTTGGACTGGCTTTGTAAAAAAAAAAAAAAAACACAACCTAAAAGAAACTTTGAACCTAGGAAAGCAAATACATTGAAATGTGGTGGGATGAGTCTCATGACTAGAATTCCAAAGAAACAGACCAAACAGGAAAGAAGACAAGGCAGCATTATATATCAAATATGTACATCTGTGAGATCCATGATTCAGAGCACAGAAAACAGGCTGAGAGCATTTGGTTAAAATTAAAGGTGAGAGAAACAACAGTGACATCATTGTGCATTCTTGGAGAACACGAGAGGTCTCAGAAGATGGAGGAAGGCAAATGTCCCCATCTTCAAAAGGGCACAAAGAAAGGATCTGAGCAACTACCAGCTCATCACTTTGACAATGATACCAGAAAAAATTCTAGAAGAGATAATTTAAAAAGGCAGTCTATGTACACTTAGAAAGGAATGCACTGATCACGAAGAGATAACATAGGTTTCTCAAAAACAAGGAATGGATGAAGGAGTGGAGGGCATGCTGATCAAATTTGCAGATGATACCAAACTGGGAGGGGTTGCTAACACACCAGAGGATAGGATCAAATTTCAATACGACCTTGACAGGTTGGAGAGCTGGGCCAAAGCTAACAAAATGAATTTCAACAGAGAGAAATGTAAGGTTCTGCACTTGGGCAGAAAAAATGAAAGTCACAAGTATAGGATGGGGGACGTGTGGCTGGATAGCAGCACGTGTGAAAAGGATCTAGGAGTCTTGGTAGATCACAAGCTGAACATGAGTCAGCAGTGTGACGTGGCAGCCAAGAAAGCCAACACGATTCTTGGTTGCATCAATAGGAGTATGGTGTCTAGATCAAGGGAGGTAATGGTACCACTCTATTCTGCATTGGTTAGGCCTCATTTGGGATACTGTGTCCAGTTCTGGGCACCTCAATTCAAGAAGGATGTCGGCAAGATGGACGTGTCTAGAGGAGGGCGACCAAAATGGTGAAGGGTCTGGAAGCCATGCCCTATGAAGAACGGCTTAGGGAGCTGGGTATGTTTAGTCTGTAGAAGAGAAGGTTAAGAGGGGACATGATAGCCATATTTAAATATTTGAAGGGATGTCAGGCTTGTTCTCTACCGCTCCAGAGACTAGGACAAGAAGCAATGGATTCAAGCTGCAGGAAAGGAGATTCCACTTGAACCTCAGGAAGAACTTCCTGACGGTCAGAGCTGTCCAGGAGTGGAATATGCTGCCTCGGAGTTTGGTTGAGTCTCCTTCTTTGGAGGTTTTTAAGCAGAGGCTGGATGGCCATCTGTTGGGAATGCTTTGATGGGTGTCCTGCATAGCAGAGGGTTGGACTGGATGGCCTCTGGGATCTTTTCCAACTCTATGATTCTATGATTCTATGAATGCCAAACTAATTATATTATCTTTTTCTGATAGAGTTAAAAGCTTCGTAGATCAGGGGAGTGCTGTGGATATAGTATATCTTGATTTTGGTAAATCTTTTGATAAGATCTCCCATGATATTCGTGCAGACAAGTTGGTGAATTGTGGATTAGATGATGCTACTGTAGAGTTCATTGGTAATTGGTTAACTGACCTATCCCTGAAAATATTCATCAATGGTTGCTTTTCATCGGAGAGAGAAGTGAGTGGTGGGGAACCACAAGGTTCCATCTTAGCTCTAGTGTTGTTCAATATCTTCATAAATGACTTAGATGTTTGAATAGAAGGCATGCTTATCAAATTTGCAGATGACACCAAATTGGGGGAGGGGGAAGGTAGCTAATAGCCCAGAGAACATGATCAGAATTCACAATGAATTTGACAGACTGGGCCAAACTATTGAATTTCAGCACGGATAAATGTAACGTACTACATCTACATCTAGGCCAAAAAAATGAAATGCACAAATATAGATGAGTGACACCTGGCTTGAAAGCAGTACTAGGGATCTTAGACCACAAACTAAACATGAGTTAACAGTGTGATGTGGTGGCCCAAAAAAGCCAATACAATTCTAGGTTGTATCAACAATGTTCAGATTACAGGAAGTAGTAATGCCACTCTATATTGCTTTGGTCAGACCTCACTTAGAATACTCTGCAAGTGCTGGGAACTACAGTTCAAGAAGAAAATTGACAAGCTGTAATTTGTACAGAGAAGGGGAATTAGGAGTTTAGAGAAGAAAAAACTAAGAGGTGACATGATAGTAATCCTTAAAATGTCTGGAGGGATGTAATATAGAAGATAGAGTGAGCCTGTTTTCTGCTGCTCGAGACACTAGAACACAAACCAACAAATTCAAATTACAAGAAAAGAGATTCCAGCTAAATGTTCGTAACAACTGTTCAATGGTGGAATAGACTGCCTTGCAAAGGGGTTGGGGGGACTGTCTTTCTTTCATAAATCTGAAAAAATTGTCAAAAGTGACATAAAAATCACTTTAATCTTCAAACTGATGAACATTTAGAGCATAATATGCCAGACATAACTGGTTGAGAAAAAGAAAGCTTGGACTGTTGTTATTGCTGTCATTACTTTACTCTCACCCCCACTTTCCCAGTTTGTGACTCAAATTGGCTAAAAGTGCACCCCATACAAAAGCATATCTTCCAGCTGTCCCTGTTTGGCAGAGACAGTCTCAGTTTCTGGCCCTTTCCACACAGGGTTATTAATCCAGGTTACTACGTTGTAGCACTGAGCTGTTCTGCAGGTGGGAGCAAATTAGGTTCACTTTATTTTCCATTGTTCGCCACAGAATCCCAAGTTAATGCGCTTCCATGTAGTGGGAAAGCACACTATCTGAAAACCAGAAAAAATCCAATTCACATTCTGACATTGAAGCAAATTTGGATTTTCGCAGTGATGTGGAAACATGCATGCACACCAATGCACATTGGTGGGCAGCGGTGGGTGGGCTGTGGGAACAGGAAGTAGGACGTACAATATTTGCTGGAATTAGACATACTGGTGTAAGATGCACCATATGTGCAGGCTGCATTTTTTAAGGGAAAAAAATTAGTACTGCTGTCCCCCATTCCATTCTCTGTGCCCGTTGGCTACCCCCTCCAGCACCTCTCCTACCTCTCTTTCCCTTTTAGTCCTCAGCTTATTTCAATTGCTGCAAACTGAGGTCAAAGCATGGAAAATATTTGCACTCAATTAATTCAGCAGGGGAATGAGGAGAGGAGGATGTAGACATTGCCCTTCTCAGCTGGCTCAGGAAACTGGCACAGCCTGTCCTAGCTTCTCTATTCTTCCTTATTAATAACTTTTGCCATCTTGACCATGCCATCTTGACACTACATGGCCATACTTGTCCTGGTTTCCATCTGTGAAATTTTGGAGGATATGCAAAAAAAATTATTTTAACTTATCAACAGATAGTTCTGAGCACTACAATTCAAGAAGGATATTGATAAGCTGGAACATGTCCAGAGGAGGGTGACCGAAATGGTAAAAGGGCTGGAAACCATGGGAGTCAGCTTAGGAAACTGGATATATTTAGCCTGGAGAAGAGATTAAGAGGTAACATGATAGCCATGTTTAAATATTTGAAGAGATGTCATACAGAAGATGGGGCAAGCTTGTTTTCTGCTGCTCCACAGATTAGGACACAAAGCAATGGCTTCAAAAGTCAGGAAAAAAATATTCCATCTAAATATTAGGAAAGACTTCTTGACAGGTAAGAGCAGTTGGACAATGGAATACACTGCCTTGGAATGTGGTGGAGTCTCCTTCTTAGGAGGTTTTTTAAGCAGAGCTGGATAGCCATCTTTCGGGAATGCTTGGATGGTATATTGCTGCATGGTGGGGAGAGGAGTTAGACTTCATGTTCCTTGTTGTATCTTTCAACTCTATGATTTTATTTATGACCATAGCAATTAAAAGCATGCCTATTAAAAAAGAAAAGCAATTCACCCCTTTCCCGTGGAGCTATTGTTAAAGGCCTTTGCCCCATGAGCAATCCATGCTCAAATGCCTGTTGAAACAGCAACAACAACAAAAGTCTTCATCTGCCTATGGAAGAATAGCAAAGAATGCATCCATTTAGCCTCTCCACGAAGGGAGTTCCAGAGCCTGGGGCGGCTACTGAGAAGGCCCTCTCCTGTGTTCACACCAGAGGTACTTGTGAGGGTTGTGGAACAGAGAGAAGAGCTTCTCCAGAAGATCTCAAAGCATAGGCAGGCTCATATAGTAAGATATGGCCAGTCAGATAGCCTGAACCTAAGCTGTATTTGGTATCTATCACTCTGAATTGTGCCTAGAAATGGACTGGCAGCAAATGGAGCTGTTGCACCAAGGAAGTTTATAGGCTCCCTGTAGCCAGCCTCAGTTAACAATCTGGCTGCAGCTCTTTGAAACAGATGAAATTTTCAAACGCTCTCCAAAAGCAGTCCCACATACAGCACATTATAGTAATCCAAATGGGATGTAACTAAGGCATGTGTTGCAATGAGCCTGCTAAGAAGATAGCTGAGTCTGCTAAAAATTTCAGCTTAGGACGAATTTGTGCAATGAATTTTTAGCCATCATACATAGTGGAATATCTCCTGTAGGACAGGTTTGAACTTCTGAAGGAGTATGAAGCAGAAAGCTGAAATGGAAGTTCTCTGAAGCAGGATTACACTTTTACATCTCTCTTTTACTTTATATTCTTCTGGGTTTCTTCTAAAAACAACCAAATACCTTTTTGTCATAAGAAAGGTGCTTATCCCTTTTATGGTTTCAATTGCTCTTCTCTTGAACTCTTCTAGATGCACGGTATATTTGCAATCTCTGTACTCCTTTCTGCTAAGTAACTCATCGCAATTTACTAAGACTTTGCGTCCCACATACATAAGAGCTCTCCAAGTTATAACTTCCCCCTTTTCTCTGTCCATTTAGGATGTCAGTGTGACATTTGCAGTAATCTTCTCTGCATGTCTAAAATTATTTAGTTTATACACAATGCTGTCCAATATTTCTCAACTGCAAATCCACCAGTGCATATTTCCAAACTTGCTTTTTAGTAATTAAACTCTGTTTCAAGTTGACTTTTGCTTTGCTTATTTTATCTCATTGGGCAATCATTTTCTGGAACATACTAAAATAAATCTAAACTACTGTTCTTGAAAGAGTAAACTAAACAATATTTAATACTCCATTGTTTCCTTACAGTTATGCTTACACAATTGAGAGAAGTAAATTGAGAAAGCAGAACATATCTGCAATCCAAAGAATAGGTTAAGGGTGAAATTCATGATTCCCTCCATCCATCCACAGCTCCAAGATTTTGCTAGGTCTTTTTTTTTTTTTAATGGAAGGCAACCTCTGGTGTGGATATAAAGAGCAGAAAGGTGGAGGTTGTCTGTTTAATTCTTTCCCATACCTCCCAACTGTCTTGATTTGGCAAGGTCAATCCTGATTAATCTTCTATTGTCCAATCTTTCTTCAAGTCTGCTTTTAAAATATCCCAGTCTTTTTTCCTCCTTTCACTTTCCCCTTTTGTCCTCAACTTAGGTCAACTGCTTCAGTTAAAAGTGTTTGCACTCAATTAACTCAGCAGTGGGGTGGGGGAAAGTCTTGGCCTTCCCTGTAAACTCAGACAAAGGTAAACTGTTGGAGCCTCTCCTAAGGTTTTCACTGATAACTTTTGCTTCCCTGACCAAGTTCAGATGTTATTGGCCTCATATGACTCAGTTTTTATCTGTTAAATGTTGGAAGATATGTCTTCACTTTCACCTGTTTATTTACTCAAAACTGCACTCCTTCAACTTTTTTCTCCATAGGGGGTTCCTATATCTTTCCCCTGCTTGGTGAAAAACACCAGAGGAAGTGATACTGAACAGACAAACTACATGAAGGGAAGAGGTTAAGAGGTCTGCACTTTAGCATCACTGTTGAAGCACTTGATTGCACCCCTCCCACAGCTGTTTTTCATTTTTCTTCTTCTTCTTTTTTAAAGAGCCATTAAAAATAAATAAAAATAGAAATGAGCATCATCACTTTTTCAGTCCTAAACTGAGTGTGGCCCAGATCTATATCCAACTTTGTCAAGCCTCCCATCAACTTATGCTATAAAGATATTTGTTTCTCACATATTAAAGATATTACAGGAGCTATGGGGTGAAGGGCAAGTAAGTAACTCTCAAGTAAGTATCCCCCACACAATTATATTTTGATTCCAGTCCCCCAATTTCTACCACTGGAGAGAGTGAGAAAATCATTCACAACTAGAAGCCTCATGCTTGCTTAGTAACTTTGCCTACCTCTTTCCTTTGGATGCCTACACTGTATCTCTAAATGCTCAATTCAAGCTGTAAGTTACTCAGGCCCTTTCTGCACAACGATGGCATTCCAGAATGGGGACATGAGAGAAGCAGGACTGCAATGACACTTCTGCAAGATGTCGTCATATAATCATAGAGCTGGAAGAGACCACAGGGCCCTCCAGTCCAACCCCCTGTCATGTAGGAACCCACATTAAAGCACTCCCGATAGATGGCCATCCAGTCTCTGCTTAAAAACCTCCAAAGAAGGAGACTCCACTACACTCCGAGGCAGCATATTCCACTGCTAAACAGCTCTGACTGTCAGGAAGTTCTTCCTGAGGTTTAAGTGGAATTTTCCTGCAGTTTGAATCCACTGCTCCTTGTCCTAGTCTCTGCAACAGCAGAAAACAAGCCCTCTCCCTCCTCTACTTGTCATCCCTTCAAGTATTTAAACATGGCTATCATGTCCCCTCTTAACTTTTTCTTCCGCAGACTAAACATACCCAGCTCCCTAAGCTGCTCCTCATAGAGCACGGCTTCTAGACCCTTCACCATTTTGGTCACCCTCCTCTGGACATGCTCCAGCTTGTCGATATACTTCTTGAAATGAGGTGCCCAGAACTGGCACGGTAGTCCACATGAGGTCTGGCTAAAGCAGAATAGAATGATACTATTACCTGCCTTGATCTGGACACCATACTCCCACTGATGCAATCAAGAATCATGTTGGCTTTCTTGGCTGCTGCATCACACTGCTGACTCATGTTCATCTTATGGTTCACCCAGACTCCTAGATCCTTTTCATATGACCTCCATCCTATATTTGTGCATTCCATTTTTTCTGCCTAAGTGCAGGACCTTATATTTCTCTCTGTTGAAATTCATTTTGTTAGCTTTGGCCCAGTTCTCCAATCTGTCAATGTCATTTTGAATTTTGATCCTTTCTGTCCTCTGGCATATTAGCAACCCCTCCCAATCTGGTGTCATCTGCAAGTTTGATCCACATGCCCTCTATTCCTTCATCCAAGTCATTTATGAAGATGTTGAATAGCACTGGGCCCAGAACAGAACCCTATGGCACCTCATTAGTCACTTCCCTCATCACAGTCCCATCCTTCTCACGTCACTAGCCGGAGAGATCATGGGGTAAATAATTTCATCCATGACCCCCAGTTGGGCAACACTCCTGGATTGAACTGCCATGCAGAAGGGCTGGAAACACAATGGAGGCACTTCCTGCCCCAGCACAGCATGGGAAAGAGCCTGGTTGTGCTGTGTAAGGAAGAGGTGTTCCCTTGCACTCCCTTCCACAGGGAGCTGGTGGGGTGCGGAGGGGAGCATTTCTGTCATGCTCCCTTTCCCCCCTCTTCCCGCCAAAGGCATTGCTGGGATCATGACTGGAGGACAATGGGACAAGGTAACATGTAGAAATGGCCTTGGTGTGGGTGTTATGTTCAGTAAATATTTTCCTTATACCCCAAACTCTCCTTCCTTTCATGTCATTTCATACACACACACACAGAGCCAGCATGATATGTTCACCTTAGGGAAACGATATGAAGACACACAACAGCAACAATATATAACTGTCCATCTACCATCATCACAAGGTGGCACATGCCATTAGCTGCCCTCATTTTAACAACAGCAGCCCTGGAGGAATGTTAATATATCTCCCAGGATAGGTTCTGAGCAGGATTTTAAACTCAGCTCTGCCCAATCAAAGTCCAACATCCTTTAACAACTCCATCACTCAAACAGAGGCTATTCAATAAAAACAAAGCAAATGCAGTGTAGACCAAGATTGGACACTGGAGACCTCCTACCATGAAGAAAGGAGTCCCTGAAAACACCCCATTGATCACATTATTATTATTATTATTATTATTATTATTATTATTATTATTATTATTATTATTATTATTATTATTTTGCTTTTCCTAAGAGCAAACTTCCTTTTGCACCACAAATATAATTTGAAAAATCTGCAGGCACACCCTTGCGTCTGACCTTGAAAGGTAATAGTTTCCAGCATTTGATGCAAGATATGTAAGCTGGCTGCTAATGAGAAACAGAAGAGATTGATTTTTTTTTTTAAGACATTAACTCTTGTAGTAAACTGCAGGTGGAGAAGAGTCACGCACTGTTAGGATTCAAAAGGGAGTCCTTGTTTATTATAAGAGCTACCTGAATTTGCAGGTGTGAGCGTCTCCTGGGGTATTGTGGTTGATGTAATAATAATAGTAGTAGTAACAACAACAACGATAGTGACGTAGCAGCAGTGACAGCAGTGACAACACATGTGCAGCAAGGGTGTGGTAGGCATAAAGTCTGAGGTGTATCCCCTGGCCAAAGGCCTGGACTTCCCAGTAAGGTATAAGAACCATGATATATGAACTAAAGAGAACCACAGGAAAAGGAAAAACATTATTTAAAGCTGTTGGTGGGTAGTACTACCCTGAAACATTTTCCAGATCCTGCGTTGTAAAAGAAGAAATAGGATCAAAAATAATATTGGAATTACAGGGTTTTTATTGAACTGCATGAGAAAACAGGGAAATGCAAGATTTCAGGTGGCACAGAATCTGTTTTCAAGCTAACATAATGCTGGAAACATCCTTATTCTTATACCAAAGATGAATACTTATCCTCACACACACATGTACCCTTCCAACTCTGCCCTGCACATGGTATAAAAGCTAAACTATCCTTAGCATCCTGTTGCACAGTCAAAAGCAGACTCTAGATAAATGGAATGAATAGCCTGGCCCTTTGATTTTGGGGGTCTTTGCTTGGACGCTTTACATGTTCCCTTGGAAGGTGATTGGAACATGTAAAAACTCTGATGTTCCAGGAAAAAACATTGAGGCTGAATGATACTAGCTTTCAGGAGCAAGGATTCCTGTAAGCACGCTGCTGTCAGAGAACTTTGAAATCCTACTAAAATCTGGGTGAACCTGAATAAATTATGGGATTTGTCTTGCATAGAGTAGTCCTGTGCTTAGTAAGCTCCACAGCGTTCAGTCAAGCTTATTCCTAGGTTAACTGGGCAGAAGTTATAGCTCAGGGCTGGAGTTTGAAATAGAAGAGAACTCTGCAGCACATTATAAATATGAGATTATGCTTTCTCCAACACTGAGATTCTTGCTAGAAAATGTTGCAGTTCTTGGGCAAATATTGCCAAATGTTGTAGTTGTTTCTTCTAGAGACATCCTCCTCCTCTTCCTCCTCCTCCTCCAGCAGCTTTAGATGTAAAGGTGTACTTCAGGTTATTCTGACAAGAACTGGCAAAATCTCAGAATCTGGAGAAGAAACCATTAAATAAAATTCCCAAAGGAAGGATTCTGGTGCCCTCAATAGCTATTTGTCCTTTCCACATGGCTAGCAAAACTAGAAAAACAGCATGTTGCATAATAAATAATGCAAAATCAAAAGAGAACTAATGCAGAATTTAACTCTTTCTGGACATAGAATTAGCATACCCTCCAGTCCCAATCTTCCTGAGACACTTTCAATAAATCCTCTATCATCCCACTTTTCAGCCACTTCTAAAATAGGAGGAGAGCAGAAATGTGCCCTTCCCAGTAGACTCTGGCAAAAGCAAACTGCTACAACCTCTTCTACCTTGTCTACTCTTCCACATTAATAATTTTAGCCATCTTGACCACAACCTGATATTGCCTGACCACACATGTCCCAGTTTTCATCTCTGAAATGTTAGTATGAATTAGGCTTCTACTGGTTTTGTCTGTAGATATTTCACTTATGAAAGAGGCATTATTTCTTATAATCCCCTATTTATAGAAGTAATAAACTTTTAGTTGACTTGGTAGTCCTACCTCTCTTTCTTCATTATGTTATTTATAATAGGTACCAAGTTTCTACCCCCTCCTCTTGTGACCGCTGTAGAATTAGAATAGTCTCTATTGAGAATTTCAGGGTTCCTGTCTTTTCCTTCAACCTCAGGCATTCACTGCTCTGTCCATAAGAAGCAAATGCAGCATCTTTTCTACACATTTTACCTTACTGTTAAGGATGAACAGATCTAAGAGGCCCCTTTAGTTCATCTTCCTTCAGCAGGATAAAGTGTTGAAAAACACCCTTCCCATAAGGTTGGTGTATCAGCTGGCAACAGAACAATCAGAAAAGGGCCTCTTAATAAACCTTATGAACGCTTTCCTTGACGTAAACTTTGGCCACATTTCTCATGGATGTTTCATTGCAATGCTATACCATCTGAATGAGATCCAGGACTGATAACCTGCATAATATCCAGCAGATTATTTCTTGCTGATTCAGTTTCATGATGACAAAAGTGATTAATCCTTTCACCCATATCTGTCCAATGTATTTTATGATATGCCTCAGCTACAGATTATGCTGCACAAATATGAATATTAACGTTGTAGTGATGTGTTTAAAACCTTTCAGATATTCCATATGCTTGCTGAGTGTGAAATTTTCCTGATATGTTTTTCAAACATGCTGCATTGCAATTGGTAAACTAGAAATTGTTATCTTTGTGCTATCACTTCATGACTTTTATATCAAAGATATGATGGTGGGAAAAGATGTGCAGAATATTTTCAAATGCCCGAAAGTGTGATTTGTTGAAAGTCACCCAGCAGCTTTCCATGGCTCAGTGGGGATGCAAACTCTGGTCACCCTAATCAAGGTCCAACACTCAAACCACAACACCATGTTGAGTGGAATATGGCAAGAGATAAATGGTCAGTGAGAACTCAAGTCTAAACAGAAGCATTATTCTGGCATTTCCCCCTGCTTATTATAAAGATTTGAAAGCAGAGCTTATGAGGCATAAGACGTTAGTCTTACTGTTTCTGAAAGCTATAGTGCAAAAGAGCAATTTTTCCAGGTTCTGCACTGCTTAACCTTCTAGACTACAACTTCAGCTCAGCTTCAGGTCACTGCAGCCCTTCAAGCAGACATCCTACTTGTTAGGAGGACCTTGCACATAAGACATCTTTTACTCATGAAGTGCCTACATACCCTCAAACATTTCATAGATGAAAAGCTTGGACATATGCAGCCAAACAACATCAGAGTGTGGTTAAGAGGACAAAAGTTATTAATGATGAAGAACACCTCAGCCAAGAATGGCTGCAGCAGCTTGCTTTTGCCTGAGGCTGCTGGGAAGGGCAAGATTCCTCCCACTTCTTCTCTTTTTCACTCTGCTGAGTTAATTGAATGCATACTACTTTTGCACTTGGACTTCAATTTGCAGCATTGGAAGTAAGCTGAAGACAATGGGGGAAAGTGGGGGGAGAGAGAAACTGGGACATTTTAAGGGTAGTTGCACGTGTGGGATGGAGGATTAACCAAGAATTGTCTGAGCCAAATCAGGACAGTTGGAGGATAGGCTATGGTTCAGTTACATACTGTGTGAAGAAGTCCATCATTTTATTAGGAAATCTGTTGAGTGCACGATCTTAAAAGCAGCTGAAAAAATGGGATGACAGAGGATTAATTGGGGCTCTCTCTGCCCAGATCAAGATGGCCTGGAGATACGCAAAGAGGCACTCTTCTGCATGGCCACTGGCCTAGCCTGTGTCATTAGGCCATGGCACTGGAGCTGGGAGGGAGCATATCCACCAACTCAAAGTAGAGCTCCTCATATCTTGGTAGTAATGATGGCAATCTACATGTTCTCCCCCAAGAGTGTGGGGTCTCCTGTGGTGGTTTCCAGGTCTCCTGGCACAGTTTGCTCCTCTTTGCAGTTTGGGCCAGGAAGCTCCCAATTATTGTCCAAAGAGGATGCCACCAAAGGAGATAGGACACTTCTTCCATCACCCATCTTGTATTGTTTAAAGTAGTTTTGCAGGGTGAAGAAGAAAGTTCCTTGTCTGTTCAGAACTGAGAGTCTGCCAATATGGTTTGAGGAGGTACTTTTTCCCCAAGCTAGATGCCCTCCTGTCACTGAGATTGTAACACTAATAATATATTCCATTTCATCATAACAATGTAAATTTGTTATTTAGAAAGATTTATATTAGGTACATCTTACATCAATTATGAAAAGTTTCACTGGTCTCTTAAAGAGGAAGTATTTTAAATTTCTTGTGGAGCATCTATTGATAGCCTTTATGATTGCTAACAGTTTTGGAATTAAAACTTTCTGCAAAAATGTTTTTCAGAAAAGAAAGCATTAGTGAAAATGGATGGGAAGGAACTATGCCATTCCTTTTTTACAGTATATGTATGAGAAAACTTTTTTCAGATCATGAAACACACACTATACCTTTTACTTTGTGTTCACTCCACAAGGTAGGGAAAGTTTTAAATGAGCGTTGTCCAGTTGACAGCTGTAACGTCCTAGCATTCAGAGGAAGAAGGAATGGCAATGAATAGTTGTTAGCGCACCGCACAAAGCCTGCCATCTCCACAGTTCCAGAAACAAAGCAGTCTGCCCTTGATGTTGGTCCAATTGTCCTATAGGCAGAAAGGTTTAATTAGAATTAGTTACTGTGTTCAATACATATTATGCTGAGACAGAACTAGGGCCTCTGGAACTGTTTATAAGGTGCAAGAAGGAGGATGTCAGCATTGGCAGAGAGGTTGTTACTTATTTAGCCTAATTAAATATGCTTGCAAGGGAAGGGCAAATTACATGTCCCAACCATTATCATTCAAGCATCCTTAAACATGACAGCTGTCATGACTCCTTCAGTCCCCTGTTCGAGGGTCCAGGGATAGAACAACAAAGCCACAAATATTCAAGAATCACTTCACAAAAATGTGTGTGGGTAAACTTATCAAATGTAGAAGTTTTATTCCAGAAACAAAGTATACAGAAAGCTGGTAAGACAAGTACCTCTGGTGGTTCATCTTCCTATTGCCATTACAACTAGACTTGCTGTACTTCCCACAAGAACTAATAGGAATTCTAATCTAGCATGTTCTCTATCCAGAATAGAGATATAGAATAGAATGTAGAGACAGAGGCCCTTTTCGCACGCAGTTTTTTTTGCGCGAGGGCCTCTTGAGCATCGCGTAAATGGGAGCGTCGGTCCATACGACGCACTCCCACTCATGCGACGCTCAGGAGCCTAAAGCGGGACGCGCACGCATTTTCTTATTTTTGGCTCTAAGCTGAAAATACTGCACGGTTGTGCAATGCTCGTGGGGCCCTCGCGCACTTACCTGCATGCGGTGCGCCGAACAAGCCGCCCTGGTCGCGCTTCCTTCCCCAGCGCAGCCTACAGCTCCCAGACTGCACTGCGGAAGGAAGGGGCAGGGCGCTAGCGCAACGGTCACGCTACCAGGAAACAACCTGCAGGACGAAGGAGCGGGGGAAGCGGCAGCATTTCGGATGAGGCTTTTTGCGCAAGATGCCCCCCCCCAGCAGCGCAAATGGGTAAAGTGCGAAAAGGGCCAGAGAATAGAGATAGAAAATAGAATATTCTCTATCCAGAATAGTTGTAATCTTGCATGTTTTCTATGCAAAATAGAGAACGTACTAGATTACAACTCCTGTAACTCCCCAAAGGCCAGATGAATTGGACAGCCTGGAAACCTGACATGTGATGAATGTGCCTGAAGGACAGTATGAGGGGGATTTGCTCAAATAATCCATCAAAGGGTTAGAAGTAATGGGTCTGGAGCCAGAATTCTGCAGTTCATGCTTTTCTTTGTGTATATCAGTAGGCAGTGGTTCTCCAATGGGATGATTTATTAAAAGATCATGGTACGTGTTTTGGATGGTGGTGTAGTGATTAGTGTGCTGGATCAGACACAGTCCCCAGCAACAAGAAATCACAGTCAAATTCTCATGATCTGGTCAACCATGCAGGGTTCTTGGGAAGATAAAGTGGAGAAAGAAATGGGCCTTGTCAGCGTCATGGAATTTGCAATCCTGTGAGCAATTGGAAGAAAGACGGGCTATAAATGTAACTAATAAATCCACTAATAAAATAGCTCCACTGTTTGCAGGGTCCTCAGATCAACTTTCTGATTGGCTGGAAAAAGAAAGAAAGAAATATTTCCAGGAATTTCCTATAGGAATTTGCTTGAAGGGGTGATTAATATGAAACTGGAAGCAGTCAGGTTTCATGGATTCTGCCAGAGCATAGATGCAGCCTGAACTGAAATACATTTCTAATTACAAACAAATTGGGCACATGGCTTGCAGTTAAATGGGCCTGGATTTTAATTTTAAAGGTCAGCCTACTTATTTAATTTTCTTCAGACTATCAAAAATGTGGAAACTCTTACAATACAAAGTCATAGTATGCATAAGGAATTATTTATTCATACCAGAGAAAAGTGTTGTGGTTCCCCACACCCATCCCTTTTTTGGATGTCTCAATTTTAAGAGTGAAAGGAGGAAGGGGGAGAAGGAGAGAGTGAGAACAAGCGAGAGAGAGAAAGAGAGATGAAGTAATAAACCACTGAAATGCCTCAAAGAGAAATTATCCCAAAGAAAAGTGTATATGTAACTGGCAAAAGATCTCATTTTTGAAAATTATTCCAATCCACATGACAACATCACTGCCTCCTGGAAATCCACATGGCAGTGCATTAATGTCACAGGCATCACACTGATCTCATAAAGGCCATTTTCAGCTGGTTGCTTAGCAAAGTCGTCCATTTTGTTTCTCGCTGATTAAAAGATCTGTCAGGTAGGAAGACAAATGCCAGGTGTGCTCTTACAACAAATTAATATGATTTGTAGGTGTCATCAAACTTTTTTGAAGAGCATCTGAGCTGGGCAGGAAGCCACGTCTGACAAACTGAGCCAACACAAATTTGTAAAGGAATTTTCTTGACATCAGGTCAGGATGGAAATACATTGTCCCACTGCCCAATGGATTGAAGCTGTCTTTTTCTTTTTCCTCATCTTAGACCCAAATTAAATTAGACATGATGAATCTCACTAACATTAGTGAAATACTCCAACAGAGCCCATTGTGGTGACAAAATACTCTTCCTTCTGTCTTGGCTCAGTGTCTGGGAGCAAGGAGTGCGTTCAGAGGTAGCTATCAGTGATCTAAGGTCTTTCAGGACGCGAAGGACACATTGGGTACACAAGACAAGGGTTCTCCAAGGCCCAGGACATTGTGTAAAGGCTTCTCAGCACATGTGCTGGTGAGAGAGTTGGGCTGTAGGCAGCTGTCAGAGGGGAGCCAGGAACATGTGCCAAAAGTCGTGTTAGTGGATCAAACACAAGGGACCAAGCCAGGAGCTGGAGCCAATGGACCAAGCTAAAGCAGGAAGAGCCAGGAAGAGCACTCTATTTCTCAGGCACATTCCAGCCCTAACAGGAAGCCCCTTCCACAGTGGTAGCCATTTGTTAGCAGCAAAAAACCAAAGAGGCTTCTGGAACCTAGAACACTAACAGCAATTTGGGTTGGTGCACTACAAGAGATAATTTTGCATACTTTGTGCCTCCTGGCTTTCAGAGCAGCAAAGTCATAAACATGAGTAAAGACATAAGCAGTGTCACAAATGAACATAAAGAGGCAGCTTAACTACTTCTTCTATTCTTCAGTCAGTGAGGACTAAAGTGGACCATCTTTTATCTCCACAGCCAGAAAAATGAAAAGACTAACAGATGTATTATGTTACCTTCCAGGCATGGAGGAGCCACACTGGTGTCTTTCCAACCCACTGGTGTCCTTCCAACCTACACTTGCTGCTGCTGTCTGGATCTGGGCTGCAAATAGGTGACACCACAGGACCCCCCCACCCCAACTATCTCTTCCCAGGTTCATTTTAATACTAGGCATCCCCTTGATTTGTGTGCTGTTGATTTTTTTCCCTTGTGATTTGGTTTAAAACAAAACTCTTTTTTTCCTCTTTTGCTGCTGTGCCACCAATTTGCTGCCAACATTTGTTGTTATGACAGCAAAACAGAGCAAGGAGACTTTGGTGCAGTTTACTCCTGCTTTTCAAATGTCCTGAAGTGTTGCAAAGGAATTATTCTGTAGAGAAGTATACATTTTGTTCAAAAAATTACATGTTTTCTGCTAAGAAAAAACCCTCTCCACATGCATTTCTTCACAGAATAATTCCTCCACAATATTTCACATTTCAATACTGACAGAACACACTACGGAGAAATATTTATTTTCTCCCATAGCAGAAAGAAGGCTACAGTCCTTGTATGCAAGGACCAAACAGTTATTTATTTACATCCCTAGTTTAAATCTTCATTGTGTCAGATTTCACTAGGTGATCATGATTTTTCTTTCTTTCTTTGATTTATATCCTACTTTTCTTTCAAATGAGACTCAAAACTAGTTGATTGCATTCAGTGTTGTAATATGTTGTGAGAATTAAAATGTGAAACATCTCTCAACTACTGAAACAGTTTATCCTCTATATGAAAGAAACTGAAATCAAAACCTCTTTGACAGGGCTATCAGGTGCCATTTCTGCACTAGCCTGTATAGCACTAATATTCCACTTTCAACATCCTACGGAATCCTGGGGTTTGCAGTTTAGGAAGGGGCCTCAAAGGCCCCTCCCTAAACTGCAAATACTAAGGTTCCGTAGGATGTTGAAAGTGAAATAATAGCGCTATAACAGGCTAGTGTGGAAATGCCCAGGGACTAGAACCCTGGTTTAGATTAAAATTGGGGAAAATAAATGACATATATGCACATTTATTTTTAAAAGCTCAGTTCCAACATATCCTCCCAGGTTGTTTAACATCTAAATCAGCAGTTCTCAACCTGGAGGTCGCGACTCCTTTGGGGGGTTGAACGACCCTTTCACAGAGGTCGCCGAAGACCATCGGAAAATATGTATTTCCGATGGTCTTAGGCTCCATTCCCTCCTCGGTGGTGGTGTGCAAGCACGAGCCACGCGCTCGCATCCTCCTGCTCCCTTTGGCGGGAGCGCGTGTGGCCGCACATGCTCCCGCCAAAGGGGGCAGGAAGACTTGAGCGCATGGCTCATGCTTGCGCACCACCACTCCTGGGCCTTTTCCGCATGTTACCTTATCGCGGAGGTGGGGGGTACCATTCGTGCAAGCAGGTTCTTGTGCGAGGCGCTCTCTTCGCTGCTCCTTCATCCCACAGCTGGTTTCCTGGTCACGTGACTGCCCCACCCATTCCTTCCGCAGTGCAGCCTGGGAGCTGTAGGCTGCGCTGGGGGAGGAAGGGGCGGGGCAGTCGCACGACCAGGAAGCCAGCTGCAGGATGAAGGAGTAGCGAAGAAAGCACCTCACACAAGAACCTGCTTGCGCAAATGGCACCCCCTCCTCCGCGATAAGGTAACATGTGGAAAAGGCCCAGGAGTGGTGGTGCGCAAGCGCGAGCCACGCACTCGCGTCCTCCTGCCCCTAGTTCAGAAGGGACTGAAATCACTCCCCGTCTCCACTACCGGGAGAACTTCCCATCTGACGGGCCAGCTTGAGGGGGCGGCGGCAGCACAAGGGGCAGGCCCCCTCCTCGCCACGGCCCCTGCCCCACTTGCCACACAGGGGGGTGCTGCAGAAGTGCTGGGGAGCCGCAAGGCAGCGCTTTTCCGGGGGGGGCGAGCTGTGCCCAGCACAAAAGACAAAGGTGCTGGGATTCCTCCCCGCCCCCGGCCAGGGTTGACACTCTGGAAACTTTTCCCACACTGCCCCCCCAGCGGAAACAAGAGCGAAGCAGAAGCAGAGCCCGGGGGCGGTTCTTGGAGTTTTTTCCCGGGGGAGACGTGTGGCTCCTCTTTCCCTCCCTGCCCCCCCCCCGTTCCTGGCCAGCGAGGCAGCCTTTGCCAGCAGGGGAAGCATTGTAAATAATAAATAAATAATTTTATGGTTGGGGGTCACCACAACATGAGGAACTGTATTAAAGGTTCACAGCATTAGGAAGCTTGAGAACCACTGGTCTACATGATGTTTCTTGTAGTCATTTTGAGGTTTTCTAGTCTGCAGCATATTGATGACACACATCTCTCTTATTTCCATATTCCAATCCCGAGAAAGTATGGAAAATAGGAATTCACATATAGATGCAATTTGATGGATGAGGGCAAACAAACTGAAACTTTATCCAGAGAAGCTGGAGATAGTATTGTGTATCCCAAGATGGAAGTGAGTTGTGAAATGTAAAGTTTTGACTGATTCTGGGTGGGGGTGCACTTTCCTTCAAGAGCCAAGTATGCAGTGTGGGAGTTCTCAATACTTATTGGGGTACAGGAAATATCAATGGCCAAGAGAGCTTTTTACTAGCTGTAACTGGTTTTCCAGTTCCAGCCTTATTTCGGTTGACATCTGACCTTAATCTTACATTTCCTCTGTTATACATGCTTCAGTTGTACCTAGCCTTGATTATTGTAATATGTTTCACATATGGCTGTATTGGATGATAATCTGAAAACTACACCTGATGCTGAGAGCATTATTTAGAAAGCTTGTAGGTCCTACAGTGTAGAAGCTAGGGGTTTAGATTTATAGAATCATAGAACTGGAAAGAACCGCATGGTGTATTTAGTTCAGCCATTGCAGGACTCCACAATAGAAGCATGTCTCCTAACTTCTGGTGAAAATATTCCAAATGCAGGAAAGCCTAACAGTTTATCTTAGAAACTTCTAGTCTGTTCTACTGCTGAACAGCTCTTAGCATCAGGAAGTTCTTCCTAATGTCCGGGCAGAATCTTTCATCAACAATATCACTTCTGTTCTGTTGGTTGCCTGTTTCTAATCTTATTCATTTCTTGGCATAAAGCATTAGTACTAATACTCAAAGCCCCAAAATGTTTTAGGACCAAGTTATCTGCCCAGCTTTTAAGACCCAGTGTGGCATAATGCTTTGAACACTGGGCCACAGCTCCAGAGAACAGGGTTCGAATCCTCACTCAGCCATGGAAACCTGGTGGATGACCTTGGGCAAGTCACACTCTAACAGCCTCAGGAGAAGGGAAAGGCAAACCCCCTCTGAACAAATCTTGCCACAAAAACCCAGCGATAGGTTCATCTTAGGGTTGCCATAAGTCAGAAATGACTTGAAGGCACACAGCAACAATAAATTTGCAAAATCTGTGCTGGCGGACTTATTTTCTGATGTAATGGTAAGAGTTTGAGATTACTTGAGAGATTACCGAAGAATGGTCCTGCTCAACCATGGGCTTTTAAGACTGCATCTGAGGTCTTGTGCTCTGGTTTATAGGTGAGAAATGTCACATTCATGAGTACCAGAGACAGGGGCTTATCTGCAATGGTTCCTGATCTTTGAACCTTCCCAGAGCAGTATATGCGACTCCCTCTTTGCTTGATTGTAGGGGGCTCTCAATAGCCTATTTATACCAGTTTGCATATGGTTAGTGTTAATATATTGTGCATTTAACTGAGAGTTATTTCTTGCTGCTATCTTGTTCATGCTTTTTGTTAATTTTAATTATTTGATGTATTGAATATTGTCCTATGGTTTGATTACAGGCATAGCTCAGTTAATGAAGTAGACGTGTTCCTGCACATTAAAGAAATTATGGTACCACAGGCAGAAATAACATGGAAAGGATAGGAGCAGGTCCCTATACCACAGGGTTTGGAGGGGCAGTTCAGTAAGTTTCAGCAAACTTTTTATGCAAAACTAATAACAGGCACACCTGAAATGAAACAATTAGCTAAAGTAAGCCTTGCATAAGTAAACAAAAACAGTTTCTACCTTCCGGAAACCACTGGAAAGCTTCTTCCAAAATGCACCCAAGGATTATTTTTCCTTTCATCAGCCCCTGTTTTTCTTATGATTTCTGTTTTGGTGGCCAGACTTACAAATCTATGCTCTTTTTAAAAATATATATTGGTGAGAGCTGATAAGGCAGGTTGATCTGTTCTCCCTCTTTTACATTTCATTCCCACTCAGTAAAAGGCAGGAGGGAGCTGCTGTTTACCTTGCCTGTGGCAGGCAGGCAGGCACACATGGCTACAGTAAGATTGGCTAGAGTAAAATCCCCTTGTTTTCTCACCTTAAGCTTCACTGCATTGTTTACTGTAGACATGCTGCTGTAACCTGACACTGGAAATGTATATTTTTCCAGGCCTCCTCCACCATGCTTCCATGTCAATGCTGCTAAAAACATTCCAGCTAGACAGCAGATGAGGAAAAAAAGAGGGCTGGGCAGGTAGATTTTGTAAAAAGCAGCTTCTTTGTCAGATGCTTTGTTAAATGAGGTATGCCTGTACTTATGTATATTTTGAAATATCTTACAACCTTACTCTGTGATAAATAAATAATTCTAAGTCAATTTAAGAACAAGTTGTATGTATGACTCAGACACGTCCTAGGCATTATATACATAGGAAAGACTCCCTGCAAAATACAAAATAATATTGCCAATATCTGAAATTCTATACCAAGAAATGTTGAATTCTGTTGCAGCAAATATGAGCTGGTCCCATCAAGCAAGTTTACATAGTGATTTCCAAATTCATAATGGTGTTCTATGCACTTCTACTCACACTTCAGTCTGACTGGGTTTAGTGGGACATATTTCTAGATAAATATGTCACTGCAATTTTAGCAATCTTTTACACAACACAATTATAGCTCTGTGATTCCATTTTAATTGTCACAGCAACATTCTTGGATTTACAGTTCAGAGAAGGACATTTAAAATTATCAGCCAAAGACCTCTAGCACATCACGAACTACAAATCCCAAGATTCTACCAGATGCAACCATGGCAGTTAAAGTAGAATCATAGTGCTACAGTGAAAGGGCCCTCAGTCTTTTTGCTAATTTGGGTCTGGGCAAAGAAATGGCAACAGAAACGAAGCTCATCCCTCCCTCCTTCCTTTCCTCCCCCCCATATTAGAAATTCTACTTTGTCTTCTTCAAGCTTTTTAAATTTATGTAACCATTGCCCACACCCTTTCAAACTACTCTTTGCTTCAACAACATAATAAACTTGCTCCCTTAGGAACTAAAACTGAGATTCTCAGGGTACCACATTCTGTGGCTGATCACAGGATACATATACGAAAATATTTGGACTGGAATCCTTTTCTTCTGTATAGAACACAGCACAGCAAACATCCACCTAGTTCAAGGCTGAGCCTTCCTTGGCGCTGAAAAGAAGATGCTTCATTTATATGAATGAAGTTCTTGTCAATCCCAACTCACCTCTAAGAACCCAAAGGAAGATTCTGTCATTTCCATTTACCCCTATCTGGAGATTTATTTTAAGGCATCTTTGCCTTTTCTCCAAATGGTCGTTCTGGGCACTTTCAGTAAGATGGTGTTTGGGCCTTCATCTCCTATACCAAGCCATCTGCTAGCCTGATACAAGGGCAAGGACTCTAAGGGGGAGAGAATTCAAGGTGCAACACTTAAGGCAAGGAATATCAGGCTCAGGGGGATAAATCAGCTCTTTGACACACACACTGAAGAAAAACCAGTGAAAAACTGACCTGAGGTTGGTGTCCTTAGGAGTTTGCTCTGTCCCCCATGAAATACAAAAGGGCAGCCCTGGGGGACTGCCTGTTTGGTGACCTTCGCGTTTGCAGCTTGCTGGCTAAGGGAAGGAGGGCAGTTTCTGTGATCTATAAATAAACTCCATGTGACCTAAAAGGCACATTCCATTCAGGCACTGACAGCATGGAGACTTTCACAGCAACACACACCAGGGCCTGCTACTGGAAGACTGCCCATATGCCTCACATTTCCAAGCCTCCTTGCCATGACCGCTAGGACAACCTCAGCCACATTACCTTAAGGACAGGCCTGGGCAGAGTTCAAAAAGTTACTTTTTAAAAATAGGTGTGAAGCTGGGAAGGGGAATCCTAAAAAATGACTTATGGTTCACATCTTTTTAGCAATTTGGGTTTTACCATTTTTCCGTTACTCCTTCTATTAATCATGGCTTTTTTATCATTCGCAGAAAGAAAGAAAGAAAGAAAGAAAGAAAGAAAGAAAGAAAGAAAGAAAGAAAGAAAGAAAGACAGACAGCAACAGACAGACAGATGGCCTAAACATCCAACAAAAAAAATCCCTCAATGTGTCCCCAAAAACATTTTAGTCCCCTAAAAGAAACAAAAATGTATACTACTGAGATGGCATCACTTGGAGAGCTTCTAACTGAATTTATCTTACTCTCTGCATTCTTGAGGAACTTCACAGACTTGGTGCTATGAAAAAAAAAGTCTCTGCTTCCCTTAAGTGAAAAGACCTGTGATATTTCAATAAAGAAACTGGGTGCAAACCTATGAGTATACAAGTGTAAAAAGAAATGGAAAGTCTTGATACTTCCTGAGGGATTTTTTTATCCCTCAGGAGGTCCCCTCAGTGGCCTATTTGCCAGGAGAAAAAAAAGGGAGATACTTGATTCTTTGGAAAACTTCTCCCAAGTTGCTGCTGCTGCTGCTGCTGCTATCATTTATTTATATAGCACCATCAATGTACAAGTAAAACAACCAAAAAACCAAAGCCAAAGGCATACGATCTAAAATATATTTATATGTCCACATATGTGTGGGAGGATCAGAAGGAAGGAATAACAAAAATCTCTTTTAAAGTCTAGTTTTGTTATCTGGGCAAAACAAGCATTATTTCATAAAAATGTAGGGAGAATATTTAGAACTTTCAACCACTGCCTCAAGAATATGTTAAAACATTTACTCCCAAGCTTTCAGAAAGTTCCATTCCAAACTATGAAATTAACATGGCTCTTTGCACCCTTTTAACTAGCCTTGATGAGATGACAGGGAAACAGTTTAAGAATTTTGCCCAGTTCCTTACTAAATGCTTTTCCGTTAGCTCTTCCAAAACAGCCATCTTGAAACCTGTTGAGAGCACTCAGTGCAGGCTGGCAGTACGGCTTGTTATTTATTTAGGCAATTAAATTCCACAATGCAAATAAAACCGACCTATGATTGTATTGCTTAACACCCCAAAGATAAAATACCTATGCTGAGAGAGTACTGCAAATGGTACTTGTACTTCAACCTTTTGTTAACCCAGTCCTTCCTTTTGTCCTTATCTGTTGTTGTTGTTGTTGTTGTTGTTGTTCAGCATTAGCTTTGGGAGGAGCACTGGAAAAACACACACTTTTAGTGCCAGATTGCAACAGCATGTCTGCAGTGATCAATACAACAAAGCTTGTGCTGGGAAAGGACTGAATTATTCTCTAACCAATTTTATTCTAGTTGTGTATGCCTGCCTACAACAGGAAAGGTGATCACCAGCTCCTTCCAGAATCCCTTACTGTTACCCAAAAATGTGGGTGACTCAGGGGTCCACCCACAATGCCAATACCTCCATGTGACAAAGGAGAATAATTTAGCTCAATTAGGAGGCCTGCAAGAGGGGAGTAATCTATCGAGATCTTTGATCCCAATTTTTATGAGGTCTTCTGCAGGGAAGAACCAGCTAGAGATTCAAAGGTTAACTAAAATGTGTTTTATTTGGGGAACTAATAATCACAAGCAAGATGCAAGCATTCATACAATCATACAAGGCTAGCTGAAGGAAAACGGAGGAAAGGTTGATAGCAAAGTTCAAGGTTTGGATTATAATTGCCAATCCAGAAGAATGGTGAAGAAACAGCAGTTTGACTTAGACTTGTGTTTAAGGACAGTACTTGTTTGGAAATCAGAGTGACAACATGGCATTCAGCAAGCGAGATACTGCATCTGACTGCTCAAAACTGGAGAGGGTTTATGCCCAAAATCTGCCTGAAGGGCGAAAGTGTTAATGGAATATCTGACTGGGTAAACAGAGGAGTTTGGAACCAATACAATGAGGTCCAGAATGGGTTGAGAGTCTTACTGTTAGGTGACAAAATATTTAATAGCAAAATTATGTAATGTTTCTTGAAATATGGATAAGATAAGCAGTATAGAATGAAACTGAACAACACTTCAGAGATCCAGGAGGATCTTTGATTCTAATCTGAATGGGATATGAACACGAAAGCTTCAATATTTCTGACTCACTTATTGGTAGATAAATACTATTGTCCTTTCTTTATTACTGAAATTAGGGATTTAGGACCAGCCAGTACAGGCTAGAAGACCTTGGAGAATGGACAGTCTCTCTGTTAATCTTTGGAAGTGGAAATGGAAAAGGGTTATTTTCATATTAGCATTTAAGATATTTAATCAGTCTTTAAGGTTCAAATTGCTAGGAAGCTGAAACATTTGGATTTTTGTTTTGTTTTGTTTTTAAAGCACCCTCCCAATCCCAGTCCAAACTAGATGGCATGTCTTAGCTGGCTGGCACTCTGAACAGGAGTGGTCCAGGGTGGGGAGTTAGTACCCTGCAGCATTTTGCTGCTCTTGTTACAGGCCATGTTTTAAACATGCATGCATTTACTTGCTGCAACATCCAGAAGGCTTTTTTAATCAAACCCATGTTTTTGAAACTAAAGGCAAGACTGACTAATGTTTGTTTGGGCACACACATCCTGCCTTCCTGAAGGAAGAAAAATGTCTATAATTTTCAAATTATTATGATTGGAGCTCTTACGTGACATATCATCCACAAAAAATTACAGATGAGTGGCAACACTAAAGTAAAGCAGACCTTGTTTCTGAGTTTAATGTGAGTTAGAGCAGCCATTCTCAACTTTTGATCTCCTAGCTGTTGGGATTTCAGTTCCCAGAACCCATCACCATTGACCATGCTACGGAGGCTTCTGGGAGCTGAAGCCAAGAACACCTGTAGGAGCAAAGGCTAAGAACGGCTGTGTCAGAGCTTTCCAGGGTAGGCTGCTAAGATTCAAGATTCTTGTAAAATGAATTGCTGAAATACTTTTTCTGCACCTCTGTGTGTATGTATCTACCTTCACATTGCTTGTCAACCTTTGGTGACCCCATGAATTTAATAGCGTTTTCTTAGTTAGAAAATACTCCGAGGAGGTTTGCATTCGTCTGTAATATCCTACAGCACCTGGTATATTTTGGCAGTCTCTCACCCAAGTACTAACCGTATCTGGCTCTGCTTAGTTTCCAGATCAGTGTAATGAGAAGAAGGCAACAGTGTTTTTATAACATGTATTTTTAAAATCTCTCTCATTGCTAGATAGCCACAGCCAGTGTCCAAATTTCTGGCATCTTCCAGGCTGGGTTAAACATCAACATCTCTTATTCTGAGGGGTAGGCACTGAACAGGAGATACAAGTCTTAGGCCCTTTTCGCACGTAGGTCATTAGCGCAATGAGGGAGAGCCCTCGCGCTATTGTAAACTTCGCAAAAAAGCCCCTTGCACTCCACACACAGCAGGGCATTTGTGAGAGAGCACCATTCCCCGCCTGGTGCCTCTTCCGCATGCCGGTGTCGTGGGCCACGCCCAGGTCCCTCCCTGTCCCCGCCCCACCGGCCCTGATTGGGTGGTGGGTTTTCTTTTTTTTAATTTTTTTCAGCCTATCGTGCTAAGGTTAGCACGATAGATCCTGCCAACAGGCCATCGCAGCAGCCCCAAGGGCAGACCAGTAGCAGAGCTACGGTGCTAATGTGCTAACGTGCTAACGATAGCACCAGTTTTTTTAAAAAAAAATAGTCAGCCAGACCCCAGGGGCTGCTGTCGTCTCAAGTGTGGCGACGCAACCCCGGGGTGGGCTCTTGCGGCAACATGTCGGGCAGTGTTCCCTGCTACCATGGGGGCAGCGGCGTCCCTGCTGCTGGGCGGGGCTTCCTCTGGGAGTTGCTGTGTGACGGACAGGCAGCTGGGACTGCCCGCACCCCGCCCACTCCCAGCTCCTTCGCGTAAGAGGGCTCCCTAGGCCCGCGGGTTGCGCGAGCGATACGTAAAAAGGAGGTCATTTTCGCTTCCAGGCGAAAATGAAAAACGCGACTCCAGCACTACTCACAATCGCGAGAGCCCCGGGTCGGCGGGAACGTCATGCGGTATGGCGGCTCGTGAAGGGGGGAGGGAGCGTGTTTAATACGCTTTCAAACTGCCATGCGAAAAGGGCCTTAGACTCTCTGAGTATTAACTGCATATTTACAAGGCATGTGTGAATACAAAGGAAGACAATGCTATTGCTGAACCTCCCTGTATTCAACTCAAGGGCCCTTTTCGCACCGTACCTTGTCGCGGCAGTGGGGAGTAGCGCTCACGCGAGCAGCCACTCGCATGAGCTGTTCACGACAGCCCTTTTTGCCTCCCGCATCGGCTTCCTCTAGCGCGGCTGTCACACTAGCACCCCGCCCCTTCCTTCCGCAGCGCAGTCTGGGAGTTGTAGGCTGCACTGGGGGAAGGAAGCGCTACCGGGCTGGCTTGCCGACACACCACACACAGGTAAGTGCCTGAGCGCGCAGTATTTTCGGCTTAAAGACGAAAATCAAAAAATGCGCAGGTGCCCCACTTTAGCCTCGTGAGCATCGTGAGAGTGGGAGCGCGTCATACGGAGCGACGCTCCCACTCTTGCGACGCTCAAGGGGCACTCGCACAAAACAAAAAAGCATGTGAAAAGGGCCAAGACCTTGCAGATTCTGGCATACAGTATTGCTGCTTCCCACATAAAGTTTTCAAAGAAGCAGCCATGTTAGTTTCTTGCAGAATAAAAAGGAGGAAAGAAGGGGAAAGGAGGAAATGTGGCAGCACCTTTAAGAGGAACTGGTTTTTATTTTAGCATGAGCTTTCATGGACATAAAGCCACTTCTTCACATGCAGTACCGACTGGTATTAAGGCCTCAGGTATAAAGCATATTTATGCAATTGCAAGAATGGGATGTATCTGGGCAAATATCTTGAAGGGATTGATGAACTTCATCTGGCTAAACATACAGGACCTCAAAGACCCATCCCTAAACTGTAAACCCCAGGATTCCATAGGATGTTGAACGTGGAATAATAGCACTATTAAAGTCTAGTGCGGAAGTGGGCTTACTTTGGATAAAAGAAAGGGTTACATTGAAAAATAAAAGATTGCTACAATTGGAAGGTCATGAATTGAAATATGGCTGGCATGCATATTTATGCTACAGCACAGATAAAGTAAATAAAGAGTTTAGCAATCGCATCATCAGGCCTGTCATACTAAGGATTTGGAAAAAATACAAAAATATATTATCTACCATAACTCCTTTATGGATCACCATACTAGAAACCTTTCTTAAAAATCAAAAGAGAGATAATGTGAATTGGCTGATTTATAAAGATTTATGATATGTGCAGAACAGTAACATAATATCAAATGTTAAGAAGATTTAAAAGAGGAAGGATGAGGAATTGATTGGTTTGGATATAAACAATTAAGAGAAAAAGTAATGATTTGGGAAAGAGATTACAATCTGAAACAAAACTTTGTACAGAGGAAGATCATTTAGTCACTAAAATGTACAAAATGTTGCTGGATCTAGAAATGGAACAAGACGTGATTGAAAACAATATGATCGGATGGGCTCAAGATATAGGACATTTGATAAAATTAGAGAAATGGGAAAAGATATAGACTAAAGGGCTAAAAGATGTTCTCTGTCATGATGTGAAAGAAAATGTGTACAAAATGAACTTAAATGGTACATAACTCCAACAAAAATATCTAAAATTTACAAAAATCCCAACAAAACATCTTGGAAGTGCACAAAACAGGAAGGAAACCTATTTCACATGTGGTGGTCCTGTACCTGTGCAAATAAATTTTGGAGTGAATTTCAAAAATGGTTGCAAGAAGTCTTAAAATTAAGATTCAACTAATTCGTGAATTAGAGTTACTGGGAATACCTAATGAAGATATAAAATCTTGCAGTTATAAAACATGATATTACATCATTGACACAGCAAAAATCATTTATGCCCCAAAATGGAAGAGTCCAGAAATACCTACTAAAGAAATGTGGGTTTCCAAAGTATTTGAAATTGCAGAAATTGATAAACTTTCAATGATGTTGAAAGGGAAAGCATCTGAACAATTCCAAGAAGATTGGGAACCTTTCTTAATTTTTTTGAAAGAAAAAACAGAAATTACTGTATTGGGAGGACTCTTGATTTAAAGTCAAAATGACTGCAAATATGCAAAAGAAGAAATTATAAAGATTATTGATTGATTTATATAATGTATATTGTATACTGTATACTATATTCATAAGATCATAGCTGGGATTGAAGGGAGAAGGGAGGGAAAAAAGATAATAAGACTATATATATATATATATATATATATATATATATTCATGTGTATAAATATTATTGATTGATTTATATCATGTATATTGTATAGTGTATTTATAAGATCGTAGCTGAGGTAAGAGGGAGGAGGAAGGAAAACAAGATAATAAAAATATATACATATATATTTACACATAGTTAAGGAATAAGTACCAAGACCCAAAAGTGGGAGAAGTCAAGAGCAGTTATTAATTTGATAAGATATTAGGTCAGAGTTTAAACATTAATGGATATACATGATGTTGGGTTATATGTGACATTGATTGTATGAGGTAGTGAATAATGTGTATAATTAATAAAAATTATGTTAAAAAAAAAGAACAAGGAAATTACAAAGGGAGACTAGAAAGAGAAACTGCTGAATTGAATTATACTTCCAAATCATCCAAATCCATTAGCAGAAGTATGAACAAAGGGAATGGCTTCATGGCACACTACAAATAT
This sequence comes from Ctenosaura bakeri, assembly GCA_948474755.1. Classification (NCBI taxonomy): domain Eukaryota; kingdom Metazoa; phylum Chordata; class Lepidosauria; order Squamata; family Iguanidae; genus Ctenosaura; species Ctenosaura bakeri. Next base: position 406,419 of record CAOLHI010001619.1, read on the forward strand.
TAATACAAGAGTCCTCACCGTGGTGCATGTAACAAACTGAATCTTCTCAAGGAGAGTTCTGAGCCCTGGGAAACTGACTTTTGGTAAGCAGATTTATTACTTTCACATATGAATAGTAACAGACCACTGTAAAGATCAGAAAGACCTGTATCACCTTATGTGACCCTTTGAAAATTTAGGATAAAGGTCATGACTTCTGTCTTTCTGGATCCTGTTACATTCTACTCCACTTCCTAAACAGTATACATATGCTTCATACCTGAAGCCATAATTCCACTCTGTACTGCATCTGAAGAAGCAGATCCATGAAAGCTCATGCAAAAATAAAAACTGGTCTGCCTTAAAGGTGCTGCCACATTTCTTTTTTTCTGCTCATTCCTTCCTCCTTTTTCCTGCATGAAGCTTTTCCTATAAAGAGGTAATGTCAGAATAAGGAAAAACAGACAAGTGACAAGTGGCATGCTTATTTTGCTATGAAATCCATGGACAAGGGAGCCTCCAAGAGCACTGGCATGGTCATCTATGTACTTAATGGCAAAATAAGCACCACAACATTCTAAGAGTGACAAGGTACATGTTTTTCCAACACAGAGATTGTCTCTAGGCCAGGAAATTATCATGTGAGTAGTCCTTGGAGCCCATTCTGCAAATGTCCCTTTTAGCTTTAGTGGGGTGAGGTAGAGGAAATACTGTTGCTACTGCTGCACAGGAAGGAAAGAGAAACTCTTCGGCTGGAAGGCTGGTTAAGTTAAACAAGAGGTTTGTTTCATGCATTATATAGCAACAAATTGTTTAAAGGGGGATTAGACTAGTTCATGGAGGAAAACTCCATCAGTAGTTTTGGGTCAAAAACAACAGCAGATTTCGACACAGCAAGAATCTAAACTATTTCACGTTTAGCAGCCCCCATAGCATTTCCAAAACTATGCGCACTAGCCATTCCGTAAAAATTAAAGCTCTGTGGGTATTTTGTTTATATAAAGCAGAACTGAGAAACATGCAGTGCTCCAGGTATTGTTATATGACAACTTTCAGCTTTCTTCTCCTTTGGCTATGCTGGGTAGGGTTGCTGGGACTTGCAGTCCTACAACATCTGGAGGGTTCCATGATTCCCATTCCTGGTCCTCTTGCAATCTAAGGCCCTTTTTGCATGGGCTTTCTGTCGCGCGTGAGCCTCGCGGGAGTGGGAGCGTCGCTCTGCACGACACACTCCCACTTCCGCGGCGCTCACGGGGCTAAAGTGGCGCGAGTGCGGTTTTTTTTATTTTCGACTTGAAGCGAAAATCACCCGTGCTCGCGCAACGCTCCCGGTGCCCACACGCACTTACCTGCTGTGCAGAGAGTCGGGGAGGCAGCCGGGTCGCGCTTCCTTCCCTCCGCAGGGCCTACAGCTCCCACAGGCCCCTGCGGAAGGAAGGGGCGGGGCGCTAGCGCAACAGACGCGCCAGCAGGAATCGCTTGCGGAAGGAACGAGGGGGGAAGCGGCAGCCTCCTGGAGGAGCGCAAGATGCCCTCCCCCTCGTGCAAGAAGACAAAGTGCAAAAAGGGCCTAAGTGCCAGTATAGTGTAGTGATTTGAGTCCATTTCCGCACTACAGTGTTAAAGTGCTGCTATTCCACTATCAACCTCCTATGGAATTCTGGGGTTTGTAGTTTAGGGAAGGGCACTTCGAATTCTCAGCCAAAGAGCTCTTTGGTCTCAGTCAACTACAAACCCCAGAATTCTACAGGGCGTTGAAAGTGGAATAGCAGCAGTTTAACACTGTAGTGTGGACTGTGGCAGAACAGGGTTCAAATCTCTGCTCTACCATGGGAAACTACTGAGTAGCCTTGTTCTGGACACACTCTCTGGTCTCAGAGGATAAAAATACCAACCTCATTTGAACAAACCTTGCCAAGAAAATCCCATGACTTGAAGGCACATAACAACAAACTGAAGCCCTAAACTGTAGTTTACTTAGCTTCTGTGTAAAATCAACGTTGCTTCATACAGCTTCCAAGTTTCAGAGGCAATCAGTGTTCATATATAGTGTTTGCTGCAGCAAACAGGGAGTATCTGTATGCTTTCCAGCTGTCCTGATTTTGCAGGACCCTACAAATTAATCCTCTGTTGTCCCGCCTTTTCAACTGCTTTTGAAATGTCCCAGTTTCTCTCAACCAATTAAAATATTTCTACCATTTCTGTCTTTTGTTCTCAGTTTACTTCAGTTGCTACAAACTGAGTTCAGAATGCAAAGGTCATTTTCACTCAGGCCATTTCCACACCGGGATTTTAAAATGGTGCAGAGTGACCTCCGACGGAGGTCTTCTGCACCATAGAGTGGACTGGGGTGGACTACTTTTTGTAGTTCCATACCTCAGTCCACGCAGGAGCGACTGGAACTGGTCGCGCAGCGTGTTTTTAAAAACCTCTTTTTAGAGGTTTTTAAAAAGCATGGAGCGTGCAACCCCATGTCGCTCCGTTGCCCGGCCCCAGAGCAGATTTGTGCGTGCCTGCAGATCTTCCAGGGGTGGGCTTCCGACTGGCGAGCTTCTCCGGTTGGTTGAGAGCCTCCACTAACTGGAAGCCACCATTTAGGACGCCAGAGGGGTGCGGAGCGATGAGCTTGCATTCCTCCTCGTCGCGACAGACTCACCCGGATGAAGTTAATATCCGGTGAGTAGCGTGTTCCATTGTTTCCCCCCTACACACACGTCTGGAAAGGGCCTCAGTTTATTTAGTGGGAATAGGGGAGTAGACATCTGATAGCAACATTGTGGAGATTACTATTAAAATAGGGAACTAAGCAAGAAGTAATTAAAAATACGATGATCAAATGAGTGCAAAATATTGAACAACCAATAAAGTTATATTATCAGAAACAAGCCTGGAAAAATGTAAGATTTACAAGTTGTCAAAGGTTTAAAGAAAAATTTATAAAATGTTTTACAGGTGGCACCTAACGCCAGCAAAACTTGCTAAGATGTGTAAGGGAGAGAACAACAAATACTGGAAATGTAAGGTTGAAAGGGGAGGCAGAAAAAAAAAAAGGGAAAACATTCATTTGGAAATTGCAAAAATCTTGAAGATAAATTTCCCCATGCAGCCAGAATGCTATTTATTGAACATGGGCGCACTAATAGAAGAATATACTGGGAAACAAAACAAAAAAAATTTGTTGCATATGATAACTAAAGCAAGACTATTATATTCTAAAGACTGGAAGAAAGAGGGGGTGCCAGTAATTGATTATCGGTTATTGGAGATTTATGATTTAATGCAAATAGATAAGCTGTCCATATCATCAAAGGGCAAATTCCTGAACAGGTTTAGAAAAGATTGGAAGTGTGTGAGCAGTTATCAAAAAAGTAGATGGGGACCATCATCAGTTATTGTGCTGAAAGACTAAATTTGTCAGTATGATTATAGAGGTATGAGTAGAGAGGTTTCTGTGGCTCCTAAAAATAATATATTATTTAAATATAAAATTCTTGCTGAGATCTGGGAATTTGGAATGTTGGATATCTGACTAATTGGATAGTTTGATGTTAGAATGTATGTAAGAATGTATGTTTGTATATGTATATCTATAATAATAGGATTGTAAGTTTATGCACAACAACAATAAAAAAATTGATTTATTGAGGGGGACAGGATAGGAAGACGGAATCTTGCCCCTCTGTGTGAAATCAGGCAAAAGCAAACTGCTGCAGCCTTTCCTAGCTTCCGTTCGTTCTCATTAATAACTTTTTCCATCTTGATCACACTCTGATGTTGTTTGACCACATGGGCCCTGGTTTTTACCTGTGAAACAGTGGAAGGTATGCATCTGATGGCCTCCATGCTCTGTTGTAGACTCCCTCAGGCCTTTTTATGCAGAAAACAGGGTGCAGCAAAAACCTCTGTTCCAAGAAGACTAGTGTTGTTAACAAATATATTTTTTTCAGGAATCTGAAGCAAATTTATCAGCTTCCAAAGAGTAGCTATTTTCTTTTTCCTTTTTTACCCTCACATAGTTATTTGCTGTACTCACACACTGCATGTTTTTGGGTGCACGTTTAAACATTTTTCATTGTACGTCCAAAAAATTGTACAACTTCAAATTATAGTCATATAGAGCAATGGCTTTTTGAATTGATTTTTGCACATTCAGGAGTGAGTCCCGGCCCACTTAGATAACCAATGTGAATGGAAGAAGTAGGCTACAACTTTTATTGGTTACAGCTGCTGACAGGGTTGGCACATGCATGGGTCTGGATCCAGGCACTGACCAACCCACCTGTTGATCAATGAGCCCAACCATCCAACCTGCTGCTGCTGAAACCACCAGGATGACTGTCGGGGTGCCCCCACATTTTATTGCTTTTGTATGGCAGCTGCCTGTGGGAATGGTGATAGTAGAATGTTAGGTTATTCCTAGGTGTTGAACATTCCTTCCGGCTGGAATTTCAAAGGAACTGTTGGACAGATAGTCGTCATGGTGATTGGGGTCGTTTGTCCTTTTTACAACTATCTCAGGGGAAACTGTCCTTTTAAGTGTAGAGTGTGGGAACCAGATCCCACTCTCGAGCT